>OZ001258.1:3968157-4568157 GCA_963924015.1 Macrophya annulata
AGAAAGGAATAGGTACACTAGCGCTCCAAGGAGACAAAATCGGCGTAACGCAAACTCGGCTCCCTCCACCTATGATTGTACCCCCTGGTGCAGTTCAGTTATGCAGCTAGATTTAGAAGGTAGGTAAGCTCTGTCGGTAAGAAAATTTATGAACACTATCATATCTTAGTGGTTAGTCATCGTCTCAAATTCTTGAACTCTGTTTATGTTTATATGCTGAATTGTTTACATCTTCGATCGACAGTTGTCGTTTCATTAATAAGTATTCTGTATCTGACGATGTTTTGATCCATATATTAGATCCGTGTGTTCGATTTACGGTAAGTAAATCAATGAATCAAAATATTTTCTCATATCTTGAATTTGATCGACGTAGATTTGACCTAACCTCAATCTAACCTGAGATAATTTTCGTATTCTGATGAAAGAAAATGAACAAACAAAAACCGAGAAAGCATTAATATTCCGTGAATAAAATATAACCTGAATTATTATTTAGCGCTTAAAATGTTGTCTGGAATAGAGAAGAATAAAGAAGTTTTAAAAGCCGACAGGCCTAGAGCAAAAACTGCGGTAATATATCATACGAAAAAAAATATGAAAATTAGTGACGAAAAAATAGCCAACAAGAGTAATAACACAGGCTTTGATAATCTTGAAGAAAAAATTCTTTTTATTATATTTACATATTTTAATGAAAAAGAATTATTCTCTAATATATGCCGAGTTTCTCGTCATTGGTACAACGTAGCTCGTAATCCAAAATTGTGGAAGGAATTGGAATTCAAAGGCAATATATTTAAACAAATAAAAATTAATTCTGTATATGCATATTTGTATTTAATATTTACTAGGCACAAAATGCATCTAAGATATTTGAACATAAATCTTTTGAAATTGATTAAAAAATTCAATTTATCGATAAATTTTAAGCTGAAAAAACAGACACAGCAACAAAGTGTAATTTTCTTTGGAAAAGTCCCAAGTTAGAAAGACTATCGTTAAACAATATGGAAAATCCTTTAACTGTGATAAGGCAGATGTGCAGATGCAATCGTTCATTAAAACATTTAAAGATCAAAAATTGTCGGGGTGGGCAAAGCGAGAGAATCCCTGAGTCTGTCTTGCGGAACATTTTACATTCTTGCAGGAAGTTAGAATCGTTGGATTTAAACGGAACTCAATTCTCCGGGACAAGGTTTCTGATTTTAATCCACAAAAATTAATCTCATTCCTATAGTCATTGATCAATGATACTTTGCCTCAGGTTTTATCACGAGCTTGCAAATCTATCCAATCTCAGAAAATTGAATTTGAATAACAGCAAATATCTTCTTGCTAAAGATCTGGTCACTATAGCTTTGAATTGTCGTAATCTAGAAGACATATCCATTACAAGAGCAGAAGATAGTCTGAATTCAATGAATTCACTTCATATCAGTGATCAAGATGCAGTTTTCTTGTTCAAAAATTTATCCCACTCGTTGAAACGCGTTGAATTTGATACCACCGGACTTACTGGTCCGTCGTTTGAGGTACTTATCAATTTATCTGTTATTTAAACAGTTTGAAACCCATTGAATAATGTTTTACAGGCAATATTAAGCTGTCCTTATTTAGAGAAGCTAAGTCTTCGACACGCTCTTTTTCTTAGCGGTGAAATATTTTGTTATCATTTATCGAAGCTATACGGATTGAAACAGCTGCGTTTAACACAAGCCTGCCAATTGATGTCCAACGATTTAATATTCCTAAGCAAAAAACGAGTCTTTGATCACCTGAATCTTTTAGATATTTCCGGGTCTGGGAGAATCACAGATATTGGTCTGAAGAGTTTGTTACAATGTTGTAAAGACCGGCTTACTTACCTGAACTTAAAGTCATGCAAATCGATTAAAGACGTGAATTTTATAATCAACAACTGCAAAAAATTACAATACCTCAACATAGCTCATTCCTTAAGCCTGGACCCTTCTCACACCAAGAATTTAGCTTCTAATATTCAAAAATTAAGCAAGCTTGTTATCGACGACAAAACTTTTTCCAATGGCGACTTAAAGGCACTTCTTTCCCGTGCACCTAAATTAAAATTGATACGTTCAATGTCTGAATTCCACAAGGATGAGTTGCCAGTCTGTTTGAATGAAGCCAGGGATGTAATTTGAAAATCGTGCCTGTAGAGAGTTGCAATAAATGATTTATTATACAAGAATCTTGAAACATACTCTATTTAATATCCCACTACAGTCTTTCAGGTTTTTTTTTAGCTCAAAGAACCTGTTTTACTTTCAGTCTTGCAAAATGGTTATAGAATATGGCTGAGCTACATATAATTGGCCAGATAAAGTCTGCTAAAGATTTTCAACCTCCTCATCTCTTCTGTAAATGGAGTTTTCACATCGGTAAGATAGATCAGGTTTTTCTTTCGATCTTTAAACCTTCGCTGTAAGTTCAAACCAATTCATTGCTTCAAAAACTTCATAGGTGGGGGCTGGAAGCTAATAGATGGCAACGCAGAAGGCCAGACTCAAGAATGTTGTGATTTTTATACAAATATGCCCATCTGGGATCACCCAATAGATTTACACTATACAACGCAGACTCTACAAGGCTCACCAAAGCTGCTCTTACAAGTATTTTGTAGAGACGAACACGGCAGGGTATTATTTGTCGCCTATGGCGTTAGTTCTATTCCGTTAACTCCTGGAGCTCATACCATCACTTGTCATACCTGGAAACCGATCGGTAAATCTCGTCTTTCAATGTATTGAAATAATATATTGATGAAATAAATTTTCATTATGTATGCGAATATCTGATTACAGGTGATTGGCAAGACAGATTAAGAGACAAATTTCTCGGTATGAGTTTACAGCTGAAATCGCCAAATGCTTTGGCAAATACGGAAGACAGATTTGAACTGGTTACTCAAACAATGGGTTCTGTGAATATCGACTTACATATACTGGCGCGTAATTTTGAAAAATTTGGGTGCAGATTGTAGTCGATTTTTATTGAAATAAAAAAGACTTTTCAAGTGCCTTTGGAAACCGAGTGTCTGATGAACGTTCAATGAATGATTAAATTCCAGAATAATAATATAAGTATAATTTACTTGATATCCCCAGGATTTGATATAACTTTATAAGCGTCAATATTTTAAAAACAAAATGTTTACCAAAATAATCTATTTATTGTATATCATTAGTGTGATAATTAACGCACAAAGCACAGAACCAAATATAGATAAAAACCTGACGATATGTTCCAACGATAGTGATTGCGACTTATCAGAAAGTACAAATTACTCAGTTGCCACAATCCCTTTGCAAACCGTTTCCGGAGATAATAACAGAACCAAAAATTCATCTGTTAATGTAACGGCGGTAACATGGCAAAGTACAACTCCTTCAATCATCGTAACATCAACACCAAAATCAACTATCAATACGCCTCGTAATCAGGAAGGAATTTGTGGCTGCGATTTAACGGTGATATTTAACTTCTCTTTGGTATTATAATTAGGTATATTATTATTTAATCTGTTTAAATTTATTCAATCAATTGATGATAAATCAATTTTTCAGGTGTCTTCATGCGACGTAAATTGTTGCTGCGATGTTGATTGCAAGGAATTAGATATAAAGGATTTTTTTAATTGTGAAAATGATCACCCAAAAATATATGACGCTAGATATTGTTACGAGAATAATTATATCCAACATAACAACAGCCGTTACTTGCTAGAAAAACTGAGAGATAATTTATTCTGTATAGTTGTTGATAATCTTCCACCAGTTTACAGTATCGATTATGATCCAGTGAGTTTTAATTTCTTCTGTATATAAATTTTGTGTTTACATCGAAAGGAATCATTCTTGATAAAGTAATATCGACAGAAGTAACGAAAACTAATCGATTTCTTTTTCGCAGATAATTTCAAACAGAAGTGTCCTCTACGAAATTGTTAACAATAATAAAAAAAGTAGATTCAAATCGGAAGAAAGTAAATCGTATGTTACAGCGTCGTTTGATTCGGAAAATCCTTATCGATACGGAGACATTATTTGGAAGATGCAAAATAGTTACATTAAAAAATTGGGTAATAGATCGAAATTTATTTGACTTAATTCATCATTAGAAAAGAAAATTAGCGCATGAATTGAATTCTGTTTTATTTTGATTTCAGAACTACCTCAGACTGGATTTACAGGGATCTGTAGCTTCAAAAAAGCTTTAAAATATCTTGAAGACTGGAAACATTCCTGTATGCAAATTATATTAGAAAATACAAACCCCTATCTATTTACCAAAGCATTTACAAATTTCACTATCATAGCTTCGCCAGTATTATACAACGACTCAAATTTTAAGTCCGATAATCAGGTATTGTATTTCACATGTTGAAAAATGAAAATGCAATGAATCTGCTTTAAAATAAAACGAAAATATTTTATTAAATGCTTTTCAGAGTTGTCCCAGGGCTATTTGCATCCCTGTTAAATCCCTTTACTGTACTGTTTCCTGGAGTTTATGTAAAAACGAAAGCAGTCTAAATGGAAACTGCAAAAACGGAATATGCAACAACATCGTTAAAGGTGTAAAATTCGTAATAACACATAGCGGATTGAAAGGGATTGACAGAATAGACGTCTATCTTAAAATAGGAAATGCTTCTAAAAATTTCTATCAAGATTTTGAAGTGGAGTATAAATGGCTAAGAGATGACGAATCCAAGGTGTTTCATCTGAGCGGAAATCCCGGTTATATTCCAGGGAAGCCAATAATCATAGGAAATTTAATAACTAACAAAAGTAACGTGGCAGACTACAGCTTCGTGAGCATAAACAAAGAGGAATACTTCCTTACCTTGCCTGTTGGAAAAATTGATGGTCAATGTAGCGAGGATAGTCGATATGTAGTCAACTTCGAAGAGGATTTGAAACTTAGTTGTAAAATCGAATTGATGACTAGTAACTTTACAATAAACTCATGCGTGGATTTACAAAAACGAATTATCCAAGTATTGTTGAAAAACGTACTATTTAACGTCACGGAAGTTGATCAACATTCGATTTACGTTGCTAAATGGAACCACCTTGATAATAACGGAACAAATAATTGGGTAAAAATTTTTTTCGATAGAATACCACAGAATGTTGTTACCGGCCAGGTAATCGACGATCAATTAATGTGTTCCGGATTGGTTACTTCGTTAAGAATCGATGTAGTTCATCGTGTTTTGACCGAGCCTGGTATAGTCGATAATTACAAGATTTTAGGAGTAGCTATAACGTTTTCAGATGACTCTGATATTTACTGGGAAAAATGTGAGACTGAAAATTGCATGGATATATTATCCGTAGATGTTATAAGCTACGTTATGTTTCACGACGTCTCAAAACCGTCTAAATATTTCTTTGCCGATGGACCTAACTTAGATATTAGTTTACCGCATGATTTCTTTTATCCATTTATTAATAATTCACCTGCAATTGGTGTTAAATCTCATTTAGCAATTGTGTGCACTTGTGTTGGATTGATTTTAGGTAAAAGTTTATTATCAATTTCATCTTTCAAGTATTTTTAGTCTATAAGCTTAGATATTTTAATTGAAAAACCAAAGATCTTAAATGAAATTAATCTTTAAGTTATAATTAAGACAAAAATTGTAAGAATTGAAAAGGTTTCAATACAATTAGTTTGAATTTTATACCATTATTCATTATTTATATCATATTTAAGATATAATAGTAATAAATATAAAATCAAACGCATTAATATATAATATAATAATTCCATACAGAATATTTGAAATAGGTGTAAAATAGGTAATATCACAGTATTAACAATTAAGTATAGTAATTGTTTATTTATTTATTTACATGAATGGAAAATCATATAGACACTATTCAAACACCGCTTTAAGTAATCTACAATATATCTATGAGTTATCTTAATAACTTAATACCAACATAGGATGCGAATTTTCGATTTGAATTACATTGCTGTTGTGAACTCGGTAAATTTAGGTGGAATGTTACGGATGAAATAGAACAAATTTAAATTTATAGATTCACACGAAATAGTATATAGTACAATAAAAATAAAACAGTAACATTTTTATATATAGTACCAAGTTAAATCCCCCAAAACTGAGGCAACGTTAAGAATTATACATCTTTCAAAAGATTGAACATCAACATCTTCTTATTTTTTATTGGCAAATAAATAATGCTTCATGATATAACAAGAATATTATATACGAAAATCCGAAGAGAAAAGAAAAAATAGAAACTATACACAGTTTAAATTGAACGAAGGAAGCAGCCAACTGGAGGTAGAACTCAATTCATTTTCTAAGTCCCTTCTAAAAAATGCTAGATTTTTTTTTATTTTTTATTTTGTTACTGCATTTTGGATCGAAACTGCTTTAATTATGCCTGAACATTGTTCATTTGGATTAATCCTTTTTATACGCTAAGAGAGGATCTTGAATTTAAGTAAAATTGATGACCAGAGAATAGGAAAGTGAGTACATAGATGCAGGCAGCGATCCAACAGTTGTAAGCATTTTGTGTATAGCCCCTGTCTACTTGTGTATAAAAATCTGCGGCATCTGTATACGTCATTTCTTCAATAGGCAGATCTTCTATTAGAGCTACGCTCTTGACGTAGAAAAATACCCCCATGAGTAGCTGAGGAATGAACAGAATTATTTTAACATACAGTTTTAACTTTTAATTATCGATATAAATTGAAAATGTCGATTGAAAATTAAGGACATACAGTTAACGTCTCTGGTTGATTAATGAAGTCATTAAAAAGCTATTCTTAAATCGTATACCGTAAAAATATAATAATCGCTAATCGAGATACTTGTGTGAATTTCTTCTTTTTTTTCTGATCGTAAGTTTTGATTTTTCTTTGTAGTGATTAACTTACGAGGATTATTTATTTATTCTTGGTATTTTTTGAAGAGTATAAAATTTTAGAAAATCGATAATTTTAATCCGAAATACGTAAGATGTGTAATAAGAAAATAGAAAAGAGAGAGATAGAGACGGGTAAGACGATGGATTAGAATTTGGAATATCTTACCAGCTGTATGATACCCCAAACAGATATAACCAAACCGCAAAGGGCGTATTTAGGTCCGCAAACTTTAAACATTTTACTGTATTTGACAGAGGTATATTCTCTTGAAATATCCTCTAGATGGAACAAAAAAAAAACCTCGGACAAACCAACACCAACAAGTTTGGTCACAACCAACGTCGAGCACTACAAGTTACGCCCATCAAGTCATATGATTATAATCGATTCTGGTTTATATCGCAACTACTATAGTTGAAAAGATGATTGTATTCAAATTCAATTTTAGAAGATACATTAAAGAGACAGGAAATTGTGTGAAAAAAAGTGTGCTTTTCAATATTATGATTTTTATTATCAATAACAATAAATCTACAACATTTTTACATTCATTTATATTACAAGAAATTTATTTTCTTAAAGCAGTATAAAATCAGACAAAGTAACAAATTCGAATCATCTTCATATGCATGTGTGTATAAAAATGGATATAAATAAATAATTAGTCAGTTGATAATTCCAAGAAATTCATTCATTTTTATTCTTATGTATAATAAATTATATTATAAAACTTGTCATATTTCGCAAATCTTCGGATACTGAACAGTGTGACTACGCTGTTCAAAATACGCTTCATTCTGAAGCCCACATACATGTTGCTATTATGTATATCGAAGCTTGTAAAGTGTTGTATTTTAAGTTAATAAGAAGAATTTAAGTACGAAAATAATAATACTGATAACAGTTTACCATCTCAACTAATCGAGTTTCACTATATTGTCGACTTTGGATTCATTCATTTCGATTAAATTAAATGACTGTCAATGGTTTGAAAGTGATTCATGTTTCGAGTGTTTCCTGCTGTTGTTAGCCCTGATTCATAGTAGTAGGGCCATGGTTGACCGACTTGGTTAGTTGATTATTTTCTCAATTTTTTATTTATTTAACTAATTTAATAACCGTTTGTAGAGTTATCCGAGTCTATATTAATTTGTAAAACTATTATATCCTTAAACAAAAAAGAACGTTAATTAAAACCACCTCAATAACTCGCAAATTTAATGATAAAAAAAAACTAATTTATTATCTCGTTAGAAAAGTGGGCAGTGTACGACTAACACATTTGACAGCTGACATTGTCCGCGACAAATATAACAGCTACACTAAAATGGAATATTATCATAGTCATATCACTGGTCATAATTATTTATTCGGAACCTTAATTTGACGGTCACATTAATTTATTCATTTATTTACAGTAAACAGTGAAGCCAATGCCAGGCGTATCGCGATGGTGGAAAGCTGCTTTGGCAGCTCAGGCCAGGTAAGATATAACGTTAGTTTATTTAAAGATTACAGTTTGGATAAATAAGGTCGTATTTTTAACCTTATACTGTAAATACATCTGAAATCTGAATAACTTCAGTGTTTCCTGTTGTATGTTCAGAATTTTATTATTGGTTAGAAAGTAACAGACGACCCCAATTTATATATAACTCACACATTTTCATTACCTTTAAATTCTCGCTAAATTAACTCATTGCCTGTTTAAAAAAACAAGAAATAAGCAATCAACAAATATCTACAAACAATTTTTAGATCAAAATTTTCATATACTTAAACCAAAAATATTATAAAATAAGATGACCCCGTTTAGGTTTTTGGACTAGTTATAGATATTTTGTTGATATTTGAATAGTTTTTGTGAAGAAAATCTTGATGAAAATAATGAAATAAGATTATCTGGTAAATCGTTCGATGTAAATATTTTCGATGATACATGTTCTATGCAAATGTTTAGCCACTTGCGGTACCTGGGAGAGTATTGGTAGGAGAAGGTGTCCTGACAAAGATGTGTAGAAAAAAGCCAAAACCGAGACAATTTTTTTTATTCAATGATATACTGGTCTACGGGAATATTGTAATAAATAAAAAAAAGGTGAGTTTATAATAATTATTTCATTTATTTACTATATCGGCCTGTAAATAAACATTTAACAATAACTATTCTTTCCTTTTTATTCCACAGTACAACAAACAACATATTATACCATTAGAAGAAGTAAAACTGGAATCATTGGCCGACGAAGGACGTGAGTAACAAATTAAATATAATTCAATTTTTATGGATATATTATTTTAAACAATATATGTATATTCTAATTTAATCCTGATTTTTTAAAAATACACTCATACACTGCAAATTTTCCTCAAAGATTATGAATTCGTAAAGAATATAAAATAAAAACATTTTTCCTTGTTTCTTTTTTTTTTCATCATAAATAAACTAACATAGGTATTATTATTCTTGCATTGTAAATCAGAATTAAAATTTATCTATGTATGTACTTGATAAGATAATGTCTTGTAGATGATACACAGTCCTGACCGTAGTCTCTGTAGAAATAATATGCATACATGTATATGTATACTATTTCTTTTTATATATATGTATATATGGATATTTTTAAAAGGGCATGACAATGATTGTGACGAACAGTATAATTTTCATTAAAATAATAAATTTTACTCCTAGGCACATTTTCTTAGAGTCTTACAAGTTCTACAATAAATCGTTATTCTTTTATTTCTTTTTTTATTTTCGGAAATTCTGAATTTATCTAACATTAATATTAATATCCTTTTTTAGAATACCGCAATGGTTGGCTTATAAAAACTGTAATGAAGTCATTCGCTGTTTACGCTGCTACTGCGACAGAGAAACAAGAATGGATGGCTCATATAACAAAATGTATCGAAGATCTTTTGAGAAAAAGTGAGTTATACATATACTTGCTTAAAAATTTATAGTTAACAATAATATATTATTTTGTACAATTTTTCAATTGTGATTTTTTTTCTCACGTTAATAGGTGGTAAAAAACCTGTCGAAGTTCACGCAGCTGTTTGGGTGCCTGATAACGAAGCAAATATCTGTATGCATTGCAATAAAACACAATTCACAGTCTTGAACAGAAGGGTAAATAATTATAATAAAACATTAATACAATGATATTTTCTAAGCTTTAGATACATTATTCAATATTCGTTAAACGCTTGTTTTCTTTATTCATTTAGCATCACTGCAGACAATGTGGAGCCGTTGTATGTGGCCCCTGCAGTAACAAAAAGCTACTTTTGCCGGGACAAGGGGGAGGAAAAGCAGTCAGAGTATGTCTACAGTGTTACGATGCAGCTAGTAAAGTCAAAATAGCACCTCCCATTGCAGACAGTCTTGACAACAAGGATCAAACACGTATTTCTGCTGATAGCTCTGGCGACGATAGCTCTGGAGATGAGGATGACAGTAATAAAGAAGCAAATCACGATGAGGTGAGCTGGGATATTTTTATATACATTAATTGACAATCTTTTGAATAAATTAACATTTTTTGTTAGCTTTCAAACTTTAACAAAGAAAAATAATAATTGGTTACATTTACTAAAAATTTGTACGTTTTTTTATTACAGCCTAAATTTTACGGCACAGTGAATTCATCGGATGAGAAATAAGCGCACGAATAAAAGGAGGAGGTGGAACATCAGAAGTTATAAATATTGTTCAGTTGAATATTTTTAAAGTAATACCTAATTGGATTTTTGTATAGCTCGATGGTTAAAGGTGGAAATTTATTTATACGTACATGCATTTCAGTAATCTTTATAATAATACGTTTCCGACATATGGTATATGTTCAATTAAAAACTATAGAGTTTAGCTTGTTCAGATCTAGAAAAAAGGAAGAGGAAAAAAACAAAAACAAAACAAAAAAAAAAAAAAAAAATTCATTATCGTACCTGGAAATCAATGAAATACTTTTTCACTATTATTTTACAAAGTTGCATTGATTACGATAGAGTTTTCAATGAATAACAAACAAGAATTGATTAATATGTATTATTTAACATGATAAATACGGAAAAAAACGACTTGGCAGTTATATATACATAGATTGTTTATAGTGAATCAGAAATACCTAATATTACCAATATTTAACTATTATTAATAACTCTTATCGCCTAATTTTCTCTGTAAAATTACTAAGAAAGCTCATATCTCATGGATATAAGAAAAAGAGAAACAAAAACAAAAAGAAAGAAAAAAAAAATAATAATAATACTTGAAAGTATGATGAATCTAGATAGACGACGAATTTTTAGAAATATTTCAAAATTTGTGCCTTTCTAAACGTAATGTAAGATTCAATTTTTCAAGAATCTTATCCAATCCTCAAATTCAAAGATCAAAATACCAGAGTAATTACTTACGTAAATTTTCTCGACCGTATAAAAGTGAATTTAAACTCGATGATTGAATTGTTTGAAAAAAAAATATTTTTGAATGAATATGTTATTCGATTCTTAAACGAGGATTAAAAACTGATAATAATTTATTTTGGTACAGTCGTGAATGGTCAGGATTGGAAACTGGCATCGATTGACCTGTGCTTATATCTGTATCCTTTAATTAATATAAAGAAGAACATAAATAAATCATTATAATGATTTAACTAAAATGCGAAACTGTGTCACAATTATCAGATCGTAATGAATATGGACTTGAAATTGTTAATTACATCAGAGTATATATTTTCTATACATTATATTGTTTGAGGAAATCAGATATTGTGACATAATAAGCAATATATAAAAAAATTGATAGCAGATAATAACTTGAAAGTATGAAGAAAAAAGGTATGAATAAAAATAAAAAAAAAAAAAAACAATTGTAAAGTAGTGACACACATATCGGAAATATTTTACTACGTTTGTATTAATTCCGAGAAGCGGGAAGCTCTTTGGTTTTTCCATTATTTCTACATCGATGTAATGAATGAACCGATTATTTATACATATAAATACGTAACTTAATTATCAATTTATCCACCAGTGGTCACTACCTACGACAATTATTAATGCTGTGGTCTGAATGATAAGAGATAAGGATATAGTTTTCTAATGAATATACATATACATTAAATGATATGAGGTATAAAAAAAGAAAGTATGTAAACAAATACCGGCTATGGATTAAGTCGTAGAATTTTTTCCATCGATTGATGGGAACTTAAAACATTAAAATCTCTAAGAAGAAGAATTTTTCTTTACTTGTTTCAATTTTTTACTTTGAATAAAGTAAGAATATTATAAATGTAAAGTTTTAATTATGAAATACTCAAACTTGTGAGAGATCTAAAAGTATTTATTGGTATCATACATCGGTGGTTAAAATTCTATACCTATACATAATTATAATAACTTGTGATTTATTATGGCCTTTTTTGTTTTTAATAAATATTGACCACCATACCTACAAATTGTTCAAAAGTGTTCTAAAGTTACACTATAAATAACACTAATGTGAACAACGTTAGGTGCTCAAAAAATGAAAAAGAATAATTATTTTTTAGTAACATTATATTGCTAATTGTGTGTATGTTCGCCAATTATATACATACAGAAAAAAAAAAAAAAAAAATCAAGAAATAACAATGCCTATGAAATGCCTTCAATCTCTCTTTTTGTATGTTAGTAAGAAAAAAACTTTAATAACGTGTGAATTACAGATAATAATTAATAAATTACAAATATGTATAGCTATTTCTACACTTTGTTAATTAATCGTATGATACACATAAGCAGTACGTTGCCTATCCGACTTTATTAACATATGTATATATAAAAAGTATATACATAGGTATATCTATTTATATAACAAAGACAAGGTATGAATTAGCGACGATTACTTTCTATGAGATTAAAATCTAAATTTTAATCATATGAATAATTTTCAACATTTTGATACGGTAGATGATAATAATAATAACAATATCGACTGTTTCTTTTCTAATCTCAAGAGACATAAGTAGTTCATTCATTTTAAAAAAGTGTCTCATTATTTTATAAAGAGCATGTTTTAAAAAGACATACTTATTATAAATCGATTAAAATTATTAAAATTTTCTAACAAAAACAATCAAGCGTTAAAACGAAACTTTCTATTATACATTAACATCTCTATTATGAACCTTGTATGTATAATCATTTTGAACAATATGGTTTTTTAAGTTTAACTATAATAGATTAACTGATTAAACAATAATACATGAATAATTAATATAATATACGATTGATTATTTGAGTTGCCTAGTTATCATAGGTGATGACTGATTTTAAAATTGAAAAAAAAAAATTAAAAAAAAAACAGACAAAATAAAAATAATAACTTGTTACATCAAATGCTGTATCTTTTATGTAATAAATTTCAAATTATTTAAGTATCAAGGTAACATATGTATATACATATAAGTTAGTGTTTTTCCCAGAATCATTCAATTCTTCTTTCATTATATTATGATGATATAGGATGGTGAATATTTGGGTTTTGGTAACAGAAACTGGAAAAAATTGAAATGAAAAAGTTATAATATAAAAAATTTCGTTTATATTGATAATTATCATGAGTAAAATGACAATTTGTATACAATAATTCTTCCGAAAAAATCTGTACTCTTTCCAAACATAAGTTTAAACGTTTTTGCTTTTATTTTATCATTTAATTGAAATTTTTGTGATGAATTAATATCTTCGGGATAAAATGGTTCTATTGACTCAAGGCTTCGGTAATCTGGTCCTGCTTCTATACGGCAATCTTCACCGGCAAATCCACCTTGAAATTGAATTTCGAATGAACCTAATTCGATTTCAGTTTCAAATTCTACCATTATCCATTGAGGAGAACCCTGGAAATTTTTTTTAATTAATTTATTAATTAATTTTAAGGATAAGTATCATTGTTTATAGACATAAACATTATAATATTTTAGAAACCTGATCGGAATTCCAGCATGTTTCCTCGCAATCGTCGAATAGATACTTTTTTCCGTAAGTCTTTACGTCTTTGTTCAATACGGAACTGACGCTGGAATTGAAGAGTTATATAGAATTATTGTGGATTCCCTTTAGTCATTTGTGTTAGAAGTTTTTGTTAACTGGGGTTTGAAAAGAACTTAACCTATCTGAATAAAATGAATGTAAGATATATTGTTGGTTTTATGGACGTACCGAGAATTCCATTTGTACTGTTTGAATATACAGGTCATGATTATACTCGTGATAACAAATTTTTTATGTACATAGTAAATACACTAGTAAATATTACAAATGTCAAGGCTCACAACATAACCCACAATTGTTCTCCCAGTTGACATACCGAGTGACAAACGGTATGGCCATCTCGCGGGTGGGTTGACAATCTACTTACAGCAACATCGTTGCGCCTGTGTGGGCAGCTATAAGTAGATAGTAGACTCAATGCTGATATGTATATTCGGAGTATGTCTATCGTGCTAAAAAGTGGGGGGACCGGGGTTTGAGGGTATATTAGCTGCCAGTCATTCGCCAGCGTTGCAGCGTGTAGCACCACGTCCGACGTCAGAGAATTATGAACGCCACTACAACACATGTGTTGATATAGCAATCGCGCCGGATGCCGCGCTTACCGACAAAAGTAATTTGTCACTCCGACCGCGAGATGGCGATACCATAGCATTCACAATTCATTTCTGACCCGTTAGCAGGTAGAGCAACGACCTTGAACTTGAATACAGTAGCGGCACCTGCTCTCGCGGGGTCAGTACCCCTCGTGGCGTCAAAGAGTTTGTATGGGGGTTGTGTTAACGAATTCAATATGAATACTCCGAACAAATATTGATATTATAGCACTCGTTCTTCTGTTACAAATGAATCAACTTTAATACAGAGTCCGAACATATTCGTCCGGTACGGATTAAAGTTCTCATTGCAACGAAAGAGTGCATATTGAACTTAGTCTTTGTGAAATTAGTTGTATTAGGTATATTATTGTAGTAAAAATGTAGTTTATAATATATTAAATGTAGTTTATAGATATATTAATATAGCTTGTATGTCAAGAAGCAAATAAAGAAACTCTATCAATTGCTATGAATAAATATTTATTTTTAAATAACAATTAGAAGTTGCCTTATTTTAAACTGTCCCCAATCCCTGAAATACAGTCGTATACGTCTATACAATTGCATGTCTGTATCTGAAAACTTTTTCCCGCCAAAAATTTCGGCACACCTCCTCGGGTCAGATGTTCTCCTGATACCAGAAGCAATTTTTCGACTTAAAATTTCAGAAACTCTAAATTTCGTAAGCTAATGAGAGATACAGAGACACACATCGATGCGAATGCATGCCTGCTGAGACACATGCTCCTGATTTTTCCCGCCAAAAATTTCAGCACACCTCCTCGGGTCAGATGTTCTCCTGATACCAGGAGCAATTTTTCGACTTAAAATTTCAAAAACTCTAAATTTCGTAAGCTAATGAGAGATACAGAGAGACACATCGATGCGAACGCATGCCTGCTCACACACATGCTCCTGATTTTTGCCGCCAAAAATTTCAGCACACCTCCTCGGGTCAGATGTTCTCCTGATACCAGGAGCAATTTTTCGACTTAAAATTGCAAAAATCCAAAATATCGTAATCTAATGAGAGATACAGAGAGACACATCGATGCGAACGCATGCCTGCTGAGACACATGCTCCTGATTTTTCCCGCGAAAAATTTTAGCACACCTCCTCGGGTCAGATGTTCTCCTGATACCAGGAGCAATTTTTCGACTTAAAATTTCAAAAACTCTAAATTTCGTAAGCTAATGAGAGATACAGAGAGACACATCGATGCGAACGCATGCCTGCTCAGACACATGCTCCTGATTATTCCCGCCAAAAATTTCAGCACACCTCCTCGGGTCAGATGTTCTCCTGATACCAGGAGCAATTTTTCGACTTAAAATTGCAAAAATCCAAAATATCGTAATCTAATGAGAGATACAGAGAGACACATCGATGCGAACGCATGCCTGCTCAGACACATGCTCCTGATTTTTCCCGCCAAAAATTTCGGCACACCTCCTCGGGTCAGATGTTCTCCGGATACCAGGTTCAAATTTTCCAACTTACAGAAATTTTGTATCAAAAATTTTCTTGCGCCTATTGAGACGCAACTGCTAGTCGAAAATTACATCTAAGTGTGCACTTGCATGTAATAGGGCGTACAATTTTCTAAAAATTGGGTGCCTTATTACATGTAACTCGCACATCATCCGTGTAATATGCGACTTGGGATTGCATATCATTAGGCGCACCTAATTTTTCGATTTAAAATTCCTGAGAATCGAAAAATTGTGCTGTACCTTCTCACGATTGTTATCATTAACTTACCGCATTCAATACCTGAAATAAAGAGTAGCAGGAAGGGGAGAGTTAAAAATAACGAAGTAATTACGGATAGGTATATCTGGGAATTTATTGCTGCAGCATCGGTACAATATTTCTCAATGTCAATGTTATAGAAGGAAAAGATTATTTTTCAAGAAATTCGTTTTTTAAATCTATCTCATTTGTCTTTCAAAAATTAATTTGGTTTATCAATCAAGTCGGTGTAGCTGCAGTCAGATGTCAAATAAACAGATCGATGTTTTGGTAATGGTCAAATACAATATTCTCCGTAGCTATCTTGAATAATATTTTAGTCAACTCAAGCAGCAGTTGACTCAAGCCGTGCTGCAGTACTGTTGTTATAGCACGTGATGTCCCGTGGGTTATCAATAAACCAAATGTGGAATAAGGAGTATCCATATACCACTGAGCCTTCGACAAGACACAACGGTGAATCAGGAATCGTTTGTACGATAGTCTGCATTGAAAAACAATTAAGATTTAAAGACATGTCGAAAGAGAATATGGCGAAAAGATGAAAAAAAAAAAAAAAAACAAATAAAAAATAATAATTCCACAGATATTCTTTCTCTGCAAAAAATTTCTCACTTACAACTGGTACTGGATCTATAAGAGTGTCAAACCATATTCGATTTGACCCGGCAGTCGAATTTCCTAGGATGAAATATCCGAGGCCAATAACATCATCATCGATCACCAGAAGAATCCACGGATATATTTCAGAGCAGGTTGTGGTTTTGCTGATCCAGTTGTAGTGAACACCTGTAAAAATAATTTTTTAAATTTTAACAATATTTCTTGG
The DNA here is from genome assembly GCA_963924015.1 of Macrophya annulata. Lineage (NCBI taxonomy): Eukaryota > Metazoa > Arthropoda > Insecta > Hymenoptera > Tenthredinidae > Macrophya > Macrophya annulata. Next base: position 3,985,331 of record OZ001258.1, read on the forward strand.
CCATCTAGGAGCAGCACAAGTTTATTTTATTATGTGATCAAGCTCACCCATCCATGGCACGCAAGGATTCTTGATGAATGGTATTTTCTCTTGTGCCAAACGCGCCGATGTGGGAAATTCTAGTATTCCCCCATCTTGTTCCTGTATCCAGATTTTTCGGTCTGTAAAGTACAACATGTCAATGCAGATAACAAAAATCAATTGCCTCTAAAATCATCGAGAAAAAACAACGGTGTGATAAAAAAAAAAAAAAAAAAAAAATAGAAGCTCTCTGCTCTAGAGAGTGTAAAACCTGTGTGTACCTCTATCACGCGAAATAGTTTTTGCAATAACCGTTAATAACAACTCTATACATACTATCTCGATCGAAGTAAGCTGTTGCTGTGTAATATTTCTCGCCATTTAGTGTCTTCAGACTCATAGCAGGATTAAGAGTGTAGTCTACTGGAACGTCTGTTGTCTCGATATCCTCTTCTCGAATCTGTGAAATAAGAGTCCAAGATTATCATTGCGGAAAAATCTAGACAAAATATACGAACTATGCTTTATCTGTTTTCTTTTTACTTACGCTAACTTGCACCCCTAAAACTTCTCCGGTAACTGTAGAGAAGAGCAGGACCACTAGAGGGTCGCCATAATAACCCAGCCCTATTTCAATGTCCGAGGTTACGGCGCCTGAAATTTTGCTCCATCCTTCAGCCAAAGCAACGTCGATGGTTTGCGGTAGGGTGTAGTTAGCGTACAACGGGTCTAAACCCCATTTGGCTAAAGTTTTTCATGGAATAGTGAAAGATTAGTAAATTTCGAGGTAAATTTTAAACATAAAATCTAGTAGAATACTGTCGTTTTGGATACGTTAAAAAAAAAACTAAAAATCGATTGATATAATATACCCGTAAGCCCAGTCCACGGCACATAGTCTCCTGTAACGGAAAAAGATGCTGTTAAATTTTGTCTCAATTATCTGTGAAGATTAAATTGTATAATCGTATCTTACCTTCGGAAATGGCGATAAACACCATTAGCGTTATAGCTGCTATTTTGACGAACATATTTGACCACTTTGCGATTTGCCAAATGGTATCAAACTTTGTTCAACTTATGAAACGTCGTAAGTTTATATACTCTACGTTTACTGGCAATTCGGATATTTTTTTGGGACCGGGTGCAAAAGAAACTGCGAAGAGGGAATTTAAAATATTACCTAATATTTGCCGATCACTTGTTGTCTCAGTTGGATTTAGAATAAGAACGATTACGTCGTTATTGATGTATATTTACGCAAGTGTCCACTTTTGTACGGTGCCTTTATCTCTGAATATTGAATAACAATACGACATGTATGAAATATTTAGGAATCAGTCCAAGTGATTGAACAACATTTTGTAAATTGTGGATAATATGCTTCAATATCCTCGTTCTTGAGAGGTGGCTAAAACTTTCCACTAAAATTTGCACGTGGCACTGATACCAAGTGCGCAAAATATTCCACGTATTTTACAAACTGTAGCATACACCGCGTAAATATTTTGAATATTTATTTTTACAGAACAGAGAACATTCAGAATAGAGATTAAAATATTTCAGTTTACAGTAAAATTAAGATTTTGGAAAAAAATTAACACTTTCAATATGTAAGATAATAATTGCAGTTTAACTACTTCTGGATATTTCACAGAATTCATTACAGAGGACAAATATTGCCGAAATCCACGGCTCGTCTGTATCAAAAATCTGACTAATAACTGGGCGACTTTCTCCCTAAAAACGAAAACTAAAATATTACCCTAATAAATAATTATAGACTTGTTTCGGCGTACGTGAATGTTTTTAAAACGGAAATGAAATCTAGCTCTGGGTAGATGTTAAATAAAAAGCTTGATGAGCAGTTCAATAAGTACAAGTGTTAAAATATCACCATGTATCAGTTAATTTTCTCAAAAAACTAGAGAAAAAACATTCATTTTAGACAATGAGTGTACTATTCTACTGTACAATAACTTCTTTGCGTTAAAAGTATTTATATCGAGAAGTCTTACATAGTCTGTCAGTCGAATTTCGTTAATTCAGTTCCCATACGAACCCTTTGACGCCACAAGGGCCACTGACCCCAGAAGAGCAGGTGCCGCTATTTAAGATCAAGGTCGTTGTTCTCCCCACCAACGGGGTCTGAAACGAATGAATGAAATGATCGCCATCTCTCGGTCGAAGTGACGAACTACTTTTGCCGGTAAAAGTGGTATCTGGTGTGACTGCTATATCATCACATGTGTTGTAGTTTCGTTATAATTCTCTGACGTCCGACGTGGTGCTACACGCTGCAAAGCTGATGAACGACTGGCAGCTAATATACTCTCGAACCCCGGTTCCCCCACTTTTTAGACCAACGTTTAGACGACACGACTCCACAACGCTCGCCTATAAGGCAACCCGCATAACATTGTTGTATAGATTTCACCGCGAGACGGTGATAGCATTTTAAACCTCGTAAGCCAGTTTTGCGATAAGTTAAAGAACTACTTTTGCCGCAAACAGCGAGCGGTAATAAATATAAATTCCTCGTATAGTCGATTTTATTATTGTTACTGCATAAAAATTATGTATTGAAGTTTAAGGGTGTTTAAGACATTGATGTGCACTCCCAAATTAGCGTGATAATTAAACGAACACTTTGAACACATGATTATTACGTATAGGTAGACTAAGGACTCGAAGATAACGATTTAGAACTGCAGGGATGTCACAAAAAGGACGAAAAATGAATGTTATATAATTATAAAATTGAATAAATATGAATAAAGTATACCATTAATGAAAATCATTGTTTAATGAATATATATATTCGTCATAATATATAAATATACATATTTACAACCTAACAAGACATTAATCGTACGGATAAAGACGATTATTATATCGATTATAAACACGAAGACACATTATTATTATTTTTAACTCTTCTTGTCTCTCATATTACTGGCGTGTAGACACAAAAATAAAGAAAAAAACAAAAAAACATCTCATATTATATTCATTTACATAATTTGTGTTTTAGTAAAACATTAGTTTACATATTATGGAATAAAAATCTATACAAATTTTATACTTTGTATGTATATATAATATATATAATATATATATATACCTATGTATATATGTTTAACTAATGTAAGTGACTAGTTTTATGTTAAAAAACATTCATTTAATGTTACAGATATTATGCACAGTTATTTTTATTTGGGTCTAATTACAACGATAACGTGGCCCCATAAATTTCAAGAATCTCTCTAAAAGAATAGTTAAACAATCGACAAAATATACAATCATTTTGTATAACCGAATGAATCTAATGATCATCTAGGCACATTTTTTTTTCTCATTATAACGTTTTATTCTGTCCAAGAAAACAATTGGGTAGATATTTTATTTTATGTATTTGATTTATAGAATATGATTTTTGTTTATATGTATATTTCGAGCTTGAAATCAGAACTGTCTGTTATTATTGTTACTATTAGTCATGTTAATCACGATTTAAACACTTTCATTAAACAGTAGTTGGTACAATATAAACTATAAATGAGGTACATTCATTAATAGCTAAAAGTTTCATATACAATAGTTAACTATTAGCATATCTTATATTTATATTATTATAATCGTGTATAATATATCTGTGTAAATGTTAGTGTACGTGTATATGTATGTCTCTCTTATGCATTTTGCAATGTAAATATATAATATGTATATTCGTGCGTATAGGGTATAATGCGTTTTGTGATTTAAAGTTAAAAATGGCATTTGGTCCAAGTATTTACCTATATAAAACTTTCCACATACATATCTCTATAACTTTTTCATTATATATTTGTATATATATATATATATTTATTTATTTAGTTTATTCATTTGTAACATTTAAAAATCAGCTCCTCTATCAAGAAAAACCAATTTATTACTCGTAATCATTATATTTATTTTCTCTCTTGCTCTTTCTCTCTCTCTCTTTCGCTTATCCTTTTATACAACTTAAAATTAAACTACTTTTTTTTTTCATCAAAAAAAAAAAAAAAAATTAATATAAAATAAAATAAAGAACATGATTTACACAAAAGATCTAGTTATAAGATGAGATAGATTTAATAAATACTAAATCTTTCAACGATATTAATATATTCGAGTATTTCTGAAACAGTCAAATTCTGAAATATTTATAAAACTTGGAAAGATTCATAGCCACGATTCAGCTCTCACATTTAACATTACAATCCATAATAATAATACAAGTCCCAACTTCAGAGATTGTATGCAATTCATATTGTCGCCTAAAAATCTAGTATTCATAATACTATGTATTGTTATGCACTTTTTTTCCCTTTCCTTTCTTCTTCTTCTTTCTCACACTATCAATAAAACAAGACAAGGTCCGAATCCTATAATTATTCCTCGTCAATAGCCGGCTGTACTCTTCTTAAATCCATAAGAACTCTACGTTCCTTATGATGATCTCGATGATCATGTTGATTACCGTGCAACAATCCATGTCGCACGGTAGCCTCGTCTCAGACTTTGCTCTCAGGACCATCCGCAGTATGTTTGAAAGAATTGCGGATCTTGCTGAGGTGTAAAGCACTTATGTGACCGTAACTTTTGTTGTACCAATCCGGTGTTCGTCCCCTTGAAAAGAAAAAGAGAAATAAATAATACAGATAAAGAAAACCATCATTTATTATTCTATTTCAAATATAAATTAGCATTCCCCTAATAGAACATATTGATAAAACTCAAAAGGGCAACTTACTTTGTGTCCACTCTGGACAGATGCATTATGCGTGATTTTCCGCTACCACATGGCTCTATGAGATAACGGGAGGCTAACACGATCCCACGAGTCCCACCAAGCATAACCGGTGCATCTGGATGCTCTACCGAAGTTTCTACAATAACACAGGCACCTTTGGGCAGATCATTCCTCCAGGATCTGTAAAAAGGATAAAAGAATGATGAAATTAGATAAGAAACGATATGCGAGATATATCCGAATTGAATTCTAAAGATTGAAGATTTTAGCTCACCTCAAAACGCAGTAATCCCTCGCCGGAAGTGGGCTCATATTTCCAGTCGCATATTGAAATACTTCTACGTTAGGATCCAGCTTGTTTACCAGTCTGTATTTCAACAGCTGAGGATCCCAGACGTGTCTTTCCCTCAAAACACGATGCAACAATTCATTGGGTGGTGCTTCGACCTCGGTTGAAGTTCGCCATAGACGAAGCGGATGTCCGTCTCCAACTTTTTTGTAAGCAACTTCGACGCCAGGATCAGCTGGATTGTTGATGCTCACCCATCCTCGACTTCTGTTGATTAGATAAAAGAAAAAACAATTTATAGTAAAATAATCATCAAGGATTTGGCTGTAAATTTTATTCAAAAAAAGAAAAAAAAAAAAAATAGGAAATAAATCAACTCACTTTTCACGAGCTTCTTTCAAAAGAGCAGTTGTACAAGCATAAAGATAGCCTCGCCAATCTTGTTTAAATTCTGAACCAAGTTCTTCCAAACCAACTGGAACACTTTCTTCCATGTAGTTGAAATGGCATTGAGTTAACATGTCCGAAGAAACCTGAAGATTAGAAATAAGAATAAAAATTTTATATAACCATTTGAAATTTACATTGTCAAAAAAAAAACAAAATAAATAACAATTAAGGATTCTTTTTCTCACCATGAATAATTCACGATGTGTTTTGATCAAGTAGAGAAGACAGTCGTTGGCAGCTTTGTTTTCCGACAATTCTCTTTGGTCAGGAATACCAACGGTTTTTCTTCTCCTTGGTGAAACGCTGTTTGATCTATTAGTAACGCTTGTTGTTGTATGATTGAAGTGAAACAGACTTGGCGCAAGACATACGGCTAAATTTGAGGCAGTCATTTGGTTGTAGGGTGAATTATTCGCTACGTGATTCAAAAAATCCAAAAGTGCTTCTAAAGCTTCACGATGTTCATCGGGCAGCAGTAACAGCACACATTGAACAGCTTCTGGTCTTATTTCCGCCGGAACGTCTGTAATCGAGAAAAAAACAACAGTTATTAAAAATTACTCTGAAATACTCAGGTTTATATTTTTGGTCAATTTTATTTAAACTTACGTTGGAATATGGCGATGAAAGTTTCAGACAGCTTGTTCGTTAACAATGACTCTGGTAATTCCCTAAAATACTGTTTGACCAAATCTGCAACATCGAAGGCCTGTTGTCCATCGAAATTAATACTGTCTCCCTGAGTCTCAGTCATGACTTTAAGAGTTTGAATTCTAGACCGCAGTCCACTCTTTCTGAATATCCCAGTCTGATCTAATGCATTAGCTCTCAACCACCTCAAAGCTACTTGAATACATTTTGGCAGAGCCTGTCCAGTCCTTTGAAGCGAAAGTAAAAGCGGTACGCCAAATACAGTCTTGTCCTTATAATCTGGAGTCTTTATTTTTCTTATGAATTTTGGAAGTTCCCAATTCCATCCAGTTCTATGAGTAGGACAGTATTTCTCCATACACGCAGTTAGCTTTAAAAGCGCCAGTTTTCTCAGGACCAATAACTGACCGCAGGACATGGAAGCCATAGCTCTAGGACAAAGTGGATCTGATTGTTCTGGGTAAAGAGAACCCCTCTGAAAACTGTGCCACCTCACAACAGTGCCTTTGTGCCTTGGTGACTCTTCTTCTTGATCAGAGTCCCTGCTCGCAACAGTAGAACTGCTTTCCTGGCTACCAGCAAGCTCTGAGCTTCTGGACCTAGACTTTTCTCTGTAAATAGTAACGTCTTTGGTCAAGGGAGTTTCTTCGCTGTAAAGATCCTCTCTACCCCTTCTAAAACTCTTGTAAAGTCTCTCGTCCCGTTTCTCAATACTTGGCTTATCATCTTTGTATCTATTTTCCTGACCTTGATTGAACTTGTCTCGATACCTCTGAGACTCTTTACCAAGATTAAGACTGCCTCCTCGATTGCTTATGGGAATTGGCTTAGAAGCTGATTCTTTGGGGCTTTGTGGATGAGTGTTAACATACTCAAGTACTTTAGTATGGTTGCTATTTGCGTCCTTGAAATATCTGTGTCTCCAGCTAGTTGGCTGACATTCAGAGTCGCTTAAGGCTCCTTGATCCTCTCGTCCACCACGATGAAGGAATCTGCGTGGTCTGTTCATCTTCGTTCTAGTTGGTGCAGGGACTGGACCACCACCCTGAGAACCGTCTGAACAATAACTAGACGAATCGTCGCCAAATGGACTCGGATTATTCGCAAGTGGTGATGCAGGTAGATGAAACGGTGAAGACGGTAATGTTAGAGGAGAAGGAGGAAGGTGAAGCGGAGAAGCCGGAAGAAGGTCGTTAAACGACACCGGAGCTGGTCCAGTCGGCGATACATCGACGCAATTAAGATCCTTCATTTTTTGCTGCATAGAAATAACGTCGAGGACTTGAGGTCCGCTGATAACTACTCCTTCTCTATTCTGCCTCTTCCTTCGTCGGGATTTCAGCGATTCCACTCTTCTCAAAAAGGCCTTAGCACTGTCCTTCAGACGTTCTGAACCAGTCCTTCGAAATCTTGGACTAAGATCATCTGCCAATGGTCCGGGGGGAAGACTCCCGTATTTTAATGTATCAAGCATAGTATCGTCAGCTTCTTCGGCTTCTAGACGATCCTCTAATGATTCGTCCTCGTCTTCTGGTCTCGCGTTTTCGTCAGCGATTGCCTGAAGTTTTTCGACAGTTGATTGTGTCACGTCACCAACTCTAGACCACCTTCTTGTCTTGTTTTCAAATGTCCAATTCTCACTTAAAGCGCACTGATTATCTTCGTCGGAATCATCGCCACCCTGAAACACGATAATTCGAAATTAAAGTAAGTTTTTTAATTACGTGAAAATCGTTAATTAAAGTGAAATTTTTATTCGAAAACATGTCTAGTCGATCTGTTATTTAAGGATTATAATACAGATGCGATTGGGATGTGGGAAGGTGACCTGATCCTTGAGTAGAATAGAGATCGAACTCGCGGAGGTCAATCCGAAACGGTAAATTGAGTATATAAGAAGAGTGGGAATCTTTTAGTACAAGTTTGTGGTTTCGGTTGAGAAATTGACTGTCAAGAACGAGAATAAGGTAGCTGAGCGTAGTAAGTGGGACATTTAAATATAGTTTTTCGTGGCGGAAACTGCATCAGTGGCAATGAGTCGAGCCATTAAAGAGAGACGTATAACGTATAGATATAAGAAATCCGGTATTAAAGAACCGGGCGAGATGCAATCCGTGAGAAGAATCTGCATCTGTGTAATATTCGAAAATAGCACCTACTATTCTGATAATATGTATGTATATATATAAATAGTTATTTAAAATTATAACATTCGGCAAGAACTCGATTACTTAACATACTAAAAGAACCGGGTGTGTTTCGTTGACGTTCAATTTATAAACCCGAGGTTTCGAAAATTAGCTATAGGTATACCTATATCCGAAAAAAGAATCCCTCCAATTCTCTACCTACGTCACGGGGGTAACCATTTCCGAAAAAACTTTTCCAGGTCAACCGTATCAATTTATTTGTTTTATTAGTTCCGTTCGTTTATAATTTCTTCTCCTCTTTTCTTTTCTATTTCTTTTTAAACTAGGTATAAGAAAATGGGTGATCTCGATTCTCTAAAGTTCTTCAATATGTGTTTAGATTTCATAACGGATATAACAAGCATCTATTTTCTTTTTATATTATGCAGATCTCTTCTTTCCTCTTTTTATTTATCTTTAGTCAGCGTTAAAACTTATCTTACCTAGATATAAAAACGATACAACTTTCGGATATTGATCAACGAAGCTTACAGTAGCTAGACGATGATGATGATGATGATAATGATGATTTTTTTTTTAAACGTTTACAATCGGATATATATCTGTCTAACAAACAAAAGAACTAGTCCATATATAATACCCTACGTCACTTCCGTTCGTTCAACTTCAGCAAACATTAAACTTCGTACTATACGACACTACTAAATACCTATGTATAGGTTTATGAAGTATATAATTGTCAATAGAAAATTGCATCCACCCACGCCTTTATATACATAGGTATATACCATAATAATAATTCATGACGCGAATCGATCAACGATTACAAAATGAGACTAATAAGAAATTTTTTTTATTTCGTACAAGATTATCGGTTCACAGTTGATATCCGTGTAGATAAATCTTACGAATCGAGATATGTAGTTGTGGTTTTTATATTTATATTTTTTATCTGGGGTAACCGAAGCCAGACCCCCTTTTTAAGTGGTTTGTGCAGTCTCCGAATTTAACTGTTCATAGAATAGGAGTTTTTCTTAAGTATCTGTCGGTTACGATGGAGACCAACGCGTCCTTTGAACTGTTGCACTAAAGTATTTTTAGTTAACTGAAACACGAATACTGCACACACACACACACACACACACAGAGATACAGAGTTCTCAATAGTGCTTATTCTTCACCACCACCACCACCTTATCCGATCTTCACACTGTACCCTTTTTGCTTTTTTGTCTATCTCTCTCTCTTATTATTTTTATTTTTCTTTTTCTTTTTCTATCTTCTTCTTCTCTCGTTTAGTTTGAGATGATCCTATTTCGGTATGGATCACAAGCCCCCAGCGTTAGGTTCTCGCTGTGATGCGGGTCAAGCAACTTCAGCTGCCTTCGAAGACCTTTTAACCGTGACAACCCACACCGCACCACACATCCCACATACATACACAATCAAAGAGAAGAAGAAGAGACACTCTCTTAGTCTCGTTAGTAAGGTCTGACGTAATCTATACATATATATGTAGTAAGATTCGATTCTGTGTACTGGAGCACTGAAGTGTTGCAGTACACATACATACTTACGTATATACATACACGATATCATTTAATTGTGTGATGAGGGGGGGGGGGGGGAGGCAGCAGCATCAGAGAGAAGAATATATGGGTATGTTATACCAACTCTGGCAACGGGAAGTGTTGGGAAGTAAACGAGAGCCAGACGACGACAAGAACGATAAGCTGCACTTATTAGCAAACCATGGAATGAGATTACTCTACTTGCAAATGCAGTTCTAACAAGTACCGTTATAACGATCGCTATAATCATTCTACAAACTCCATATATATATATATATATATATATATATATATATAGATAGACAGATATTCCTGGATTATATTACATACCTATATGAATATTAAAAATGAAATTTCATCGTTAATTTATTTCTAGTTACTTCACACCACATGTGCGAACATTATTTACGATAGGCAATACACAGAACTGTTTTCATACTTGTAGCATATTTTTATTTTTTATTTTTATGCAATTTATTTTCTCGAGAAATGGTAAATCAGTTCAGTTTCATAGAAAAGTAGTGAATTTTATTTATAATTATTTATTTCAGTTATATTTTTTGCAAATTTTCTTACTACCTGTTTTTTCTATCTAATTTTTATATTTTTATTTTTTCAGATGGGATTGTTTCTAGGAATGATTAAACACAAATATGTCGCAGAAGTTATAGAGCTTCTGTTCAGAGATCGCAATGTGAAATCTAGAGATCTTGGAAATTCCTTTATGACCGTTAGAATATTGAATAAATATGATCGGTATCCGCGTTCTAACTAGAACTAACTAACCACCTATACTATACAAAATACCTATCTTATACCGACAAGACGATGACGAGATATTGAATACCGGACTCGCCAGACTGCTTGGCACAGGCTTTAATTAAAAATAAATAAATAAATAAATAAAAACAAAATAAGAAAAACCTACGATTCGAAATCGAGAAATCTCCGCGGGTCTCGCGAGATCGTTAACGAGAATCAGTTTTAAAACCGGCTGTAAGACTTCACGTACGCGGTAACTATAAACCTAATTGGAAGAAAATGAATGGAAAAAAAAAAAAAAAAATTCAATTTTTCTGTATTGAAAAAAAAAAAATAAAATTTATGTATGTATGTAGTACATACATGTGTACGTATGCATATCTAGGTATAGTATACAGTATTGAAGGATTATGACGATAAGATATACGTATAAATAACTGATAAGTATAAAACTAAGAGCGATTTAAATTATTTCACAATTATTTGTTATTAATAAAGATTTTTCAATCATACAATCCTTTTAATTCTTTTAACTGGAATAAATTTTCTTCGAATATATATCTATATATATATATATATATGTATATATATTGTATATATGTATATACAGTGGCGGGAAACCGCTGTTTCCACATACCGATATACCGGTATTTCTGCTTACAATATTAGCCAACTTTTTCCCCTAGTACGGAACCTGTTAACCTCAGATAGTCGTGTCTTTGGTCACGACTCCAAACTATTGAGAAATTTGCAAAACTTGCAAACCTATCAAACTCCTTAATCCCTCCCCCAAAAAAAAACGAAAAAAATCATTGCAAACAGTTATTCAGATCAAAAGAAACCGAAAAATCAAACCAATCTATACTGATTACCGTTTTTATCATCAATTTCGATCCATTTATACCGAATTTCATTTTTTGTTTCGTTTTTAATCAAATTTACTGATCTGTTTTTCACTTTCTTTAACAAAGATTTTCGTAAAGTTTTCTTAATGGTGTTTTAGTATCTTTCTTTATTTTTTTCTTCAATCATTTTGTTTTTAAATTAAAGTCACAAGCGCACCTTGATCTGACGTAAATACAGGTGCTGCTGCTGCTGCTGCTGCTGCAGCAGCATGGTATGGTATGGCATGGCATACCGCGAGCCGCGCTGTCTGCCGCTCCTGTCACACAGGGCTTCAACCTGTTGGTAGTTTTACGTGCGTCTGCGAGATGCGTAATTACGAGGTTTGACGTAAAAGAGCCGGTGCTGGTACCGGCGCGTGACGAATGGGTTGAAAAAGTAAACCTAGCCTTATATATTTATCCTTGTATATTATAGAGAGAGAGAGGAAGGAGGTTCACCGAAGGAAACCGACAAGTAGCTTAGTCGATAGGTATAAAGACATATAGAAATATCCACAAGTACATAAAACGAGATAAATAAATAGTAAGTAATTTCTGCCAACGTTCTTGCAGATCGCTTCGATGTTATAAAAATTGTTAATAATAAGAAGAAAGTTTGAATAAAATGTAAAAAATAATATAACAAATTGTAAAAACTAAAACTGCGATTTATTATAATCTATATAATAGAAAAAGAAAGATTAGATAAGTTTTTGTATATATAGTTAGGCGAATTCTAATTTCCGGTATATTTCGTATACATTGTACATATGTATAAAGGGAGAGATATACATAAGGACTGTATGCGAAGTCTACTGATGCATTTAACTTTTAAAATCCATACGTCAAAACCTTTTACGGGCATGAAAGTTGGAGAAGAAGGTCCCCCCCCCCTCCCCATTACGATGATACATACATAAAAGTAATCGGACGTTACTGATTCAACAAAAATTATACTTCTGCAATCATTCCGAATTTAGCCAGGGGCTATTTTCTACATTGAGAAAGCTCGATGATTGAATAACAAATATAATTGACGCTGTATAGTAGAGAATAAAAAAAAAAAAGAAAAGTATATATCGATCAAACGTCTGTTAAAATAACTATTCAACGGTACATGTTGTACACACATACCCAAAAGATAAAAGAAATCTCTAAACTTCCGCATTTTAGATTAAAAAAAAAAAAAATTACAATAATAATTTGCACCAAAAACCTCATTTTTTTTTTTTTTTTTTTTTGCTTCTCGTTTTATAACGTCTGATTTCGGATTCAAGAATGAACATAATCAGCACTAGACTACCCTGATCACGTGATAAAAGTTTGATTGATATTCCATGAGTGACTTCGAGAAGAGACTCCTCTTCATAAGAATAGCGAAAGACGTAGCTGCCTGCTGCTTTCACCGAGTGAATAACAATGATCATGTTTTTTAAACGTGTCATAAGACCCTTTACTCGATTGAATACCAATTAGTATTATACTGCAGTGAGAAAGGAACGTTACACACGTTGCACACGAACTGTGACTTTAAAACAAAAAAAATTAAAACTTTTCTTGTTCTAAATGCAACAAAATTCTTTTTTTAAATTTCTTTTCCATTTTTTTTTTTTTTTTTTACATTCTGAACCTTTTAGGGCTACAGGATATAGAATCCACCGCGATTACCCGAACTTACTACTACAAGGCACTAGATCCTTTCGAGGCTTAGGAAACAAATTCCTTGAAATTTTTCGACCGGACCTTTACCACCACTGCAGTTTTCTTTTGTCGTTATACTTAAGTTGAGAAATTTTTTTTTCCCCTGCGTGGGTATTTCTATTTAAGAAAAAAATCTTCAGTCAAAAAATTCTATCTAAAGAACTGTGTATTACGAGAAATTTTTTTTTGCTATAACTGTGTTAAGTTTTGACTTCCTTACAGGGCTTATAGTATACAACGCTTTCAACGATACGAAGAAAACGGTATAAGAAATCGGTAATTAGACTGGCACATGAATACCGGAGAAATTGAACAAAGCAAAAAAAAAAAAAAGAAAAGAAAAAAGAAAGAAATTTCGTTGTGGTTTATTTGAGATTTTAATACCTTTACCAAACTTTCAAATATCTTTTTGCTATTTGTATTTCTTCACTTATCATCATTATTCCTTCTACATTCGAAATTTTTCAAGTTTTTGTTAATTTGGAAAAATTGACATAGTTTCTAAGAACTATTTTTCAATTAGTCATGCATACAAAAGATTTCTACAATAGTTATTTCAAGGTTTATAATTACAAAATTTCTTTACTCACCGGTTTACTGTGGCTTGTTGTATGATGATGATGATGCGAATGATGGGTGTCCAATTTCATATTAGCGCAGCGATTCAACGCATGTAACCTCCGGAAAAGACTTTGAAGAGAATCTGCATCGAGAAAAGGATGATCCTTAGCTACTCCAGAAACCTCAATCGGAAACTGGTAATCTGCAATAATAATAAAAAAAAAAAAGGTTTACCGATTAAATTCATTTTTTTGATGCATTATACTTCATCATTATCTCAAATTCAAATTCCCTCCATCACGTATGAACCCATATTCAACTACGTGCTTTATTATAATAAATAATATTTGAAATCGGCAACGTCATCTCCGATTACGGATGTGATCTTCGAGAGCCTAGCTAACTGGCTAGACAAGGAACGATCTTTTGTCGACTTGCGCAACGCGCTCCTATACGACCCAGATCTTATGATCCAGATCTTGATCTATGATCTTGGTGGGCGAAGCGTCGTGATAGAACTTCCATAGATCAGATCGTGGGTGAATTTGAATCTCTCATTTCCGCTTATTCATAAATCGAAAAAAAAAATAAAAAAATTTCAAAAGAACGATTTTAAAGCCCCTACAATTACCGATTGGATAATTACCAGCAATATAATTTAACATTACTCGATCTAAGTTGATCGTAAGTAATAACTGTATCCCTAATCACATCAAGTTGATTGTCAATCTCCTCGTGAACGTATTAGTCAATACGAATGTACGAGCTGCTATTAAAGCTTTGCTTTCTCGACATTCTAATTAGGTTTCAGGTACGAGTATCTTTACTTCCTAGTCCGGAGACTCGACGAATCAATTAGCACCGTCATTAAGAGTATATAGTATTAAGAAAGCCTGAATTAGTGGTCAATGCATGAGAAGTAAATATTCGATAAGGAATTTCCTCGGATCAATAAGCAATAACAATAAAAAGAAATTTTAATTACGTCAGAAAAGTATTTCTGATAATATAAAAACGATCATAGATCTTACATGATTATCCTAACACTTGTATACCGATCGAGGAGATAATTTAAATACGTCAAAGAGAAAATCCCAATGAAAATTTTATTTTTTTTTTTCAAACAAAGAAAAATCGATAAATCTTTTTCGTTCTTTGATCTAGTATTTAGTGCCTGAAGACGTACATACAAGAGTGGGTAATACATACGTATGTATTTATATACATACTGGATGATAGACGTCCTGAGTATCGTATTTATATCGTATTTATATCAAGCCTTGTGGTGGGCGCCCTCCGCAGGTTCAACTAGGTCAATTGGTTACTATTCATAGGATCGGTTCGATTATGTGCTTGACTTATGACTGGCAATTAACAGTGTGAGAAAACCAACTACATTTAAATGTATTTCGTACTGAAGTTAGAAAAAAAAAAAAAAAAAAAAAAAAATTCTTCAAACTTTGAATACATAAAATTAGAAAACTTTTTTAACATATATATATTAACTACTTTGACGGCTATTATCTACATACAGACCAACTCGACACTTGACCCTCGGAGATAAATAGAAATACGTATATCTACGTATCTCATGACTGATATAAATACAGGTCCCACTTTTATCTCACATTGAGATACTGAAATCTACAAAAAGAAATAAATAAAAGAAAAAAGAAAACAATTCGAGACTCCAAAAAGTCAAGAAATCATCAATAATTCATATCTGCATCTAAAGCAGGCAGTATCATCCCAAGTTTATTATAGAGTAGCTAGTATGGAGGCTGTAAGGATGATATTACATATCCCGATATGGTCTGCAGACGATTTCGTCAATCGATATACCCTGTACTCAGATAAAAATCGAGCATCGTGAATTGTGGGAATGTTAAAAGAAAATTCAAAATTCATATTATTCTTTTTTTTTTCAACGTTTTATATATATTTACCTCTCATTGTAACAACGCCTTGACACCTTCGGCACATTCGTGTCTCTATTTTCGAAAACAGTATGCGGATATTATAACCAATAATATTATTTTTAATTTTATAATCATAATTTTATCAAACTATCTTTTTAAGTATTGATATTTATTGATTATTTAGTTATAATGATAAAACGAGTATATTATTATTTAACATTATATGTATACACACGATAGATCGACTTATACAAGAGTGTGTACGTGACCACAGGTAATCGTTAAACAAATTCTGTTATCTAAACCGTAAACGTCCTCTCGTCAGTTAGAATGAAAAAAGAATAGATTATCCTTGATAGGTAAACGAACTTGTTAGATAACTCGATAATATGTTTGAGGTTTAAAATTGTGGAATATTCCACTCATCTTTATTTATATATATTTATATATATACATTATATGTATGTATCTGTTTTTAAAAATTTAACGATCAAATCATTGTAAATAATTATTCACACTGTCTATTACAGGTAATT
Organism: Macrophya annulata; assembly: GCA_963924015.1. Classification (NCBI taxonomy): domain Eukaryota; kingdom Metazoa; phylum Arthropoda; class Insecta; order Hymenoptera; family Tenthredinidae; genus Macrophya; species Macrophya annulata. Next base: position 4,001,606 of record OZ001258.1, read on the forward strand.
AAATTTTTTTATTTATAGAGTAATAAAAGCTCTTTGTTCTCAGCTATAAACTCTTACAAATGATGAAACAATTCAATCGTTAATATAATATAATGTCATTTGATTATTCAATTAATATATTTTTTTTTTTGTTTTTTTAATATTTTGATAAGGTATAAACGATCCACTTTACGATCTTTATCTTCATCGATTAGTAACTCTTTGTCTTATTTCACACGAATTTAATTCAATCGATTAATAAAATCCTTCAATTTTTATTTCATTTTTGTTTTACACTTTTGCACAAATCATACGGTGATTGGTTAGCGTTTATAAAGTCTGTAAATAATTTTTCTAAATCTTCTTCTTCTTCTTCTTCTTCTTCTTCTTCTTTTTTTTTTTTATTTATATTCTCAGAGAAAATATTATTTTTAACAACGATCAATCAAGTTGTCGATTATTTATCATTACTTCAATTTACTCTGTTTTGTTGTATTATTTTTTTTTCATTGTTTTTAAATATTTTCCGAAGATATTACTTCGACGATAAAGTTCATGCTCTAACAGTTTGCTTCGAACTAGCGATCGCCAGCTTGAGCGAGCGTAAATGAGGACTTTGTGAAACCGACTGAATTCTGGTGGGGGAAATAACCAGCTAAGTCCGTTGGTAGTGGGAGGAAAGTAAAGGCGAACCCCAATATGTGTCTGAACGTTACTTATATCTATACAAGTATAAGTATATACAAAAGTTGTAAAGAATATGAGAGAATTTCAAAAAATTGTATAAGATGCATTTTTTCATTTTTTTTTTTTCTTTTTTATAATAATTTTTACCGATATGTTTCTCGATATTGCACAAATTCGAACCTTCATATTTCCGAAAACTAATACCTGCGTCTGCATATAGATATCTGTAGAACCGTAAAAATTCCCAAGGCATTAATTTTCAGATAAGAGAGAAACTCGAGCCTAGCGAAGTATTAAAAAAATATTTTAACGATAAAGATGGGAATTTCCAGCTGTGACACAATTCTAGTTTTTTTTTTTTTTTTTTTTTTTTTTTTTTTTTTTCTTGGTTTACATTAAAAAAAAAAAAAAATCAAAATAACATTCCAAAAAATCTCTTTCATTTTCTTTGAACTTTCGTATAGAAAAATTATATAGTATTTTGAGATTTCGAGTTATTTCATACGGTTTTAAATCTAGATATAATCCTTTCCAAGATCCCAGTTCGCCTGTCTGTCTGTCTGTCTGTTTCTCTGTATATATGTATGTCTGTACCACGGACGTAACTACGTGACTACCTACTCTACCTACCCTACCTACCACTGTTATTGGCAGAATACCAACAGATGTGTCAAAGACCTTTTTACTCTGTTTTGGTCTTGTAAGATGCATAGGTGGTGCAGTAGATGTACGTGGTTATTTGGACAGAGTCCAAATAATCCATAGAGGGTTTATACTGTACTTACCTATCATATAGTTGCAATTATATTCGATTAATCAAACGGTGCAGTGTATAATTATGTTAGATGTGTAAAACTTTAAACTACACAGGTATATGTATATATATACATATATAGGTATATATATATATATATATATATATATATATATATATATATATATATATATATATATATATATATATATATATATATATAATCTATCAGTGCAATTTGGTACTTTGCCCAATTTTAATCCATCTAACAGATCTATAGGTATATAGGTAGTTTTATATTTATAGATTATCTCTCGAGTTTCGGTTTTCAAAATAATAAGTTCGTTCATATATACATATATGTTCGACAAGGACGATACATTTATTTATAAATCGTTATCTTATACGTATAGGTATATATATATATATATATACGGGACAAGTTGCAGCATATTATATATGTATATATATATATATATTCATCCCACGCAATGTTACTACTACCGTTCCATAAAATAACATTTTAATTTTATTTACGGAAGACTAAACAAACGTTGCACTATATGTCCAGTCCGCGAGTATCGTATAATATGTATAGTTTCTAATTTTCCAAATATTATTTATAGACATTTCTTCGGTTATAGAAAGCCGGGTCTCTCTACTGATTACCGGACCTATAATGGCCTCCAAATTTACTCTTTCACGTCGTACATATATACCTACAAACCTGACCCACAAAACTCGTACTAATTATCCATCGGATAATTATTTATGGCTGTAATATAATTAGCGAAACAGAAAAAATAAATAAATAAATAAATAAATGCATTCGTTTTGATATTACATATTTCGAAAAAAATTTTGGATTAAAGTTATTATTTTTTGATTTGTTATCAACAATTTTTATACCTGGAATTATTTTATCGAAAATATTATTCATTCTTTTTTTTTTTTTTTTCGATTTTCTTCTGGTAATTTTCCGAAATTGATTATCAACGGGCGGACATATTTTCAAATACGTTATATTATTACGGACAATTAATAATAGAGAATAATAATTCATCACAGGTTAGACATAGAAATTAGTCATTTAGTCATCGGTCGACAGACGTGTCTCGTCTTGTCCTCCCAGTATATTTAAACCGTTGGGGGGGTTGGTGTTTTTTTTTTTTTTTTTTTTTGCTTTTTGGTTTTTTTTGTTTTTTTCTTTTTCTTTTTTCTTAACGCTCAATGTCAGTGCTTTAAATAAACAGCAAAGTGTACAGTCGGAGCTTTCTTAGCTACCGTAATTCCGAGACTTTAAGAACGAACACAGAATCTCTTACTATCTAACCAAACTCCTTTGTCTTTTGGATTTTACAAGAAAGTGGAAAATTTCACTAACTACTACAACAACATACATATGTATATTAGATGACAAAATGATTTATCGCAACTATTAAATATGTAAATTTTCACCACTACAAGGGAAATTTTTTCATTATTAGTCAGGGTGCCAAATTCACTGTACATACGTTTCGGTATTTTACCTACGTACATACATACATACATGACTCCTACTTCACTTCTTCTTCTTATACTTCTTATTCTTCTTATTTTTACTATACCTACGTACTAAGAGATGAAAATTATTCTCGTCGAGCCTAAATTAATAGTAGAAATTTCGCGGGAATTCTCCTCCTCCTTCTCTTCTTCTTCTTCTTCTTCTTGTTCTATTTCATATGCGACGATGCGTCACAATTATCAAGACTTCAAAGTTTACCTTAAATAAATCTTCTTGCGCAAGGGATTAATTTTTACCAAATGACAATTTTTTATAATAAGGAACGAAGAGAAAACAAATTTAAAAAAAAAAAAAAAAAAATGGGATAAATATTGAATCCCTCGTTTAGTTTCGATGATTATGAGTAAGACACTTTAAATTTTAGTCTAGGATCTTGAGTCTAGACTTTAGACGCTTATAGTACCCTTAAATATCTACATAGTGGTTGGCTGTGGTATAACGACCACACGTGAATCCAGTATCTACTTAAGTAAGTCATGGATATACGTTTCCCCACGCAACCGAGGACTTGAAAATATACTTGACCTCGGTATAAGTCTGAACGTACATTACTACAGTGTACAGTAAAGTAAAGTACCATTACATACATAGATATAGGTGTGACGTCGAGACTATAATACATAGGGATTTTAGCATCGGTAAAATTGACGCCAAGGATTTTCTTATTCGTCTTCGCTAAAGACATACGATAACCGCGTAATTTGTTTTGCCTCGAGAAACATCAAAAGGAAAAATGGTATTTTGAAGTTTGAAAATTGATTTCACAAATTCTAAATTTAAGTATAGATAAAAAAAAATTAAAAAAAAAAAAAAAATTAAAATTAAAATAAATATAGAAATATACAATTTTTTGAATCTTGTTTCTAGATCCAGGGGTTGCATAAGCAAAAAATGAAGAAAAAAAAAATTAAGAAAAACGAAAAATCAGATTACATTATAGATATAGTTCAAAGTCTTTCAGCTCTTTCTAGAAAATCGGTGGGGAGATTAAGATAAGACTAACTAACAAGATTATTTTATTTTATAATTCAATATAAATTTTGGCTTTTTTCCACAAATTTGAGAAAAATAAATAAAAATTAACAACAAAAAAATAAGAAAAACAAAAATAAATAAATAAACTGTTTTTCTCGTTCCCTACGTAAGTGGCGTCAAACAGTCTGCGGCAACGACAACCGGATGGAAGAAACGTTCTCTGTAATAAATTAACAAGACGCGTAAAGAGTCGTATCTTTTTTTTTTTTTTATTATTTTTTAGTGGTTTTTCAGAGTCAGTAAATATCTCCCTGGCGAATAAATCTTCGAAGAAAGAATAATAATAATAAGAAAAAAAAAAAAAAAACTCTATAACCAATGACCTGGAGTGTCCGTATACGCAAACGTTGAGAAAGATGTTTTATTTATTTGACAGATTATTATTCACTTTTTTTTTATTTTTATTTTTATTTTTTCTTATTCTACCAACTAATTCCGAAACGTTGTTTATATATTTTTCAAAAATTATAACACCAGGTGTTGGATGTATAAAACAAAAAAAAAAAAAAAAAACAACTAAAGAAAAATGAAAATCAAAAAATCGTATATTTCTCCAATTATTTATTCACCGTAGTAATACGCTTCGAGAAGAATGATCTTATATATTATTCAAATGCGGAGAAACCGTTGGTTCGATTTTTGGATCGGTATGCTGAAAGTATTTTTTTTTTTTCAAAATTATAAAAAATTCACAAGAAAAATTTATTTTACTGTCATTGATTATTACGAAACAAGCTTCTTTCTTTCTTTCTTCTTTATTTATTTCGTTTTTTCTTATATATATACTACATATTACGACGAATTTTCGAATTTCCCAGACGTGGTCGTCGTTGGTCGTTATAGAGTCCAGTGAATTTCTCGTTGACAAATAAATTGACACGTCTACAAAGTCAGTAATGTATATATTTATAAATAAAGATGTGAAACGATTTCAGTTTCTCAGAAAAGTAAAAGAAAAAAAAAAATCTCGATCTCGATTCAAGTTAAATTTTGATAATAAAAAAAAAAAAAATAGAAAAATTAAAAAAAAAAAAAATGTATATATATATACAATATAGTATATTATATACATATAGTTATCGATTATTTTCAATCTCTAACGTCACTAGTCGGGTTACACATCTGTTGGCAGTTTATACAATTTGACAAACTCTGCGGCCATGGCCCATTATCCAAAATCGTACAGGTCGAGTTGAAGTTAGCCAAAAACAGTCCACAATAAGAGTATGAAAAACGAAGAATGAAGAATAAGAAAAATCGACAAATGTCCGAAAGAGACTAAACTTGAAGAAATATTTAGAACTAAACTCCGAATGAAATTCAAAGTCGTATCTTAGTTAGCGACTCGAAACTCCTAGTTCTAGATATTTACACTAAAAATTATTATAATAAAGTGTGCAGTAAAAATTTTTTACGCAGTTACAACTCCTCACCGAGGATCCTTACGTTTACTTTAAATTAAAAATGATGATTTGCTCAAAGCTGCAGTAGCGAGAAAACGGTGCCAAAAAAAAAAAAAAAAAAAAAAAACAGAATAATAATAATAATAACTTCGAATAATCACCGAATATTTATTGCCCCCTTATTTTCAAATTATTCATTTTTATACATATGTATGATCTATATACAGCGTATTTTCTACCAAAATAAATCCAGACAAGTTAGACGAATAGATATACCGTCGAATTAGTATTTTTTTTTTTTTTTTTCGATATAAAAATACTCTGAATTATAACCGATCTGAAAACCGATCAGAATATATCGTCATGCTTATCTAAAAATGTATTGACTAAAAAATTATAATTATCTTATCTCACAATCTACGCGAGACTCATTGATAAATCGTTAATAGTTAGTTAATAAGAATGAATGCAATGAGGAACAGTCATCGCCTTAGAAATAACAGTGATTACAATTTCCGGAAACGCGGATGCAAAATGATAAAAAAAAAAAATTATCACTATTTACAAGAGAACAATATTGATCGACGTGTCTATTTTCGTTTTTTTTTATTTATATAAAATTTCACTTGGGAGAGGGAAAAAAAAAAAAAACGAAAAAGAGAAACAACAAAAAAAGTTAAAATTGTTATAGACAAATTTAGATTTTTTTTTTTATTTTTTTTTTTGTTTCATGATTAATTGACGTGTCTTTGAGCTTATGAAATCCAACCGTATAATGATGATAAAACTTGATCGAGGTCTTCCGAAAATAGGGTTTCAGGTATACGTGTGCCCAACAGATTATAAGACCAGTAAGATACAAATATATATATATATTTCCGGAAATCTCTGTTGCAGGGACCAACCTTAACCTAAATATATTACGAAACTAAACTATATTGCGGATGTGATTACCTCGATTCCTAAAGATATAAACTGAGCTTTTAGAGAACAGCTCAGTTCGGTTCGGTTTTATTTCGCAATCATTTAGAATAACTAATTTCAATTTACGACATATACGTATATGGGTTGTAGTGTATAAAGTTCACATTCGTCTAAAATTTGACGATCTAAATCAAATTCTTTTTTTTTTTTTTGAAAAATATATAAATAAATAAATATACGAATGAATTTTGTTTTCCTCGGTGACACAAGATAAGGAGAATAAGTACTGGCTTCGGTAGAAAAGTGACTTTAGCTCAATTCAACGAATCTTAATATTTTCGGGCTTCTATAGTATCCGGAAATAAGATTTTTTCAAAGTTTTTCCTACTCTCGAAATTGACTCGTCTAATGATCTCAGAATCGGTAAAAAGGTAAATCAAAAAAAAAAAAAAGAAGAAGAAATCTCAATAATTTACAGAATTTTAAAATTATTGAAAATTTGCTTTTCTGATAAAAAAAAAAAAAAAAAATTGGTCATTTAATTCCAGACTGACAATAATTCATGTACATACATATATTACCTATATATGATATAATTCTGTTTCCGTTAATTGAAAATTGATAACAAAAAAAAAAAAATCTCGTAAAAGATTCTGTTTTATTTATTAATTAATTTATTTTTTCACGTTTTATTTTACCTATAAATTGAAATAATTCTTCAATGTATGTATACCTATGTATGTATAATACATACAAACATATGCCACAACCTAGACGATAAAATATTCTATCCACAGCATCGACAAATGCCAATAGATATACCATCTTCGTCACATATAACGTATATATGTATAAGACAACGGATCATTTGTTAAAGCAATCCCTCTTTCTCTCTCTTTCTGTTTGTCCATTGGCAATGTTCCCGGTATAAATTGCGCCCTGCAGGTATATACGGGATGTACGTGTCAAAGAGACTCGTGATACGTCAATTGCCAATCGTAGATACGTGTCATTCAGATACATACATACAGGACAGACAGACGTGAGGTCTCGTCAACAAACAATGGCGTCATTTCATTGGTATAATATAATTTTAGCCAAAATCTTATACTGATCTCTGCGATACATTTTTATGAATATAGCGAAAGAGAAACAAAAAAAAAAATCAACGTTTTTTTGAATAAATTTTTACAAAATTGTAATTTTTATTTTATTTTATTTTATGGTGATCCGTTGCGCTTTGTTCGCCCTTTTCCCTACTTCGGCAGTACTTTAACGTATTAAAAAAAAAAAAAAAACTATTCTTCAGGTTTAAATTATACATATAGTGACAAACTTTCACTCCAATATGTATGTATGTATGTATTTAATATATAACTGTAATAATATATTATTCTTGTACCGTGAATTGTTTGATATACATAGACTGTTGCAGCAGTCGTTAAGATATTGCAAAATAAACGGCATGGTTTGCTAGCTGATAGATTATAGGTACGTACGTACGTACGTACATACATACCGACATAAGTATTATAATACCATAAGCCCCGGTTGATTTTATGGCGTTATTAAAAAAAGAAAGAAAGAAGAAAAAAAAAAATAAAAATATTGAAAATTGAAAAGACGAGAGAGAAAGAAAAAACAAAACTGGTTTAATTGACGGTATCGAAGATCTAAACTGGCTTGTTAATATCGGGATAAACGAAGCGCGAGTTGACATGGTGTGACGCAAATAATGTTACATATTTTCTGGTGTCCGCGAACGTTCAACGACGAAAAATAATATGACTCACGTATATTGCTTATAGGTATATCTTACGAGTACGCAATTTAATTTTTTTTCTTTTAATTTTTTGATTAACGTTTTTTATTTATCCAATTTTGATTTTTTTAATTATTCAACAAAAAAAAAAAACATATAAAAATTGTTTTTTGTGTTTGTTAATTATAGATAACGGTAATTAGGTTAACCATTATTATATATATTTATAGACTTATAGATAAGCGCTGTGGTAAGAGAAAGAAAAAGATCTTTCGATTGAAGATCGTTTATCTCATTATAGAAACAGGGAAGTGTGGGGGCTCTTGTTATCGGATTCTCATTCAAATTTCAAACTATGAGAAATCCCTCATTAGTTATAACCTTTCAATGTATTATAGATATATGTATATACATTTATCACATAAACATATATGTGATAGGATTTTTTTTTTCGTTTTTTTTTCTTGACATATATTCAAGGAGAAATTTGAGACTTTGAAATTTTCAACCCGCATCTGTATAATTATCGTCTATATGTCTTGTGTACCAAAAATTTGTGTGAATACACATGCATATACATATATATATATATATATATATATATATATATAAGTATATAGGTAATAGGTATAAGGTACAAGGTTTTTTTGAAAAGTGAGAAAAAGAAAAAAAAAATCACTTACACACGAAAAAATATTTCTGATTTTTATTTTCATATTATTTCTGTTTCGCGTTCTTTTAAATCGATTTTATTGCATAAATTGCGGATGATATATATACGTGGCTATCATTGTTCATTTATTTTGTTTTTTATTTTTTTTTTACTCGGTTTTTTGGCGATTTTTTTTATTATTTTTTATTTTCATTTATTTTATTGAGTCATACGGTTCAACGTCGAATAAGGAGATATCATAACGTCAGCGTACGAATAAATATAGGTATATATGTATATACAATATATACACGAAAAGTATACTTATTCCTTATTAAGAAAGAAAAAGATTTAAAACAATACATAGGTATATACAAATAGTATTTACAACTGTATGGTATATACATAACATATACAGAGGATTATAAAAGATCGAAAGATTTTTTTCGAGTTACGTAACCAAAGTCCGGAGAGTAAATTACGAAAAAAAAAAAAAAAAAAAAAAAACGAAGAACAATGAACAATTAGCGTTTGAAAGTTTCTTTTTTTTAGGAAGATTTAATCGAAGAAAAAAAAATAAAAATTGTAATATAAATATTATTCTAAAAAAAAAATAAAAATTGAGTATCGAAAATTGTATAAAATTGACTAAAAATTCAACATATGTATATATAAATATTTTTCTTTTTTTTTTTTTTCTTCTACCGAATGTGGTAGGTATAATAAGTTGCAAAATAATTTAGAATGACCGTGAAATACGATAAGATGTTAAATAATAAAACAATTTCACGTATGTGCATTTAAAATATGTTTTTAACGCCTTTGGATATAATTAAATAGGTATATATACATATATGTATACATATACTATATATATATTTACTGACTGTCAATTTACCTTCGTACATCTGAGCGTACTGTGGGAAACCAGCTGCTCTCAACCATTTGCAAGCCTCCTGAGCTTCGATTTCTGAAACAAGAAGATAAAACAGAAAATGAAACAAACAAAAAAAAAAACAACAAATTACCAATAAACAAATAAACAGATAATTACATGAACAAATAAGAGAAAAAAAGAGAAAAAAGGCTATCAGAATTAAACGTGAGATAATAATATACGATTTTTGATAAATTTTTTAGAATTTTTTAAAATTTGTATTAAAAATTTATCATAGTTATGCTATATATACATAGTTTCTATATACCTATATACAATTGTATACTCTTCGAAACCAAAAGTAAAAAAGTAAAAAACAAAATTATACAAAAATTATTGGATGAAACAGAAATTTATTTTATCCATTGAAATGATGCAGACATAGTATAGATCAATTTTTTTTTTTTTCTTGTTTTTCGGAATCCATAAATTGGAATACCTGAAAATAAGAAATACAATAAAAACAAGAAAATAAATGGTAAAAAAATTGTTTTTTTTTTTTTTTTAATACAAAATTCAATCAGATATCCTTTAATGAATCCTCTTGAACATCGTTCTAGTTAACGTTCTCCTTTTGTCTCGCTTTTATACCTCTACCTCTACCTCTATCCATACCTAATTCTATTTTCAACCTTGCATGAGAATAATAACATGATGTAGAAAATGATAATAAGGTAATTCTCACGCATTTATCTGACTTTAAAACTCATCTTAATTTATATATACCTACCCTACTAAAAAGATTCAGACCTTTTGGCCTTTTGGTCCACAATCTTGTGCAGTAATACCAAACTCTAATGAATAAAAGAATCGATTCCGAAGATCAACACCAGAGGCTTAATTTGAAGTAAAAAAAAAAAATAAAAAAAAAAATGAAAAAAGGTCAAAAAATGAATAGCGAATATCAGATCTGAGATTCAACATTTTAAACAATAATTACGTTGAAGATTATTAATTACGATTTAGAAATTAAAAAAAAATAAAGTTTAACATCTTCTCGGTCAAATTTTGTAGTTCCGTGAAAAACAAAAAAAAAAAAAAAAAAAAATTATTTCAGGAAAATCTCTTCGAAAATCTGTACAAGAAACTTAGTTCTCTACGCGGCAGAACTTTTTTGAATTGTTCCAGATATGAAACAGTGACAGGTAAGAGTTAAAAAAAAAAAATTTTTTTTTCAAGTACAATAAGCTGCAGCTATTTTAAATAAGAATATTATCTAAAATCTCAAGATCGTTCGTCCCATCTTAATATACTTATAGGTATAACATAATATACTTTCGCTCAAAGTTCATCCTTTCTTCTATATAATATATAAATTATAAACACTATGTGTCGTGTCAGCTGCGAGGTTTTCTAAGATAATAATGATTGCCTTGCGGTAGGTCGAGGTCTCTTACTATACTCCAGTACCTATTATATACCGTATACGAGTATATCGCATGGTATATGTTCACTTTTACTATTAAAGGTATTATTGTAAAGTTATAATAAACATATATGTATATAAGTGGATTTAAATACATGGATTATATTATTATGTATATATACGTGGTCCAGAGATTTTGGTAGGTTTAATTATGGGCTAAAAATGAAAAAAATGAATTTTCATGTTTAAAACGAAAAAAAAAAAACAAGAAAAAATAAAACAGCTTGGATTTTTCAAACGCGGAATATAACACTGTTTTTTGTATGTATTTACAATTACAATAATCCATGACCCACTCAATCGGAATGCAATAATAATTCTCGCCATTTTTAGAGGCCGAAATAATATTGTTATATATAATTAAAGTCGTCGGTGCTTGGAATATAGTAAACTTACGCGAATTGTGATTATAGATATAGTAAATATATATAATCTCAAATATAAACGCGCAGAGATAAAGAGAAAGGGACGGTATGAGTACCTATGTACGAAATTTTGGAAATTTCGTAAAAGTGTAAAAAGAAACTCGTTTTTTTTTTTTTTCTTTTTTTCGGGGAGTGGGGTGGGTCTTTTCGGATGATCGGATAAACCACATAATAATAATAATAATAATGATAATGGTGAAACAAAGTGTGCAAAGACTAAAAATTTTTTCTTCATTATACGTATATTATGTATACCTATGTATATATATATAGGTATACATATGATATAGGTTATAAGATATATAGTTTTACGCCTACGCTATTTCTCTGTAATACGGCCTATACTAAAATTTAAATATTTAAATATACTCCGAGTCAAGGGCCTAAAAATTGATATGCAGATTGGCGAGATAGGCCCCCATGGTTTCGACTCTATGTAAATCAAGCTTTGGCCCTTAAGTGTCTGAAATTAGGCTCCGATTCCTTCTCGCTACAGGGAACTCAAAATAAATGACAAAAAAAAAAAAATATCGAATAAAAATTGAAGACAAAGACTTTAGGCGTGAAAATGGATGTCTAATTTTTTTTTTTTTTTTTTTTTTTTCATTCTTTCATTTTTTTTTCTGTACTATTGAATCCGAAAATAAAATATATATAGATTCTATTTTTGTTGTTTCTTAGATTTATATTCGAAGTACCTACTCTGTATGTACGTATACCTAGGTATACCTACATATTATAATAGCACATAAAAGTGATTACCGCGAGCGTTTGTGCTATAGTTATTTTCTTTAGGCGCGGGTGTATAGCTCTGTATCATAATGAGACAAAATATCCTTATATGGATTTTATCTGCGGTAATAAAACCAGCTATTTTGCAGACTTGATCCCGACAATCACTTATATACCTATATATACATATACCATTATTGGTATGTAATGTAATGTACTGTAATGTACTATACTGTACCTCGCGCCCAGGGTAAATACAGAAATACAACAAAAAAGAATAAAAAAAAAAAAAAATAAAAAATATCTAGATGCAACAGCCCTCCAGGTATAAAAGGTTTTAACTGCATTCCTATGCACTGTAGCTTTGGCTTTACCTCCAAGAACCTATACATATGCAACGCGATAATATCCGCTAGACTCTAGACGCGGCTATTGTTTTCACTTATTTTTTTCATTTTTTTTATCTATTTTTTGTTATATACTAATGTTTTTTTCTTACAGTTTTTTTCTTTTTTTTTTTTTTTTTTTTACTGTGTTTATCAAAACTTTGGAAATAAAAAAGATTGTCAAATATTTGCACAGTTTTTTATATCAGTTATTGACCTCCTTTTTCTGATCTACGACTATACTCACACTATTGTGCACTCTGAACAAAATCCTACTTTTTTTCAACAGATATAACAAATAATAGGATTAATATTTTATGTAGAAACGTTATGACTATATAAGACGTATATGTATAATACACAAAGAAGAAAACGAACGAAAACGATTAATAAATAAATAAATAAATAATTAGTCTCCGACATATATGTACGTATATATATATTTATTTAAACGGAAAACTATCCGTGGAATCTTCGTTTATCAATGTATGTATCTATCTATCTATCTATCTACCTCGTTATCCTAAATCCTAAGCAAGTCCTCGTAGTCTAAGTAGATAAAAATAAAAAATAAAAATAAAATATTAGGTAAAAATTTCAGCTTATGATGTGTATCTGTATTGTTAAAAGCAAAATATAGGTATACATATATAACTATATATAAAAGGAAATGAATGTTCGTCTTGTATAACGATGGTTAAAATTGTATTGAAAAATCGTTAAAGAAAAAAATGAAAAAAAAAATATATATATTTCTTTTTCTTCTGTATTCTTTATTCTCAAACACACAATAAGGGGAGGACAGGTAGGTAGGTATAGAGCCCTGTGAGCCTGTCAACTACAGACAGAAGGGTCATCCTCCTCTTCCAGCTCTTCTTCTTCTTCTTCATCATCATCATCATCATCATCATCATCATCATCATCTTCTTAAGCGCAAGAAGAGATACCGCGCCCACATCTTCCTGAGATGTGAGAACCTGATTTATAATTTTGGAAGAGGTAGGTATATCATCTATCTATCTACCTATCCTGAAGTAAGCTAAGGTTTAAGGGGTGAGGTGACGTGAATTCAAATAAGAAAAAATTTATTTGTAATTTTTGTTTTTTTGTTTGTTTTTTTTTTTTTTTTTTTTTAATGCTAACGACTCATGACGGTTTCAAATCTATAAACATATAAAGTAGATATATAAATATACCTATGTATATATAATTATATGTATATATACATAGAGTAAAAAATGTATTTAACTTAATGAAAAAAAAAAGTGACCACCTTGAGAAAGTGGAATTAAAACCCTCGTCAATTGACACATATATAGGTATATAATATATATATATATATATATATATATATATATATATATATATATATATATATATATATATATGTTATATGGGTATATGAAGTTTTTAAAGCAACCCTATACGACGAGCAAGGCCTCGTATGGGCATGGGCGCGCGTGTGTACTAGATGGTGTAATATTACGGAGGTATAAGGAAGCGCACGTGCGCTGACCTTCTGTTATGTGGAAAAAAGAGGAAAAAAAAAATAATAAAATAACCAGATTAACAAAAAAAAAAAATAAATAAAAAGAATACAGAGAAGAATTTCCGAATTTGAATTATTTTGTCCTAATTTTCAAATTCTGTACAATATGTATGTATGTACATATGAGTAGGTACATACAGTATAGTTTACCTATTTTCTGGATTTACAGGTAATAAACGCGTTTTTAAACAAAGTCCTTATTTAGCAATGACAAAAAAAGAGAAAAAAAAAAAAAACAGGAAGAAAATGAAAGAAAAGTAAACAATAATAATAATAATAATAATAATAATAATAATAAAATCTCTGGTTTGATCTTCAATGCCAAAGCCACAGCTCGACGGGGAGCCATGAGCAAAATTGTCGTCTCATGCTGTGACCGGCTATTCAATCTGTGCAATTTTAACCATAGGCGTGTCGTTTGTCAACGTTATATTCGCTCGCTTCGTTTGCTTCGTTCGCTTTGGCCTCGGTTGACTTTAGTGCATGGGGGGGATGCTGCTGAATATTTAGAACCTAGGAACCGTGGTACAGGGATCAACGACGCATCTCACAACAAAACGAGTTTCTAATAATATTACCTGCCTATATAATTTGTCAGATAGAAAATTTCTGTCCCATTTTATTTTTTTGTTTTCTATTTTAATTTTAATTTTTTTTTTTATGCTATACTAAAAAGATTCAAGAATTTCGACGATGCTTAAAAAAAAATGAAAAGATAGAAGAGTTTTCAATTTTTAATTTTTACTATTTTGCTTTGTGACTTTTTATTTTATTTCTATATATTCATATCAGTATATGAGAATGATATGATGATAATAAAATGATTAAATAAGAGAGTTGATATATCGTTCCTCGTATAGGGTTAGGTTAGGTATAGGGTAGAATTAGTCGGGTTATAAAACCGTTATGAAGTAATAATCTCGTTGGTCAGAAGATATAATCTAGACTAGCGATCAATTAAATGAAAAATAAAATAAAACGAAAAAAAAAAAAAATAGAATAAAATAAATAAATGAAAAATAAAAAAAATAATAATTAACTTCATGTCGACACGCAATGGTAAGTAACATACGTACGTATATGTATATTCATACACATACATACAGCTATAGGCATCACGCAACTCGTTTGGCATTCCACTGCATTCGTTGCAACTATATACGATAGGAATAAAATAAAAAAAATAAAAAATAAAAAACTGAATACACAGAAGAAGAAGAAGAAGAAGAAGAGGAAGAAGCGGAAATGCAGCTAGTATATGATACCTATACTTTCTTAGAGAAATATTGATGAGCTATAATATCAGGATCATTTGAAAAAGTGAGTAAATTAATTATAGACAAACAGCGAACGAGTAGAGAGAAGAATAAATAAATAAATAAATAATCGTTGTGAATTATTTTATTCTGATCTATTATCTAATTCTTCCGAAGTCAAAATTTTTTCTTCTTCTTCCTCTTCTTCTTTTTTGTGAATTTCGAAAATTTTATGATACTCATAGTTACACATAGGAGAACGATAATCGTATGAAGTGGTGCGAGTAGATCTTGGAAATATGAAAGAAAATAATGATAACGAATGTAAAAAAAAGAAACAAAAAATTTTCATATGAATTTTTGCCGAATATATGAAAAAAAAAAAAAAATTCCATTCTTTCAAATTTCGTTTTAATTTTATATATCGTATATGTATATACATATTCTCTTCTTCTTTGGCTATAATTGAAAATTTATAATCTACATAACAATAATGAAACCCTTTGACGTTAATTCGATATCAAAATTATCTCACCCTCGTTCGTGTAGTATAAAGGCAGAGGGTTTGATATTTGCGAAACTCCCCACGCACAGTATCGGATTATAAACTATATCATACTAAATTCAATCATCGAGAAATCGGGTGCGGAAAATGCAGTAACCCAATATACCCGAGGAAGTGTATATATAGTACATACATACGTACATAATCATCGTACATTAAATTGAAAGGGTCTGTTAACGCGATTCAACCAACTTTATACAATTTGCTAAAAATCCATAAATTCAGAAAAAACAGGAGAAGGAAAGACACAATAAAAAATAAAAATCAGGATACCGGTTGACCCGTGGGCCAACCCGAAAACTTCCCGCTGTGTTAAATACGTTACAATTAATTGATACTATTGTGTTTATAATAAATTAAAGAAGGTTATAAGTAGAATTAGTTTTCCGTATACGAATATTTTTTTCTTCAATTTCTATTCTTCGGATAACTTTGAAACTACTAGACCGATCGATTCCAAAATCTAATCAGATCTAAGTCTTGATGAACCCTTTCGATCGCCGCAACAATCATTCAAATCGGTTAATTCGTTCCAAAGGTATCGTACGACAAAAGGAGAAATTTTTGTCGTGCAATATCTTTTAAACCAATTGTTCGATTTTGATGAATCTTACGGCGATCGTAAGGGCTATCCAAGAGCTAAGTCTGATTAAATTCTGAGACTAATCGCACGAACAGTTTAGGAGTTATGCGCTAAAAACATGAAAAAAAATTGTTTTCTAATTTTTATTTCTCAAATAACTTTGAAACTACTCGACCGACCGACTTCAAAATCTAATCAGATCTAAGTCTTGATAAACCCTTTCGATCGCCATAAGAACCATTCCAATCAGTCGATTCGTTCTAAAGATATCGTACGACAAAAATTTGTTTACACACTCACACACATACGGACGTCCATCCAAAAATAGTTAGAACAGCTTCGTAGAACCCCAAAACGTCGAGATCTGATGAAAATTCGATTTTCGAAAATCGGATCGAAACCAATAACTTCCCTTTTTTATGAAAATTTTCAAATTTCATTGCGAGAAGTTAAAAAATTTTAAATAAAATCAAGAAGTTACGGGTAGGTAACAAAAATTTTTCCTCACTTCTTCATTTATTCATTTTCTCACCGCTAATAAATACATATATATCTATAACTATAACTGCAGCAGTGCAAACGACGTATTTATTTATAATTGACCGATTAACAAGTCCGATAAAATAAATCCACACCCGTCCATTCGTTTATTTATTCATTTATTTATTTATTTATATATTTATTCATGGTTCGAACTAGATATACGATGTATGTAAATACATACATACCTATACCTATAGAGAAATGAGATTAAATCAATGCTGATGAAGAAAGAAAGAAAGAAAGAAAGAACGAAAAGAAGAAAACGAAAAAAAAGGTGTCGATGCAAATACCAACCGCGTTGAATAAATTATAAGTAATTAAGTTCATTAGCAGACCAACCAACATCTCACATGACTACCTCAGACTACTACCGGGTTCTTAGTTAGTTGCGTGCTCTACGCGTATTCAAATGAGATTCTCTATCCTCTCAGTTCTAGATCAGCTAGTATGTATGTCTAAGTATGTATGCCTATATAGAAGAGTGCAAAGAGTTAAATATGCGAGGATTCCAGTTGTAGAACAAAAAAATTAAAAAAAAAAAAAAAACAAAACAAAAAGAAAAAAATAGAAGAAAAAAAAATCTGTATGTAATAAATCGATTCGTGATCGTCAATTCTGAAAAACGTCGCGAAACATACATACGCGAAATAATATAGAGACGAGGCTATAAAAGTAGAAGAAGGGATAAAAATAAATTTGAAAAAAAAAAAAAACGTATGTGTGTGACGTAAAAGAATTTTCTTTTTTGTTTTTTGACTTTTTCTTTTTTTAAATTTTTGGTAAAAATTTTTTAATAGTCAGAAATGACGATGGTGTGGTTAAGAAAAATGAAAAAAAAAAAAATGAAAAATAAAAAAAAACGTAACTTGTGTTTATTGACGTAACGTGTATACCTCACTTTGAACAAATTCTAAAGTTTAGTTTCAACGATTCCGTCTGTCTACACTTCGCTCTATAATACATCGTCAAAAAATCTTATATTCTCTCGTCTTTTAGACTCTCGAGGTATAACGATCGCGCCTACGAACGTTCCGTCACGTAGGCACGATTTTTTTTCTACACCATTTTTTTTTTCACGTTGGATTTAAAATCAAATCCGCATAAATCTAATTCTAAAATCAACCTGCAGTAAAGGAAACCCACAAATTTTTGAAAAAGACAAAAAACAAAAAATAAAACACAAATACAAATTCATTTTTCATTCATTTTTCTGTTCTTCTACTATAATTTATATATATATAACTACCTACGATATACTTCGCAGCCGGGTTGCCCTGATCCGATTAAAATATAGGGCATATATCTTGTATACATATGTATACGTATACCTACAATAAATAAATATAATACAAGTTATTATATAAATATAGTTATACAGTATAGTCATGTTTTTAATTTTTTTTTTTTTGTTTTTCGTTTCTCTTTAGTTTTTTTATTTTTTATTTTTTTTTTTTTTACCCGGTTATCCCAATAAACGATGTTGACCCAAAATCCATTAAAGACAAGCGAGCTGCCAGGGAACGGAAGGGAAGAAAAAGTTTATAGCTACCTATATGTATTTATAATACTATACTATACAGCTTATAGGTATATAAGAGCTATATAGATAATGAAGAAATGAATTCTATGACGTAGTTATAAGAGTATTTTTGGTTTTTTTTTTTCCTCCTTTTTTTTCCCGGAGAGCATCATACCGGGAAAAACTTTAGTGGTTAAAAAACTTTAGTGGTCAGAAAAATGATTATATATATATATATATATATATATATATATATATATATATATATATATATATATATATATATATATATATATATATAATATATTTATAGAAATTTTATTGGAAAATTTTTATTTTTACTTTTTTCCTTATTCAGGGTAATTGAAAAATATATTATAAGACCTACGCAGAGAGGGAGGGAGGGATGGGGACTTATTCATTAAAACTACATCAATTAATTAGATACTTGATATTTTGTCACGACACGATGATATATATGTAACGTTATATATATGTACAATAACATGAGGGTGTTGATTATAGAATAAACAATTAAGAAGAGATGGAGGGAAAAGAGAGATAGAAAGAAAAAAATCCGAAAATTATGAAGAAATAAAAAATTTATATATGGATATAATATGTATAGGTGAATATAAAATACGTAAAGAAGAGTCAAATGGTGTAAATCAATTACTTTCAGGTACATACCTATAAGCTGTAATAATCTTATATACCTGTACGTACCTGTTCGAAGACTAAGATTTTTTATCTCCCGAATGACAATGATTAATTATTTTACGAAAGTTAGAAAGTTGTAATTATTGCGATAGATGGTATACCTACTGTTAACCGGAAGTATGAATTTTGTTTTGTATTTATTTATGTTCCGAAAGATTTGAAAAAATTATGAATTTATTTTAGAAAATTTAGAATGTTCAAAAACGTTTCATTTCAGGATGATAAAATTGGTAAAGATCGGAATGTTGTAGATAGTTAAAATCTTGTAAAACCCCAAAACTCAGAAAGTTTAAGAATCGAAAGATTTAATTGAGGGACACGACGATCCATGTTTGAATTTCAAGTTCCAGAGTTTTGGTCTTTAGGATCTTCGACTTTCGAAATTTCGAATCTCCGGTATTTTTCGATTTGAAGTTTTTTAAATCGACTACGTAGACTTCCGGATAAATATACTCTTCCCAAAAATCATGATTCGGTTATATCAAAATTCGAAATTATTACTACTTATACAAAATTTCATCACCTAGATAGAATTAATAGTTTCCCAATTTTTAACATCCTATATTATATTTTGGACCCAAGTTTCAAAGATCTTTGTGTATAATACACATATTATGTACTTTTTGAGAAATATATGAGTAAAATAACCTTCTGCAGTTGCGTTATAAAAACGAAGAGCGAAAATTAAAAAAACAAATAAAAAATACGTAAATTATTTAAAAAAAAAAAAAAAAAAAAAAAACTCGTTAAAAATAAAAATGCAGACAATAATAATAATGTCGAGCATTTTGACTCCGTGGAAAAAAAAAAAAAAACTGCATTATATGTATACATATGTATAGTATATACTTAACGTACGTACATTTGGAGATTGCAAAAAAAAAATAAAAATGGAAAAAAAGTTTACTTTAAAAACAACATTTTAATTGTCCTGCAGTTGTATACTTATGTACAGGTATATACAGTACAGTGAGTGAGATCTCTTTGTTCCAACGGAAGCTGCAGTGTATATACCTTATATATGTATATATATGCCGATTAAAATTTAAACGAGTTTAATGTATTAAATTTCATACGTGCGCAGTCAACGATGCGTCAAATTTAATCAGACTACAAATATACTGGCTATAAGGTACTATAATGTATATATACTTATACGTATGTATATATGTACATAGATATATTATTACTAAAGAACTTATTATTTAGACCACCCGCAGAATATATAAACCACACCCATTAAATTGTTCGTATATGTAATCGTTGATATAATAATTATTCTATGTATTTCACTAAGTGAACGAATTTTTTATTTTATATATATATATATATATATATATATTATAAGAGATGCGGAGAATTGAGATGGCTGTTAAAGGGTTAAGAATAACCACGTACTTCAGGCATCTCCAAGTTTCTATATTTGTTTCGGAACACACACTTTACGATGGGTTTACGTTATACGGTATAGGGATTTAGAAATAAAGGTAGAAATACCTATCATCTAGATATATATATATATATACATATGTATAAATATATGTGTGCAACACAGCAACGGACCAGAGAGATTCGACTTAACGAGAGTCTAAGTTCCTTCTGATCTTTTAAAGAGCGTTTCAAAGAATTTTTATTTTCAACTCCAAAGAAAATATTTCACGTATATAGAAGAGTTTATTCATACGAGTCAAAATTTTAGTTATCAATATTTATATAGTATAGGTATATACATGTATATGTACACTGTGAGAATCACGTGAAACTATATCGTCAGAACGCGCAGGCGTAGAATAATACGAATTTTATAGGGATAACCAACTACCTGAAAATCTTCCTAGAGTTATTGTTCATTAGTTATATTGTAGAACTCTGCGTACCCTAGGGATTTTATAACGTGACGAGTTGGCTGTCTCCATAAAATTCGTATTATTCAGCGCCTGCGCGCTACGAGCTATAATTTCACGTGATTCTCAACGGTGTATGTACATATGTATTTTTTTTTTTTTTATATTCCATCTATATGATCGTTGCATAATTATTGTACAAAATTTTTATCTTTCGAAATTAAAGTTTCAATTAAAATAATTAAACGAGTCAATCTTTTTTTCTTTTAATTTAATTAAAAATACGTTATCGAAAAAATGAAAGGAAAAATTTGAATTTGGAATTTGTGTGATAGTTCTATACATCCCATCGCGAGGAAAGATAAAAAAAAAAACTATTTATTTATTAAAACGTTTCAAAATTGATAGATTTTTATTTATTCCTGTTTTTTTATTAATTTATTTATTATTATTATTATTTTTTTTTTTTGTGTTATACATATATAATATATATATATTGGCCTGTGATAAACGTTGCGTAAAACTTTCAAAGGGTTGAATAATGTCCGCTTCGTTGAGGGTTGCTATACGTTGTATTTTCAATTATTTTTATTTCTATTTCGAATTTGTTCAATTTTATAAAAAAAAAAAAATAAATAAATAAATAAATAAAATACACTGAAATTAGATGATAAGAAATTAAAATCAATGATTAAATAAATGAATATAAAATAAAATAATCCCCCTAAAAAAATGACTAATTTTATAAAAATTAATTCGAGAAAATGTTAATTTTCTATCGGTTTGCTGTATTTGTACAAATTTCATATACCTCCTATATACCTAAATCAAAAATCGTAAAAATCACAATGTTTCCGCATTGTCCCTTACCCTCCCCTACAGACATTTCTTCCAATATATGAAAATCTAGATAAAATTTCGTATCGATGAATAAGTAAAATAATTAATATAAGAAAGAAAAAGAAAAAATTGAAAAACAAAATGGCTAAAGAAATATATGCATTATAGGCAGGTATAGGTATAGGTATGTATTTTTGTGACAAAGGTTACGAAGGTAGGTATATATACGGAGTAGGTATGGTCGAGAAAATTTCTATACTATAACACAACCACGCGCTTCGTTAACTTTATCTTCGGTTATTTACCGATTGACCTATTGAAAATCAATCATGCGCCTTCAGCTCTACAACGTACATACATACAACGTAGGTACAAAGTAACAGCAACAGCAAGATCAATAGCAACAACAAGAGCAATGGCAATATCAACAGCAACATCAGCAGTACAAGTAACGATGGGGTTTCTGGTCATCGTTACACACCTCATTGGACATCGGTATATATCTGTATATAACCTTTACGTACAGTATAGCTCCACTCTCGAATATATTAATTCCAGAATTTTCAATGAAGAAATTAATTACGCTAGTCTGATTAATCGTGGAGGGAAGAAATTTAATGAAACTGACTACTGTTTGGAGGTATACTTATGGTTATGTACTCGTATATGTATTTTTACTCATGTGTTTAAGTATTTATATATAAGGTATATAATAAAATCTATATTTTATATATAATTTTATGTTCATAAGTATATATACGAATTAATAGAAATTAAAGAATTTTTATTTTATTTTGAAAACCAGTACCAATCTTTTTTTTTTTTTTCAAGTCAAAGGGGATATTTTTCGGCAAATAACGATGCGTCGATAGATCGAGTGCAGAAAACGGCTCGTAAACAGGGAAAGAAAAATTAACAAACTAATTTAAAAAAAGAAAAATTTACTCTTTCCTGCGTTTTATAAAAAATGGTCCCGAGTACTGCAGTCAATTTTTATGTACACTATAAGTTTTATATATATGTATAGTGTGTAGTCAAAGAACGGATAATAAGCCAAAGAATTTGAGAAGTGAAGGACCTCCGTGTTCGTGTGTCAATATGTATACCCTACACGGTATAAAAAAAAAGATATGTGCGAATTCGCAAATTCGTTTCTGCAGAATTTTTTACAAAGAGGTTTTTTTTTTTTTTTTTTTTTTTTAATTTCTTTATTCTTTTCGTTTAAATGCCCATTCGTTTGCTGAAAATATATCATCGAGGATTTCGCTTCGATAGAAAAACGAAACTAAAAGAAAATAATTCAACGACATATTTTTCGTTTTGATAAAATTATAATTATTCTGAATTAGCTTCTAAAATATATTTTTAAGATATATTCAAATAGAAGGAGAGAAAGAGGGTAATAAAAACGTTTTAATGTGTAGGTATATCACTTTTTGTATATAAATTTCGAAAACCTAAATATCACAAACCGTGTGCACTATCATTCACATGTATGACGTCATACTGAGTAAATTTTCATTTTTTTGATTTTTCATAAAGTATAGATTATATTTTCTTAATCTTATACTTACATTAAGCCCATTTTTTTTATATATACCCACACAATATAGTTTATGACTTATTTTAAGAAAATTTATTTCAGTGAAAAATTCAAAGAAATTTTAATTTTCTATAATAATTAATTACAATTATTTTCTAGTTTTTCTTTTTGATATTTAAAAAATTACGTTTTACTGCCGAGGGCTGACCACACTGACCCCATCCAACTCTAAACGAAAAACTCTTCCCCTTCCCTTTTTTAGAAATAAAAAAGAAATTTTTCTACTTTTTAATATTTATTTTCTTTAATTCTTTTGCTTTCACCGTCACTAAGATTGAAATCTATTTTTTGATTGATTCTTAACGTAATTAATAATTTGAATTAAATTTTTTTTATTTTTGTTTTTTTCATTTCTTTTTCAACTTATTTATGAATTTATTTTTTTGATTCCCAGTAAAACGAAAAAAAAAAAATGTACAGAAATAACGAAAATAAAAAAAATTGAGTTTTAGGTGTAAGAGTGTTGTTCTTTTTTCGTCTTTTTTTAGTTCCCAATCGTTTTCACACGTCATTTGATCGTGAGTATTTCCAACTCTTGTGAGAAAATTTTGACTTGACGTTTCGACGAGTCTTCTGAGTTTTCGAGAGTTTATTTATACATATATGTTTTATATACATATATATGTATGTATGTATGTATATACTTATATATACATATATATATATATATATTCGTGGGTATAATCGCACAACTAAAACGCGACGCGTATATCTCACACATAACACACATATTTTCGTATATACGAAAACGATTTTTTTTTTTTTTACTTCCTTCTTCCTTTCTTTCTTTTTTTATTCACCAAATGACATGTTTGCCTTGGTAATGGATGCCTCGACTTCTTTTTTCTCGTACCTATAGTATACCTACCTACCTCTTATACCTGCCTCTTTTTCAACTTTTTTTTTATAATTTTTTTGTTTTTTTTTTGTCTCTTAACAAACCATGGGAATTGATCTTTATTATCGTGTGAAATAGCGACATTTTTTTGTTTTTTGTTTTTTTGTTTTCTTCCAATACTTATACCTGTAATAATCGGTAGTTACATGTTTACACGAAAATTTAACACTCGTCGTGAAAAGTATAGCCAGTGCTTCAAAAATTAGACGAAACAAGGACCAGGAAGTGAAAATGATTTTCGATAGATTTTTATTCAAATTTGATTAATGACAAAAAAAAAAAAAAAAAAAGGAACAAAATTAAAACAGCTTTCCCAGATTTCCGACCCTAAAAATCGTATTGAAAGTATTTAACGACGACGTGAATCTTTCGTTGTATAAAAAATGTATGTACATATATCAAAGTATCGATATGAACAGTTAAAGAATACTCAAAAATTTTCATCGTTTTACTGCAGTTTTACTACAAGATGCATAATGCGTATTTCCATGGTTGCAGGTGCGTAATTTGAGCGAGTAGGTATAGCTCTTCCAAGTTTAAAATAGCGTCAGATGCATCAGGTCGTCGACCTAAGACTACGCGTCTGACGTCATTGTGACGCAGGATATGCATTCGATGTTCGACCTCTCGAATACGCAAAAATTATTTGAGAATATAAAAATTTGCTCGCAATTTGAACACGTGTTTTTTATTTTTTTTGTTTAATATGAGAAATCGTTGATTAATAAAATTAATCGAATTAAAATTTTGATTCATATACACGCATAGATATAAAAAAAAAAAAGAATTTATCGTCAAAAATAAAAAGCCTCAATTTTTTTTTATTTTTTATAATTTTGTTCCTTACTATTCGCTGTAGATTGCAAAATGAGTAAATATGTACAAGAAAAATGAATGGAAAGTCAAAAAAAAAAAAAAAAAAAAGAGAATAAGATGAACAAGCCAGCTAGTAGCTGGCATAAGCTACGAGTTGAAAACGATCTTGGAATATGAATGCAATGATTTGTGCTCCTTGGGGTCGTCGCTTTGGGAATTAATACATACGTATATAATATGTATACATGTGTATGTAAATTAATATTTGTACAAAATAGTTAAACGAGTAAGTATTTGTTATTAAAAAAGAAAAAAAGGAAAACTAATGAAGAAAGTCGCTTATACGAGAGCCTAGGACAACTTTGAGTATACGGTAGTGTCCATATATACTGTCCATACAGTTATATACCTATACGATATACAGAAAACATGAGCTGTTTATCAAATGGGGTGCGACAGCGTGAAGATATTTGTCGGGATCTTTGAGCCCCTCTTTTGAGGACCGACTAGAGCTGAACATCTCACAATCAGTCTTTTAGGTCTTTCTTTGAGGAAAATAAAAAATAAAAAAAACCCGAGGGTATCCCTTCATCGTCTCTTTTCTATACCGTCCATAGACCACAACGACCTTGTCTGGTACGCAGGTAGAATGACCAGGAAAGATATATATGTATATATATATATATATTTTTTTTTTTTTCTTTTCCTTTTCTTTTTTTTTTTTTTTTTCTTTCAAGGCTATTAAAATTCCTAGCTTCAATTTATGCGTCAACCTATCGCATCTTTCCTTTCATTTCTTCACTTCACTTCACTTCACTTCACCTCACATCCTCAGCTATCTATGTAGGTACTTAGAAACTGTAAAGTTATATGTGAATAAGATACTAGACAATGATGATGATAATATATCGACTAAATTCGTTCGGCAAATAATTCGCGACATGTTAATAACGATTAGATTGTTTAATTTATTTTTAGCTTTTTTTTTTTATCTCGATTTTGTCCTCTTCAAACTATATGTATATATGTAAAGAAAATCCGACACAGTAATATACATGGAACTGCAGATATTTATCAGAGATAAAAAAATCCAAAATCAATACAGGATTATGACGAGAAAAAATGAATGACGATATTTTTTGCAGATCAAAAGATTCGTAGTACTTCGTATTCCGTGAAGA
Source organism: Macrophya annulata (assembly GCA_963924015.1). Lineage (NCBI taxonomy): Eukaryota > Metazoa > Arthropoda > Insecta > Hymenoptera > Tenthredinidae > Macrophya > Macrophya annulata. Next base: position 4,028,189 of record OZ001258.1, read on the forward strand.
TATTAATTGTCTTTTTTTTTATGTTTTTGTGACATTGAGGAATCGATAGGTCATGGGTCAAATGTATCCTGGAGCAATGATCAACCGAGACTTATTGAAATTTTAGACAGGGATCGAATTCCTGTGTTAAGATGATACAGACTGATCGGAAGATAACATTGAGTAGTTGATTTCATTTTTTTTTTTTTAATTTTTTCACGAAGATAAGAAGAATTTTGTTGACAATTTATTGCAATTTTCAAAATCCGAAAATGTTTAATCTCGATTTTGGTCTGTTTTTATGATATTAATGTTTTCATACTTTGACGAAGTAGTTTTCACGGAACGAGAACAATAAAGATAAATTTTATATTTTTTTTTTAGCTAAATGGGATGCTGGAGAACTGTCTTCTTCATTGTGTCTATATTGGTTATACGATGCTTAATATTGTAGGGAGAAAACTAAGTTTGGAATTTCCCGTGCCTCTTGCCTCTTGGTCAAACCGTGATGATCACACCAGGGTAAATTTCACTTCCGAGAACTCGAAAAGCTAAGGCCAGAGATAGAATTTAAACAGACTGCAGAGTTTGCTGGTCGGGTAACTGAACCCGACATAACATAAAACAAGCAGTCATACAACTGCAGAGTGTAAAACTGAATTTTCAATCTCTCTGAAGTTAAAGAGGCTATAATTTTTTAAAGTTCCGAACCAAAGTTTTCAGAAAGGGTAATTTCCTCGAAAATTTTAACGCGTTAAAGTAAAATTTGAAACCGTCTAAAATGAATTTGTCATTATTAAAATTCGGATCTTTATTAAACTGGCTCCAATATTCGGAAAGAAAGAGAGAAAGAAAGAAAGAGAGAGAGAGAGAGATAGAAAGAAATAATAATTTTCAGAATCTTTCCCATAGATCATGAAGTAGTAAGATAATATTGTCTTGTCTTGTCTGGGTAAGATAGAATCGGGTTGTTAACTATTATGCGTTGAATAACAAAGTATGTAACATATGAGAATATAGTACAATGCATTTCTATTCAGAAGTCAACTCACTTAACCCTTACTAACCAAAGTTCACCGCATCTTTATACGGTATCTAAAATGATTATGTTAGGTACGGTATGAACCTCATGGCACGACTCTTCATACTCGACAATATATTACAAATTTATTTAATTATATACATGAGAGTTTTAGTGGCAACAATAAACCAAAAAATAAAAATAAATAAATAATTAAATTAAGTCTAATTTCGTAAATTGCAAAAACTGGAATATTGTTTAATATAATTTCGATGCTAAACTGACTCAGTTACTCTAAATAACACCCCAGAAAACTTCCCTCTGAGGATCAAAGGTCGAGTTAAATATCTCCAAGATCGCGTTCTGGGTTAGGATATATACGAGTTTCCCATGAGTTTCATAATGTATTCAACAGTCTTATCATCACTCGGGTTGGTCACTACCCACGAATGCCTATCGTATAACAAAGCTAAGAAAATTGGTTCATTTAAATATAACTGGAAGAAATTTTTTTTTGCTTTTGTATGTTTTTTTTTTTTTTTTTTTTTCAAAAATCGATTTTTCTTCTCTTTCTTTCGTTCGGAATAAAAAATCGAATGAATGTTGTCTACGTTTAGGATTATTTAAGTACAGAAATAAGCGTTTTTGCTTTTTATTTTTAACACAATCTAGAAATTTCTCAGATTCATCATTTTAAGATCATTTCTCTCATATTTTGATCGATTTACAGATCTGAGAGAATATGAAGATATTTTTTGTTTATAAATTATCAAGATTATGAACGAAGGATATCTTGAAAATTCTATTTCAAGAATATAGATAGTTTCTATGTAAAATACTAAAGCCTGAATCTGCAGTGAAGATAAGTTAGTATGTGATAAATTATATACATAAAGGTATACGAAATGTTCAACTTCCTCCTTTTGTAGTACCTACCTACCTACCTACCTACTGATCGCGGGATTTCTAGATGTAAGTAAGTAAGAAAGTAAGTAAATAAGTAAGTAAGCAAGTACGTAGAATAGAATAGAGTAGAGTAGACTAGTAAAGTCATAGTATGTTATATTTATTTATGAACTGTATATATATATATATATATATATATATATATATATATATATATATATTCATATACATATACGTAGAGTTTGAAGTGCAATGCATAATGTGCATAGAAAATTACTGCGTCTTGAGTTAGGTGCAGTATAGGGTATATAGCCCGCATGTCACCCCGGGACAAGACGCCGTTAGTTGACACTGAACAGCAGTGACATACATTTTCATTTGCCGAGTCATTCGAAGAAGATTATAATTTATGGATTGATCGTCAGGGTATATCTCGGCGTGTATAGTATATTACTATTTATACGGGTCAGTGTCAAACAAACGATTACACATCTTCAGCCTTTTAGAAATATATATAAGTATATATATATATATATATATATATATATATATATATATATATATATATATATATATATATATATATATATATATATATATATATATATATATATATATATATATATATATATATATATATATATATATATATATATATATATATATATATATATATATATATATATATATATATATATATATATATATATATTTTTTATTTTTCCATTTCATTTCAAGAGATATGAATGAAAATTCTATATCAATTTTGTAACGTCAAAAAAATAAATGATATACCTATATACATATTTACGGAGATAAATATCGTGTATTCAAAAAAAAAAAAAAAAATTAACTGTACTTGTACATCGAAGAGGAGGTACCCGGAAATGATCATCTTCAATCACATCGCGTTCTTTTTTTCTGACCTTTAGTCTTGTAAAAAAGAAAAAAAGAAAAGAGAATCGAAAATTTTGGAAGATTATAAAGAATGGAAGAAAAGTTAACTGACCTACGTATAATTCAAAATTTCAACACAATTTTATTTTGACTAATTTTTTCGAAAGCAAACGATTCAAAGAATGGAATGAATGGATATATATATGTCTGTCTTTTATTTACTCGGTAATTGGGGGTGGCCAACTCTGTTGATTTTGGTTCAGACGCTCTCGAGTATCTACCTACTATAGACTTGAGTGACAAGGTATATACCTTAATATTAAAAAAAAATAAAAAATCGTCGTCACCGTTAGTTCAAACAATTCAAAAGAATATCTAGTTACAAATACGAGGTTATAATAAGGTTAACATAAAAATTTAAAACAAAAAAATTGAACAAAATTTTTATCGCATTAAGAAAAAAAAAGGGATTCTTCGGCAAAAATTTTCAGGTCAACTTGGTACAAAATGCCCCATATATATATATATATATATATATATATATATATATATATATATATATATATATATATATATATATATATATATATATATATATATATATATATATATATATATATATATATATATATATATATATATATATATATATATATATATATATATATATATATATATATATATATATATATATATATATATATATATATATATATATATATATATATATATATATATATATATATATATATATATATATATATTTATATTTTATACAAATAGTATTGGCTCTCAAAGGCTATAAAATTAATTCACAATAGATTATACCTCGTGAAGGGTATAAAATAATTTTGAATCACTCCCGCTTCTCATCTTTAAACCCTCTTGCTGTAGTATATACATACATGTATGTATTTATCTATGTGGTATGTATGTATGCATGAAGATGCGAACAAACGTGCAATTAAGTTAAACATATAATCGGACGGATTACCGTAATCTCTGGTCAAGACCTTCGACGAACCTTATACTATACTAGAAGGTGAGATCGAACGAGATTTCCCAAGATTTAACTTCAGCTCCCCTCCCCCACTTGAGTGCTTGTTAAGGGTATTATAAGGATTAAATAAGCCACACCTTAAGATCCTTATTTTCACTTTATGAAAATATATACTGGAAGTAAATAAATTCTACCGTTTTTTGATTAAAAAAAAAAAAAAAAATTCTTGCCATTTACTTTTGACTTTATTTTATTATTAGTTTCAAATTTGGAAAGATATAATTACCTAGTTTATAAATTTTTTTATGTTTTTTCAAATTTATTCCACGTAAATTGAAGATGTTTTTTTTTTTTTTTTTTTTTTTTGATTTTACAGTTTTTTAAATTATTCAGGAATTTAATTGCCGAACTATAAGAACTTTAAATCTTTCCTTCGATTTATTTTTTGCGACAATCATAGCGAGATCCGATACCGTAAAAATTCATAATAATGATGCAAAGTAATTTTTTTGTTTTTTTTACACCAAAACCTGTAAATTCATGAATAAAAAAAAAAAAAAAAATAGAAAAGTAAAAAAAAAAAAAAAAATTGTATACATAATTGTAGGAGAAATATTTTTAAGAGCTGTTCAGAATCGTTGAAATTTTTCTTGTTTTTCATATACATATGTAGGTACTTATAATTTTCCTACTGCGCTATAAAGACAGACAAAAGCGTGAGATTAACATGTTTACGGATTTTCTTATGACTCAGATCCCTAAGATTTAAAATAAATAAATAAATAAAACAAAAATCCAGTAATAATAATGTTTGGTAAATGACTAATTTCAACATAAGGCTATGTATTGTTCGAAATAACGACCACCGGACTATGATATCGTATTATTAAACATAGAATTTTTGAAACTAGTCCTAATCCTATATAACTCGGGTAGTATATACCTAATATATGTACAGTATTACATACATATGACTATATATATTTACTTGGTACCTACATTTTACGGGAGTTTATTCGAGTTCGTATCACAGGAAGCTGCTAAGTGGATGACGTTATGAGACTGGAAATTGTTTCTGGTTAAAAAAAAAGCAAAAAGAAAAAAAAAAAAATGAAAATAAGAATAAAAAAAAAAAAAAAACCAAAAAAACGAAGAAAAAAAAAGAACAAGTCTGGTAATAACAGTCTTTGAAGATACGAACGCCACAGCTCTTCTCTGCAACAGCAGGTATGGACTTATATGCATGTAGGAGTCTATTATAATACCTAGACCTAAACACCTATATAGGTATATACATATATATGATATTTAACATTTTTACAAGTATATATATATACAACACTTCAAGTATATGTATATATGTATATACTGTACACGTATAATAATAGCGTACAAAAGTAGTTAACTTTCATTACCCATCACATATTTCAAATTCATTATTATACATATATATGTATGTACGTATATATATGGTTATGCATGTACTTATTTATTTCCCGATCGTTAAACGGTAGGTATGTATGGTACGTTGGAACCGATGAAATAAAACTTTTTCGATAATAATTTATGTATACATACGTATTTATTATTACCTACTTAATAATTTTTTATATTTTTTTACTCCTCATTCTTGTTGATTTCGATTAATTACATTTGATTTATAACGTACAAGATAATTGTCGCAGGTTTCGTTTAATCCTTAAAAAAAAAAAAAAAAAAAAGACGAAAAAAATTTGAAATTCTATTGAAATTCAAATTTTACAGTTTTTATTGAAAATCTCGGTTATAATAATTAAGCTAATAAATTTATTCAAACGATCTAAGATAAGCGAAAAGAAAAAAAATCAAACCTAAATCTCGTATTTTGAATTTTCGAATTTTGAATTCACTCACGCGATCCTGTAGACAAAATTTCAAACAGTTTATTATTATTATTAAAGGTCTTTGTTTGCAGTATTTGTATCCGCTACGAACGGTATTGTAATAGGTACGCGCCTCTATCTACAACGCGCGGTAGGTATAGGTAGGTATGTTTAATAGTAGTAGTAGTAGTAGTAGTAGTAGTAGTAATAGTGGTGGTGGTAATATAGTAGTAGTAGTAGTATACTGTACTATATGAACAATAGCTGATTATTGTTGATAATTTACGCCCCAGTTAAGGCAATGCCCTCATAACGCAATGCCACACCCGCGTTAACTCTCTCGTCTCGTCTCATCGCAAAGCATCGCTGGTCGATTCGTTAACGAAGCATAAATTAGTCCCTCGTAAAATTATATATATATATATATATATATATATATATATATACATATATAGGTATATGAAAAGATATACCTACATGCATAAAGAAAAAAAAAAAAAAAAGAAAAAAAATTTATACGATAATTTTGTATGTCATTTTAATTTTTTTTTTTTTTTTTTTCAATTTTTTTTTCCCCCTGCAATCAGGTATAAATAAAGTTTTCAATTTATTAACTTATTTTACTTTAGACAGTCACATATATACATATGCAAAAAAAAAAAAAGGAAAACAGAAAATTTTCATTTCTTCTTCTTCGTTTCGCCAATCAACTTTAATAGCTGATTTTTTTTGTTTTTTTTTCATTCATTTTATTCCAATATTATTATTTTTTGTATTTTTCCATCATCTGCACGGAATGGGGAAACAAGCTCTTCATTCTCTTACACATATCTATGTGTACACCATAATATTATGTCTAATTATTATTAAATCGCGTTTCAACTAACTATAGGCATATATATCGTATGTATGGCGTGTGTAACCTAGGTTTGTATAATAAGTATGTATAGCTATATCCTACAGCTCTGCGAAATCTCTTCATATATTCGTCTCGAGACAACTTCTTACATTAGTCCTTATACATGTATGTATGTATGTATGTATGTGTGTATTTACGTATGTATGTACGTGCATACATACATACTCGATCTGCGAGAGAAGCGAGCTCATGAACTCACGATCATCAGCAAGCACGCACGCACAATACGCGCGTTGTTCGTCGCATTCCAAAGGCACACGCACACTAAGTTTGTCAGAGTTACGTCTACGAGTAGGAAAATCATGATACATATATACATAAGCAAAACATATATAAATCATATACCTATATAAACATAGAAGAAGAGAAAAATGTATACGAATATGCATATTTTGTCAAAAAAATAAAAAAAAAATAAAAATACAATTTTTTGTCGTTTTTATTTTTTAATCTTTTATATCGATTGAAATTTGATAATCTTCATGAAATATTTCGAAGGATACTCTTTCAATTTTCGATGTGAATATTAATTTTTTTCCGTTTTATGGATTGGTGACAGACAATTAAAAAAAAATAATAATAATTTTTAGTTTCTTTTTTTTTTTTTTTTTAACTTCCCGCAATGAAAATTGAAAATTTTCATAATAAAAACGGAAGTTATTGGTTTTGGTCCGATTTTCGAAAATTGAGTTTTCATCAGATCTCGACGTTTTGGGGTACTAAGAAGCTATGCTGACTATTTTTGCATGGACGTCCGTATGTGGGTGTGTGTGTGTGTGTGTGTCAACGAATTTTTGTCGTACAATATCTTTAGAACGAATCGACCGATTGAAATGGTTTTTATGGCGATCGAAAGGGTTTATCAAGACTTAGATCTGATCAGATTTTGGAGTCGATCGGTCGAGTAGTTTCAAAGTTATTTGAAAAATAAAAATTAAAAAACAATTTTTTTATTCATATTTTTAGCGCATAACTCCTAAACTGTTCGTGCGATTAGTCTCAAAACTTGATCAGACTGAGGTCTTGGATAGCCCTTTCGATCGCCGCAAGATTCATCAAAATCGAACGATTGGTTTAAAAGATATTGCACGACAAAAAAAAAATTCTCTTTTTGTCGTACGATACCTTTGGAACGAATTAACCGATTTGAATGATTGTTGCGGCGATCGAAAGGGTCCATCAAGACTTAGATCTGATTAGATTTTGAAATCGATCGGTCGAGTAGTTTTAAAGTTATTCAAATAATAGAAATTGAAGAAAAAAAGATTTGTATATGGAAAACTAATTATACTTATAACCTTCTTTAATTTATTATAAACACAATAGTATCAATTAATTTGAACGTATTTAACATAGTGGGAAGTTTTCGGGTTGGCCCACAGGTCAACCGGTTTCCTGATTTTTTTTTTTTTTTTAACTGTCATCTGAGTAGGTAGGTACTACGATATTATTACCTCCTCTCCATATTCGTACATACATACATATATACTTATATACAAACTTCATTCGAAGCAGTTGTTTTCACTTTTACCGGAAGTAGATACATACCCATAGGTATACACGTACAATTTATACCATCATAAGGGTATATATGGTAGAAAAAAGGTATATACGTATAGGTATGTACATACACACATGTATGTAAAATACATTTACTAAATAAGTACAATGAGGTTCGTGTGGTTTTAAAACGGCTGACGAAAACAGCTGCCCTAAAGTCGATCACCTGGAGGTATTGTTGGACCAATGATAAAATAATATAATATTATCCAAAACAGAAATTCTAAGAAGAAAAAAAAAGAGAGAGAAATATCAAAAAAAAACAAACAAAAAAAAAAAAAAACGATTTAAAAAATAATAAATAAATAAAAATCTACGTCTGAAAGAAATGAGATTTTCAAATTAAATATATGTAATTATTGAAATTGATATTTAATCGATATATATATATATATATATCTATAACGTTATCTATTGAAGGATGATAATTAATATCACAAGTGCCAAGGTTATTAATGTAACTACATTAATCATACTCGAGGGGTATAATATTAAATGAAACGATGGAATTGATCATTTTAAAAGACGTTTTATAATCAATTTAACCTATACATATACTTATATAATATAGTACCAGTAGATTATCTCTCGGGATGAATAATTCGAAAATAATTAAACGTTGGCTATATATATGTATACACGTTTCTATTTTTTTTTTTTCAATACAAAATAATTTAAAAAATAAAATATATAAAACAAAAACTACAAGATATGTTTTTATGTCCGAATCGTGATACACTATAAACTATCTATACATAAAGTGTAATGATTCTGTTTACCTGAACCACACTGTAGATGTATGTATAGAAAAAAAGAGAGAGAGAGAGAGAGAGAAAAAAAAAAGAAGAAAAAAGCAAAAAAATAAAGAAAAAACTATGTAATTGTTTAGTTTAAAATTTTCTAAGAAGTGTATTTACATTTTCTATATAATTTGTCGATTTCTGTTGAATATCTTTAGCTAATATTCTTAGAATTTATCTAATCAATCTATAACAGGTATCATCGTGTTGTTAAAATTTGTTTGAAACGCATTTACAATGATTTAAAACAGACTTTGAATAGCATTAGATCATTTCTATAAATTTTTGAGATAGATATGTACATACATACATATGTGAATGTACGATACATACATACCTATACATATACACGTGTTACATACATACAATGCAGATCTTGTCTAATCCCCTAACTCTTAAGTAAATATAATGGAAACTTTCATGAAACTAAAATGCCATACAATATCCTCGTTTATATCGATCCTTATGCTATATATAACTACCTACACCCTTACATACATACATAAATACGTAGTTAATCATTTACTTACTTACACGATATTAAAACTTTTCAGATTTAATGAAAACCAGACGCGATATATAGCGAACTTGTGAATGTCTAAGTTTGTTTCTAATATCAGCAAAGGTTCTTAAAATATTATTGCATGTAGACAATATGTACTGTCGAGCTAAAGCTCTTCTTTTGAAAAAATTAAAATTAAAAAAAAAAAAAAAAAAGAAGAACCGATCAATTTTTTTCAACGGTTTTATGGCAAATTGGTTATGTTCGATGTGTTGAAATGAAATTGAGGAACTGCCCCTCAAACAAATTTTTTGAAAATTTTTTTGATTTATTTAAAGGTTTTTTCGATCTACCGGATGCAAACGAAGCATTATTGAAAACTTCAAACCTCCAGATCGAGCATTTAAAAATTCAAAGCCATTTAGCAAAATGTGTAAAAATTTATGTATTTTTCTATAGTTTTTGAAAAAAAAAAAAAATTGAAAACCAAAGGAGAAATAAAAAATAGGTTTTTTTGCAATGGTCTTTTCAGTACATCAATGCTAAGAAACTCACTCTTGAAGGGTAACAACAATTTCAAGATAATGTTTTTCGTGAAGTACAATTCATACTGAACAAGTTCACTTCGATTGATTTTTTTGATACGATTCACCGATTTCGAGATATATGCAGGTAAAGAAATGATTTTGTGAATAAACTCAAAACTTCAACTAACTGGTGAAAAATTGACAAAATTATTATATCGACATATCGTGAAATACGTGTCGACTCATTTTTAGTATAGAATAACATGTAAAAATTGCAAAATAATTAAAAAATGTTAGGGTTTGAAAATGTAAAATTGACATGGAATGCCCCATACATATACGCTTTTCGTTTTTTCAAGATATAACAATTCGATAAAGAATTGTGTTATGTTATGTTCTGTTATGCAGTCACCTGAGATGATATTATAATGTACATACGTCCGATTCAATAACTTAGAAAAATTGATACCTACTATATGTATAAGTATCATAGATATATAGGTATATACATATATAAGTATATACCTATATATATCGTGGAATTTGACCGCTATACAGACATTGACATAACTATAAAGAGGTGGCAACAGGCACCGTTGATTACAACGTGTCAAGTTACCATACCGATGGTCAGCTATATAGTCATAACGTATATAGGTATGTATACCTATGTATTGGGTAACCGCGCGAAGATCCCTCGCGCCCGATCGGACATAATTGACATCTCTTGTAATTTAATTAAAACCGATGAAAAAAAAAAAAAAAAAAAATGATACCAAATAAAAGAATCAAAAGAGAACCAATAATATGTTGAGTAATTAAAATAGAATTTTTTGATTAATTTTTTTATTGTTGTTTTTTGTTTTTTTTTTTCAAAATACTTAAAAGAATTAAACTTCAAATTAAGATAGAAAATTAAAATTCATCATGAGAATGTTATCTTTTCTTTTTTCAAAAAGGTAAATTTTGGAAATACGTTTTATCTCATAGTGCCACTAGATGGCAGACTTGGACAGCAGTAGTTCATCCTAGATATCTGTATTTCGGTTTACATCTGAGTAAAAGGTGTTGCCTATTTGCGGGCTGTGGTTCTTGTTATTTTTAAATTAAAAATACGTGAATTAAATGAATAAAAAAAAATTTGAATGAATTTTTTTTCCCATCTTTTCACTTCATTTTTTTTTTATGTTTATTAAAATTTTCAAAACGTTCGTTTCAGTCGTTTGAATTCGTTGTTATATATACAAGAGTGTAGAAAATTAACGATTTAAACGAACTTTACCAATTTTGTTTTAAATGGAGGAAAAATGAATTTCTATTCAGCTTAATAATTTTTCACTAACAAAAGAAACTCATTTATTTCTACAGTTTCTTCAAGCTAAAATCATCAACGTTTAAAATCACGATATATAGTGAGTATATATATATACATATAGTACATACATATTTACTCGAGGTTTACAGAACGAGGAAATCAGCGGAAAAAATGGAAAAAAAAAAACACACAAAATAAAAAATAACAAAAATTATTATTGTATAATAAGTATCTGGTACTTTTACAAGTTATTCATAACTTTAATCATGAATAACTTGTAAACGGTTAGATTCGTTGAAAAAGACTAAGATACCTTTTTTGTAGAGAGTTCAATTTTGAACAAAAGTAACTATGCGAAATCATTCCAAGTAGATTAGTACTTGAGATATAAAAATCTAAGTGTACCACAAGAAAATTTCCCATATGTTATTTAAATGGGAAATAAAAAATCAGGATTAACGATCTTTATATATTAAAATTAAGAGCTCAGATTTTCCAAGGCTTGTTATTCGATCATAAAGAACAAGTTTTTGAATGAGCATTTTGAGAGAAAAAAAATAGTCGATTTATTTGGCCCACCCTAAGGATAAAAAAGCATAACAAAAAAATGAAAGAAAAAAAAAAACAACAAAAAGGTGAAATTGAATTACGTGAATTCAATCACGGTGTTTTATTGTCAAGTAAACTAGGTATGTATGTACTACCCAACGCTCTGACGCAATCAGAAATGAAATTAAAACGTCATTTTATCATTTATCGAATATACGATTCAATACTTTATCCTCTCTCTCTCTCTCTCTTTCTCTCTGTAAAATATTTTGTAAATAAATTCCTTCGATATCGACTAGTTACAATACCGAGTGTAAATTGGCATCCAATTAAACCAATATTTGATATTGAAAATCGCGCCAAAAATTACTTCATAGAGCGTCTAAAAATCCTCGATATAAATAAATAAAAAATATGGTAAAGTGTTTATTTAAAAAAAAAAAAAAGAGCCAAAAATTGGATTTTAATAGTCTTAAAAATCTACGTAACATTTTTAACCACAATAACAAATTTAAAATCCTGAATATCTTGTTCACCTCAAATCACCCGATATGTATGTTACATACGACGTCGAGCTGGTTTGAACAGCGTTTAACTATTTTACAGAAAGTTAGAAACCCACATTCACTAATACCGTCAGCTGTCAGTACCAATTCTGTACCTAAATCAAATAATTTTAACTCTTAATTAAGAACTGAATGTAATTTACCTCCGCTGTAAACGGGGTTCAAATAATCTGTCATTTTTTTTTTTTTCTCAAACCAGAATAAAAATATTATAATCTACAAATTTTCACCTCATTTATTTTTTATCTTTATATTACTTCAATCTGTGGGGTCGTTTTTATAATTTTTTGAATCATTTTTTACGCACCGAAGATACTATACGTAAATTTGCAGGGTCAAAAATGCCCAAGAAATCGTAAAACTTAATGAAAAAAGACGTAGGTTTTTAATTTTCACGATTATCTCAGTAAGGGTACGAAATTTCGAAAAAAGTTTCAAACAATAATTGTAGGGTTAAAAATTCTGCTTTGAAAAAATGTCATCAGAATTTAAATTTCGTCCATTATTTACGAAGTGTTACAATGAATTTTCCAATTTTTTATACATAAATCGGGAAATTTGTTGTCACCTCGTACAGACTGGACAAAAATTGACTTCTGAGAACATTTTTTAACGCAGAATTTCTAGCTCTACAACTTTTATTGTAAACATTTTTTCAAAAATCTTTACCATTACCGAGGTAATCGCAAAAAAAAAAAAAAAAAAAAAAAAAAAAAAAAAAAAAAAAAAACTATAAAATTTCCATCTTTTTGTCATTAATTTTCAGTATAATATTCTTGGATGTAAAACGAAGATAAAATCAAGTTTGCAGCCACTTTTAAATTTTCAAAGTTCAAACTTTGATTTATTGAACTATTTGATGAGAAGACAAAGAGACATCGATTTAGGAGTTTTGACATTAAATCAATTGAATCATAAAAAAATAAAAATAAAAAAATAAGAGGTCCCATATATAAGGCAGTCAAATTGGTTTTAACTATTAAGGAATGATTTGATTCGAAACGTTACAACGAATATCAAATACAGCAACCTGATTTTGACAGATATAAATTTATTGCGCACTATCCAAAACGAGAATATATAATATGATAAATCAATATCATAATCATAACTATAAAAACCGAAAATAAAAATAAAAAATATATTTATATAATATATATGTAAATTAAATTTATGTAGATAAAAAGAAAGAAAAAAAAAAAAAAAATTCAAGATACTTGTATTTAATTTACAGAATTCTAATTAATCATATTATTTTAATGACACGACTCTGTTAAAATTAACATCATTATTATACACATAAGTATAAGTATGTATATATGAATGTACATTACGTGTGAAATAAACTTAAGGAAAAGGTAAAATTTATTCCCATGACGATAAGCCATGTCTTTTTTTTTTCTTTTCTTTCTCTCTTATTGTTTCAGCCTTAATTCATTTAGGTACACACAATTTCGTATAAACATTTTAACATGTATGTAGGTATATGTTGAGTTTAATTATTTCCGACAATTAGCTTACAGCGGCTGTAATTAGCCTAAGACAGTAGACGCTATGAACTTTCTAAAAAAAATCACAAACCAAAAAAAAAAAAAAAAAAAAGAATATAAAACATCTGGATAACAAATCAATCTATTTATTTAAATTAATCTTGAAGAGATGGTGTGAAAATAATTATATTCTTTAAAATATTGAATCCTGATTAACAAGAATTAAATTTGATGATAAAAAAGCTTTTGTTAATATTTTAATTCAAATAGTACCATTTTTTTTTTTTCTTTTTATTATCAAATCACCTGGCTGGAGGGTCAGAAATAAATTACTTTTTTATTTCGGAGCTGATTGATTGCGGATTTTCGTTTAATGATTAATAGCTGAATATTTGATTCTCAAATAAACGAAACTAAATCCAAAAATAAAAAAAATTAGAAAAAAGGGGAAAAGCGACAAGGAAATTTTCTAATTAGGATTGAAAAAAAAAAAAAAATACTTTGATATCGCGTTTAGAAAATATATTAGTATTATGTACACGAACTCGAAATACGTTATAGATAAATGTAAATCGTTCAATACATAATTATCTTTAATGAAAAGGTCAGCCTGCACGAGATCGACCTCGAGATCATCATATATAGAGATTTACCTCTATATACATATACAAATTATTAATTTATTTTCTTTCTAACCCGTTTCTTTGATTATTTATACAACTTTTAGCTTAAGAAATTCTAAACAGTAAACTGAATTGTTTAAATCTATATATTAGTAGCTGTATGAACGATACACACACGTATGTACATACATACGTATATATGTATGTATATGTACCATATTTCTGACATACATTGTGCTTGCGCTTATGCTTGCATTGCAAAGCTTGAAAGGAGTAAACAAGTAAGTAAGTAAGTAAGTATCTGACAATGAGTATAAGTTGTAGTTGTTACCTACGTGTATGTATACGGTGAATAGGTATATGTATGTACGTATACGAACCACGTTGTATAGTGTGAATTTATTTAGAGAAGTTTAAGAGCTTATAATAGATGGGAATATAAACTGTATGGTGGGTGCAGTAGCAGCATCAAACGTCAAGCGTCAAGCATCAAGCATCAGCAGTAGCATAAAGTCTCTTTCCATATCGCGTATATACGTAGAGCTATTTTTCGTACACCCAGGGATAAAATTAATGCCGCTAAAATTTCATCTGTAGAATTGTTTGCTTGTTTGTATAGAGAAACGTGCCTTTTGGTTGCCACTAAGTAGTCCTTGGCTTAGCAGCTATACATATGTATATATATATATATATATATATATATCGATACTGTCGAAACTGACCAAACGACTCTGGGGTTTATTTTAGAAATCACGTATGTGCTGACCAATTAGTGTAAGTGCCGCGTTTTATTCGCACGAGGGAAAAAGAAATATAAAAAAATAAAAGAGAAAAAAAAAAAAAAAAAAACACTCTAGCTTACGCGATTAAATAAAATTCGAGAAAATCTAACTGTGACAAAAATATATCGTTTCGATTTTTATTTTTATTTTTTTATTTTTATAAGATACGAAATTTGATTAATTTTTAAACAATTTTTATTTTTTTTTATTAATAATTATTAAAAGATGATGAGATATTGTGTTTCGAGTTTTCATCAAGATCGTCGTCTGTTTTTCGAAAGATTATAATTTTATAACAAAAAATCATATTTTTTCGTAAAAAAATAAAAAAAGAAAATAAAAATTAAATTAAGTTTAATTAAGAAGCGGTTATTACAGTCGCGGTTTTTTTTTTTTTGATTCGATGAAATTATTTACAGTTCATTATATCTAGGTTATAGTTTCTTATTTCTAATACCATTCCGTTTTTTTTTTCTTTTTTTGATAATTATAAAAAAATAAACCCTGTCAAATACCCCCGAAGTTGATCTGAATCTGAATCTGAAACTGAATTTGAATTTCTGCTGCTGTTGCTTTCAATCAAACTTTGATTGAATTCATACGCAAAGATTGAGTTCATCTGGCAATCAGAAGACCCGATAGAAATAAATGTGAATAAAATAATAAAAATAATTATATCGTAATTCTGTTAATTTTTTTATTTTATGATCATGTATCATATCATATGATCGATTAAAGTGCACATTGGCAATATATCAGCGAGTCTCCTTTTTTTTTTGTTTGTTCTATAATAAAATTTGGTAAAAATATTAAAAAACAAAAAACAAAAAAAAAAAATCAAAAAATAATGAAATTTCTACTTTTATTTCATATTATATATGATATACGTATATATGTATATTAATATACCTATACACGTATAGAATTGTATAGCTGTAAATAAAACGAAAATTCATTCCCCCGCAAATCGAGGTGCTATATTTAATCCACGGCCAATATGGACGAGAGGAGGAGAGTGTCTGACGCGTGCTATACAAAAAGTATAGACCTATTAATTTCATAAATCCCAAGTCCTGGACGGCGCCAGCCTCCAGGAATGTAAAACATAACCCATAAAGCACGCCTATGGCTTGCAGCCCCGATATGTTTACAATCGGTACTCCCCCTCGTCCACCTTATATACCCTAAAAACGTATTTTCATAACAGAACGTAATCGTTACCGAAATTCAACTCCTGCGGTAGCGGCGAGGGATTTTTTTTTTTTTTTTTTTTTTAAATAAGGATATATTCGAAAAATTTAAAATTTTGTACAAATCTTTTTTTTAATTGCAGAAAGTAAGGACATCCCGAATTTTTATATATAGGTATATATTAGACCGTTTCAAAAAAATCGACTATTTTTCATTTTCAAAGAGTAACTCAAAAATATTGTTCCAAATGACGAAAAAAAAAATGCTGTCAAAGTTTGAACTCTTAATATTAATATTAAGAGGTGCCTCATCGCGATTTTCTATTTCCAATCTAAATAACATGGGGAAATTTTTTTTTAAGCTTTGGAATTCTATAACTCGTCAACGCATTAGTGAACCGATAAGACCAGAACATATTTTTGTAGTGAATTGAACGCTCTAAAAAAAAGGTCTCTTGTTCTTTTTCGATAAATCGAGCTATTTCCAAGTTGGTGTATTGGTTATTAATGGTAATTAATCATGACGAACTTGGAAACAGTTGGATTCATCGAAAAAGACCAAGAGACCTTTTTTGTAGAGCGTACAATTTTGAACAACAGCATTCATGCAGAATCTTTCTAAGTAGATTAATTTTCAAGATATAAAAATCGAAAAGTTCCACAAGACCATTTCCCATGTTATTTAAATGGGAAATAGAAAATCGCGATGAGGCACCTCTTAATATTATTATTAAGAGCTCAAACTTTGACAACATTTTTTTTTCATCATTTGGAACAATATTTTTGACTAACTCTTTGAAAATGAAAAATAATCGATTTTTTTGAAACGGTCTAGTATATATATTTTCCGTTTTTTTTTTGAGTGCTTTTTTTCTTTTTCCTTCATTTCTAAGAGATATTCGTAAATTCGGATCAATGACTCTTTCTATATATACATACTCTCTCTTTCTCTTATCCCAATAACTCGGATAGAATTGATTAACTCGCAATTCGTGTAACAGACGCTATTTACTCGACCCAATGTCAATTAGGTTCAAAGCCACTCTATATGGTATATGTATATATGTACATATACATATATACGTATGTACACACAATAAGCTACGTGATTTGATGTCGCATATAAAACCGTGTTTCGATGCAGCCTTCAAAAAAAAAAGAAAAAATATATAATCAAAATTAATTCCTTGCAATTATTTTCAAGATTTAATTATTTGAAGGCTTTAATTATTTTTAATGTCTTCAACTTTCGTGAACTTTATTCACAACCTTGGATAAAATAGCTCTATGAATTTCGATGAATTTTTCGAATAATTTTCATGTTTGATCGAAAAAAAAAAGAAACAAAAGACGAATTTTACTGAATTTTTACGGAAATCAGCGATTTTTTTTTCTGAAAGTACTTTGAAAATGTACAATTTTTTTTCGTGTGTAAAACTATAAAAGTTTACAATTTTTTTAATTTTTTTAATGATAATTTATGAAGTTTCTAAATTTTTTTTAAAACTTTGTAGAAATTCGTAAGGGTAGTAGAAATTATCACCTGGAAAACACCCCGCGTGTATAATAATAGGATTTACGGTTGGTTTAATAAATCCGATGTATTGCATTGTATAGTTTTCAATTAAATTGACGAAAGATGAAAAATCATAGACCGGTTAATAAACTAGGAGATGAAACACATAAAGAAATTAAAAAAAAGAAAAAAAAAAATGGGATAAAAGCGTTATTGAATAAAGGTTTTCGAGTCTATAGATAAAAAGCAACGAATTGAATAGATCGAGTGAAAAAACGAAAAAAAAAGAAAAATTAAAAAAAAAAAAAACCGTGTTACTTGTTTTTTGTTGTCAATATATCGAATCAGTTTTTTTTTTTTTTTTTCTACCTTGAATTGTTTCGATGAAAAATATATATATATATATATATATATTTTTTTTTTTTGTTTGTTACAGAAAACAAAAAGAAGTAGGTACATGAAATGTGAAGAGAAGAAAAAAATTTTTTTTTCTTCTTTCTTTTAACAAAAAGCTGATTGAAGTATAAAATTTTATGTTTAAATTCTCCTTTGGCTTTTTCTAATCCTGGAGAAGAAAAATAAAAAATTTGTCCGTATAAGTTTGAATATATATAATAAAATAATAAGCTCGATTCGAGTAAGGTATAAAATGAAGCAGCTTTTTCTAATTTTATTTTTCTTCTTTATTTCCCCCTTTTTAACCCTAAGAAAAAAAAAATCCGCAAAGAAATTAATAAAATTCTGGCTACTAAAGCCTCGGGACACGGCGCGGCACGTCGCGGTCAGGAGGGTATAGACAGGGCACTAAATTCACTATCTACATGAAATGGGTATATATGTATACAGTAGATGGGGAAGAAAAGAAAAAAAAAAAAACGAGAAGTTTAGCCGAAAACGATTTAAAATTGGTTTTCCTCTCGGGTAAAAGGCGAAACACGTTCTTTCGTCTATGAAAAACGGATGAACTGATTCAAATCACGTGAAATAAGAGAGTGGCGAGGCGAATCTTGAAGGTTGGAGGTATTGAACCCTAATACTACGTATATATATATTCAAACGTGATATTTAGGTACTGTTGAGAAATTCGAGTAGGTAGGTACTGTAAGTTTTTTTTTTTTATATATTTTTTTAACATTTTTTTGATTTATTTATTTATATATTTATTTTTTTTTTGGTACAAATAATGAAGCAATTTGTCAAAATATTGAAAGCGATATATGTTTGAGATGGTTGATATTTTGCGCTTTCAACAGTATCGCGATCTAAAAGCCAAACGTATTTTTTTTTCTTCTTCTTTTTGGTTCTTTCTGTTTTATTGCTTGGACTTTTGTTTAATACAAAGGTTTTCCGATTTCTTAAAAATGTTCGATTGTTATATGGTATATTTTTACTTTTTATTCTTTATCTTAAAGAATCAAAGAAAATTTATATCATTATATTGGAAAAATTGAATCAAACGAACGAGGAGCACTTTGCTTAATTCCTGGAAGTCTAAACTCATATATGTATTCGAATATTCTGATGCTACAGTAAAACAGAATCATTGTTGGAAAGATTATAAGAAATGATAACCGCATTGGTGATTTAAAAAAACTGTTTTTTTTTTTAAGCCAACGGCTATAATAAAAACAAAAAAAAAAAATTTTTCATCAATAAAAAATTGAACGAAAAATATAAAGAAAAAAAAAAAAAACAAAAGAAAACGAAAACTAGATGAAATTTTCGAACCCTGCAGTCCAAACCGATATACCAATACGCGCAATATACTCGTAAATCATAATCTTTCGACGTTATGTTATTTGGTTGAGAAAAAAAAAGTAAAAAAAAAAAATAAATAAAAAAAAAAATTTACACCTAAACTGAATCACCCATAATTCTCTTACGGACATATACATATATGTATACTCTGTAAAAAACTGAGACGAATTTTTATCAGCAAAAAACTCGTAAGTTTAACGGTTTTTAAATGAGAGCGATTTGAGTAACGGACCAATCGCTGTTCGCCGTGAGCGTAACGGTCGTTTAAAATCTCTGGAAGCCGATTGGTCAACTTAAACTGGCTATTACTCGGAAACTACAATAGACTCGATATTTTTTATTCGACAATATCTTTTTCGTTTTTTGCAAATAATACGATAGTATGATTTTGATTATTCCTCGTTAAGAAAAAAAAAAGGTGAAGAAAAAATGCGTATTAAATTTATCTACCTGCGATTTTTCGCTCTCTCATACGTCGCCAGAGAGCTTCGACCTTTCGCATCGGCCAATTCCCGCCCTTCGCGCTGAAACTTCTAAAGAATTTGTACTCTTTTACTTGCGACATCCTTCTACTTCCGTTTCCAGTTTCACCACCGGCAACCGAGTTTCCGGTTGAACCGCTGCATCGACTATCCAAAGAGGCAGCAGCCATTTTTATTTTATTATATTTATTTATTTTTATTTTTTATTATAAGTTTGAAATTTTATTTATTATTTTATTATATCTTTACTGAGTTAATATAATAATTACTAAAGAGACGTCTGTAAATCTCTCGCCACTTTATATCACTTTTATTTCATTAATTTTTCATAACTTATTTATTAACTTTTATTGCAGTTCACCTGCACATTTATTGGCACAGCAAAAAACGAAAAAAAAGAAATAAAAAAAATTGAAAACTCTCATAAAGTTCGTTGGAATTTCTTTCTATTCCTCTCCTCTGTTCTTTGTTCTTTTCTTTATCTTTATATTTTTTTCCTCTCTCTCTCTTTTATTATTTTATCACAATGTTCACCCTGTACTAGTTTATTACTGTTTAATATATTTCATATTTTATTATCTTTACTTGAAAGAAAATTTGTACAGTTTTTCATGTTAACGTGTAGTTAGGTACTTTTTTTTTTCATCTTTATCTTTTTTAAATATATAGTTTTTCTTTATTATTATTATTTTTATTTGCTTTTTACGTCAGCTTTATATTTTTGACGAAAAAGAACAATCCTCATATATTACAGATTTACATATTACATATATATGTGTATAGGTACCCATACAGTTAATAAAATTTCACAGCCCTTTTGCTTTTTATTTATTTATTTATTTCTTTTTTTAAATTTCAGTAAATTTACGAAAATCATTCATATATAATATATATATACTGCAGTCACATATATTGTTTCTGAAATACATATACATATATATTATAACGTAATTCTTATTTATTTATTTATATTTTTATATTTTTTTCTAGAATTATAAAATTTATATCAATAATTTGAAAAAACGTGTTCAAGTCTAATTTTTTGGATAAAAAAGATCCCCCTCCCCCCTTTCCCCCGCCGAAAAAAAAAATCCAGTAAAACACAGTCCCGTTTATTTATTTGCTTATTACTCAATCTTTGATCTCAACGCATATTTTCATATATTATACAGCTATGTTTTATTTATATATATATAAAAAAAAAAAAAAAATGGAAAAAAAAGCTGCAAAATTTTCGCTGAAAGCATATTACTATCGTCATTTTATTTAAAGTCGGAATTGAATTTGGTGGGAATTAAATAGAGGTTTACCTATAAATCCGTATAACATCTGGCTCAGTGATTGTTTACTCGTATGGGAAATCTTACGCGGAATAGTTGAGGTCATAGTATCATCATAATTCCAAAAAGTAATCGGAATCTCATCTGGTTGAATAAATACACAAGAAAAGGAAAAAAAAAAAAATTGGAATTTTTTGGTTTTGTTTTGTTTTTTTTTTGCTATTTTTTTTCTTTTAACTATAAAATGAGTTTAAGCAGGATTTAACACGTATTATTAAAAGCAGAGTTATACGCGTAAGGAATTCCATTTTCACGAAAAAAAATGAAAATGGAAATAATTTTAAAAAATTTTTAAAAAATTAAAAAATAAAAATAATCGTTATTAAGAAATTTTCAAGAAACAGGTTTTTCTCGCTTTTTATTCAATTCTGACATAAAGAAATAAACGAAAATTTGGCGGTACAAGAATTTCCTGTGTAATAAATAATGAGATAGACGTCATTAGACTTGATATTATAGATATTTTTTAAAACTCTTATTTTAACTCTTCGTCCGTACGTAGGTATATGTATATATGTACATAATAAACCGTATATTATATATACGCATATAGGTACAATACATACATACATAAATACATTATGTATATATGTATTTAATTTACTGTCAAATTTAAAGAATCGTAAGTGAGCACGTTTGATCGAATGGGTTTGAAAAAATAAAAATTAAAAAATGGAAAAAAAAAAAACAAAAAACTTTCTATTGAGAAACGAATTCTGTTATACGGCCTTTCTACAAGCGGCTATACATATATAATAAATGTACAATTCACATACACATTGTATACATACATAATATAGAAAAAGAAAAAAAAAAAAAAAAATATATATATATATATATATATATATATATATATATATATATATATATATATATATATATATATATATATATATATATATATATATATATATATATATATATATATATATATTATGAATAAGCGCGAGATGATTAAAATCTGGCCAAATTAGTTTTAAGAGTCAATTATATGTATATGTATAGGTATATGTATATACATTTACACGCGTTTATAATCTTAAGCTTTTGATCTTGAGAGACAAGTAGACAGAATGACAGAAATCTTATATGACGATTAATTAACCTCTATAATACCAATACAGCTGTAATAATATTAATCAATAAATATATATATATATATTTATATGTGTATATGTACAGGTGTATATATCTATATATATCTATATATAAAATATATACGATATATACGTATACTTATGTATATTATAAGAGATGATAAAAATAACCAGAATTATATGAAAGAAATAAAGTAAAAGAATTTCTTTCTTTTTTTTTTTCAACTTATTGGTATTACTGTTTAAAAATTTTCAATTTGATTATAATTATTACCAAAAATGTGTATCAAAAAATTACAATTGATCTTGTCAATATGTATAGTATAATTAGATATTGATATTATCATTGTTAACATTTTGATGAATTTGAATAGATGTTATAGCCACATACAATTTTTTTGGTTTTCATTTCTTTCAATAATTTCTTTTTTAATTCATCATCAATTTTTCAAAATTTATCACACACATGTATGTACATATTATATTAAAAAAAAAAAAAAAAAATAAAATAAACGGTAAGATTTCTGTCAGTTCCGATATTTTAGCCTCTTTCAAAGATCCTGTCCGGAAAATTTATTGCAATTAAAAAAAAAAAAAAACAAACCGCGGTCTTAATACATATTCCGTTATGAAATATCGCGGTATTATAAAAGAAGAGAGAAAAAAATGATTGTTGAATTTCAAAAAAAAAAAAAACAAGTAGGCAACAAAAAAAAAAAAAAAAAGAGGGAAGTGGAAAATTTCACCTTGCACACGTTTTTTCAATATTTAATATACATATAGATTGATTAAATTTTAAGTTTATGTTATGTGTATAGATATAGATATACGTCACGGAATTTGAACTATTGATATCTAGTTTAAATCAATTTTTTTTTTCTATAATTAACTTTACCACTTTATGAATGAAAAAAACAAAACTTAAAAATTAAAAATTATAAAATGATGTAAACTTTCCCGCACTGCATAAAACACGTTTTTAATTAATGAAATTTTCTTAAGTTCAAAATATATGTATACATCTATTTATAGATAGGTATATATATATATATATATATATATATATATATATATATATATATATATATATATATATATATATATATATATATATATATATATATATATATATATATATATATATATATATATATATATATATATATATATATATATATATACCAACGCGGAGGGTTTTTCATATAACTTTTTATCAAACAACTTATTAAACCACCGTAATATACTACGGAGTTAATTACTTTATAATTATTAAACATGTATATAGGGATATTTATTAAATACTTGGTACAAGTACGTATATATATATATACATACATATTATGTACCCATATTATAACAATATCTATTAACACATTTAATACACACCAAAAAACACGTGCGAAAAAGGATGGTGGTCGGAGCCACAGGCCAAGGGGAGGGGGATGTCAAAAAAAAAAATATATCTAATTAATTATTTCACAAACTCGACATATATATCTATATATATATATATATATACATATATACATAAATATATATTATAAATATTATATTCAATTAGACGTATATATTTAATTAATTTAAAATTTTTGTTTTTCCATTTACTTTATATAATTAATACAACGTTGTTGCAGAAATCCGTCGAACGGAATGGGGAGGGGGGGATTAAAACAAAAAAAATGCAAATAAAATAAAATTAAAGAACTGGAACAAAAAGATTATGATACATATAAAAATTCAAAAAAAAAACAAAAAAAAATCGGAATGGCAAATTTTCAAATCAATATCAATTATATCACGTAATAATGATAATTTAACGTTATTTAATTGCATATAATGTGCACATGTTATGCAAATCATATAATATTATCACACCTGCGGCAATAGGTGTTAATTAATTAATAAATTAATTTCAATAAAGTTGGTTTATGATATTTTTTTGTTTATTTTTAATTTTTTTTTTTTTATATAAATATATGTACATATAGTAATTTTTATTTGAAATTCTTGTTTTGTATTGTCTTTGTTTTTTTTGAGTTTTTTTTTTTTTCGTTAAAACAAGTGTTGGATTTTTATTTTTTTTTTTTTTTATATTTTATTTTTTGTTGTTCTTTATTATCTTCTTCTTCTTCTTCTTCTTCTTCTTTTTTTTCTTTTACTAGTTTTTGCGACGTCGCATCGCAACCGTCGCGCGACGTCGACCGTTATATATATATATGATAATTGTGTGTGCACGGTATCGCGGACGACGCCTGCACGTACACTGCGCGACGCGCCGCGACGCTTCTGATTGCCGACGATGAGGAGAACGACGACGACGACGACGACGACGAGGACGACGACGACGACGACGCCGCGCCGAAAAGAGCGAAACGCGGTAGGTATATCTAGATACTAAATACGCGGTTCAACTATAAGGTGCCGCGGTGCGGGAGGGCGCAGGCGTAAGAAATATAATACATAATTTATTATATTATATAATACGAGATATAAGAAGATATATATGTATATATATATATATATAAAATTGAAGAAGAAAAACAAAAAGAAAGAAAGAATGAAACCAAAGTTAAAACAATTGAAAAAAATAAATAAAAAATTGCATACTTATGTGAATTTGGTCTAAATATATATAATATTCTTTCTCTTTGATTCTATATATATGTGTATAAGAATATATCAATTATTTCGATATAATAAAATTGACAAATTAACAATCTCGTTTTCGTACGATTTTTTTTTTTTTTTTTCTTTAATTTTTATTATTTTATTATACTTCGTAATTCGTTCTTTGTATTTTTCGTTTTTTTTTTGTTTCTTCCCCCCTCTCTCTTTTTTTTTTCTCTCCACAAATATGGGGTGAAAAAAAAATAGATGAAAGATGACGTAAAGAAAGAATCAAAAAAAAAAAAAAAGAAAGAAAGAAAACGTGAAAAACATAATAAATAACCCAGCCCTTTGTTCCTTTGGTGAAAAATAATCGTGAAAACAAAAAGAAAACCGGGAGAATAAAAAGAAAAGAAATTAGAACCAAAAAAAAAAAAAGAAAAATAATAATAATAATAATAACAATAAAATTCATATATTGCCTCAAAAGCAGAAAGATCGCTGAGGGGGTATACTATATGTCTTTTTCTATGGCTTACATTATTATAGCGTGGCATAACGTTGGCGTATGGCGTGGCAGGTTCTCAAACAGATATATACTTACCTACATATTGTATATGTACGAGTATACTTTATCGCTTGTTTCTCTTAAGAAACAATCAAATATTTACGTTTTAACAGACTGTTAAAGAAACGATCTGTATGAGATGTACGCGGATTTCTCCTTCTTCTCTCAATTCTTTCCTTTTCTCTTTCTCTTTTTCTTTTTTTATTTCTTGTCTCGTATATATTTATACTTTGTATTTAACTATTTATCTATCAATCTATTCATCTATCAACCCGCCTCTCGTCGTACAAATTACTTCATTCAACTTAATTGTAACTCCAATTGATTATACCTACATATACAAACGTAATATACACGCATTTACATATACTTACATAAAACTAATACATATAGGTATGAGAATTGAGTTAAATTTTCTCAATCTCTTTATATAGCTGTATTAAAAGAGGTGAATTTGAAAGTAGGTGTATATATATATACCGATGTATATAAAAAAAAAATATATATATATATAGCTATATAAAACCTGATTGATTTCTCGGATTGCAGTTGATTTAAAATCCCCTGAAATTGATTTGTGAAATTCAACGAATTGAATTGAATTTTATTATCTCATGTAATTTGATTTTTTTTTTTTTTTCTTAATCTTCAAAATTTTTGATAATTCGTTTTCGTTTTTTTTTTTTTTTTTTTTGGTTTTGCGAACAGCGATGTATGTAGAAAAAAATCTTGCGACTAAATAAAACTGAATAAATACATAAATAAATGTGTATATAGGTACATGCGTATATACATAGGCGTCATTGAGGCAGTTCGCGACAGGTATATATATATGTACATAATAAGCAATTGGTAATATAACCATGCCTGCCTGCACCACCTTGCGACAATCTGGAATCGATAATCCCCTCCGGATGATATCGTATAGGATCTCTCGACAGCTGGCATATTTTAACTTTGTAAAAATCAACAAATTGCTTAGCCAAGGTCGTGGCCTCGTACAGTAGGTATATATGTATAGGTATGTGTGTATTCCTACAGAATCGAGATATAAATCAAACGCTTCAACCCATACGATTGTAACTTGTATATAAGCATATATGTGTTTATATACATATATACATATATAGATATATATATATTTATTTATATATATTTATAGGTATATATGTATATATATGTATTATGTATGTATGTGTGTACCTATCCTATAACGTATGTACATACATATGTGATATTTGGAATAAGAATTTCAAATAAGACGAAAAAGAAGATGAAGAAGAAGAAGAAAAAAGAATGAATAAATAAATGAATAATCAAACAAATTAAAAAAAAAAAAACCTCTCTGCGTCGTTATTTTTAACTTTTTTGGGTTTTTTTTTTTTTTTTTTGCTTTTTTTCTTGAACGCACATCAGATTCTTTTGTTTGGTATTTTTTTTTTTTTTGTGTTAACACGCAATATACAGATAATTATCAATTCTTCGCCGAATCGAAAGAAAAAAAAAAAATATAGCTTGAAAGCGGAAATTTTTTTTTGTTTTTGATTTTTTCTAAATTAAAAAATCAATTCGCATCTTTTTTTTTTACAATTTTTTATTTATTTTATTTTATTTTATTTTATATATTTTTTTTCTCAACTTGAGAAATATGTGAATTTTACTTAGAAATTCTATCCTCATAGTGGTGGTGGTGTAGTGATGGTGGTTGTTCGATATATATCAGGTAGATGAAGCAACGCGTGATCAACGATCCGTAAGTAAATCTATTGGCGATTGAAGAGGCAAAGGAATTTATAGAGAGAGGAGAGAAGAGAAGAGTAGAGAAGAGAAGAGAAGAGGAAAGGTGAGGTGAGGTGAGGTGAGGTGAGATGAGAGAGAACCGATCGAATCGAAGCGTGAAATAATTAATCAACGATGCGTTAATTATTGGTGATAAAAAATTTTTCTTTTTCTTTTTTAAATCAAACGAAAAAAGGAAAAAAAGTTAACGAAGTAAAGTTATACAGATTTGATAAAGCAATAATTCAAATAAAATTCACTATTACACTACGAAAAAAAAAAAATCGAAAAGAATGATAAAACATTATACGGCGCACTAAAAAAAAAAAAACAAAAAAAAAACGTGTTTTTTTTTTGATGGGTAAGGTATTCAAAAATAAAAAAAAAATACATTCGAAAAGGTGAAAGAATTTTTTACACGAAAAATCTATTTTTTTATATTTACTTGGTGACGTAAAATATATACGATAAAATAATTCCCGTTAAACCATCAGTTACGTCACTAATTAATTAATTACTTAATACGAAAGATATCTGCTTTTTCTTTTTACCTCTGCTTCTTATACTGCTATCGCAGACACGTTAAAAGGTGTAGAAAGAAAAACGAAAAAAATAAAAATAAAATTAAAAATTAAAAATACGATAAAGTTTTGCTTATTGGGGCAATTTTATAAAAAAAGATAGAGAGGTACTTAAACTTATGTATATATTGTATATTTAATTAATTATACTGAAAGTAACTGCAGTAGTAATTACCGTGATAATATTCCCAGTCGGTATAATAATAATAATAATAATAATAATTAAAATATTCGCGAGATGAAACATAGTGAATATTTTTTTTTTTTTTGGCACGAATATTAAAAACTAAGAACAAATAAATAAATAGGCAAAAACCGCAGGAAAATAAGTATAGAAAAAATTAAAAACTCACCGGACAGATGTCGCTCGGATTGAGACCTCGGCTGCTGTAGGATGATCTGTAATTAAAACGTGAAAGAAAAATAAGAAAAAAAAAAAGTAATAATTATTTAACTAATGTTGAATAAATTGTTAAAATTTCATAATCAAAGAAATAAAATTTATAAATAAATTAGGGTAATGAATTTATCGAATTCAAAATCAATAATTTTTGTAACTCAGCAAATATGACTTGAAAAAAAAAAAAAAAATCAAGTTCAATTTCGTGTTTAAAAATTGATACATGTGTAATTTTACTTTTTTTCAAATTATAAAGTACCAATTATTTATTCTTATATAATATAAAAAATCAAAATCAAAATGAAACATCTAATTTAATTTTTTTGAATTTTCCATTTTGATATAAAAAGAGTATTTCTTGTATACTTTTTCTATCCGGAGGTTTTGATTTAACTAGTCAAACCTTCGCTAACCTGCCCTAACCAATGATGTTGTATATACCAGATACCTATATATGTGTATATATATATATATATATTATATATATATATATATATATATATATATATGGATCGCTTGAGGTGATTTACAAACGGTGGGGTAAATTTTCTATAAGGGTTAAAATGTATCATGCGAATAATTCTCGTCTCGGTTCGATGGGCGATGTACTTTGACTAACCCCGGACGAAAAGCTTTGGTATTATATACCTATACAAGTATATACCTACACCTATGTATTAAAAAGTCGCAAGTTCCGCAAGAGAGAGAGAGAGAGAGAGAAGCTGGACGTCACAATATTATATTATATATATATATAACATGGATAGACATTATAGTGGTATATATTTATATGGGGCATTAAATGTCAACTTGACGAGGTTTTATCCTGACCATTTCATAATTTCTTTGGAACTCTTTTTTTCGAGTGACAGTATAGTTGTTTTTTTTTTTTTTTTAGTATTTTTGATCATGCAAAAGTCTTCGAGTTAGGAATATTCAAAATTTTATTCTTCATTTAGATCATTTTAAAAAATTTTCCATGACGAAATCATATTTTTATTTTCTTCTTTTTTTTCTTATTTGCAACACTTTGAAATTTTTTTTGATCGACGAAAATTGATGTGTTTAAAAACGTTATAAAAAGTGTCGGGGAAAAAAAAAAAACGAAAAAAAATTTCCCAATTTTTTTCGACTCTATAAATAACAAACGTGTTCAAATAATATGCAAAAAAAAAAAAAAAAGGTGAATCAAATATTTGTCCTACTTTTTATGGCATTTCTAAAAAAATATAGTCTCTAATATTTAATCATGAATATGTGTTTATATACATACACCTGTCGTTCTAAAATGCGAAATAAAATATATTCTATATGTAATATGTATACATGTCACAGTTTTTCTTTTTAACTTTTATACTATATTCGATCGATGAAAGAAATTTACACGTGATTTATATACCGAGGTGTGAAAAAATTAAAAAGATGAATGAAATGAGAAAACGAAAATATATATCCAGGGTAAAATGGAGAAAATAATTTTTTATCATAATAATATAATAAAAATTTATAACTCACAGCCAAATGTTCGTCCTTTCCTTTTATCTCGTCACCATTTTCCAAAAGTGGAGCACTGCTGCTTTTACCACCCAATTCAACACTCATTGGTTCTGATTTTAATTGTAAACTAGCTGCTGATGGTGAGGACGGTGCTCTAGGTGGTGATTCAAGCAATTCACCAGAACTCATCGAGCTACTTGCCGTCGTAGACAAACCTGAAAATCGAAAGAAAATTTCTTAATTTTTGTTTTTCGAAATATTATTAATTTAAAAAAAAAATCAATATATATATATATGGGGCATTCCACGTCAATTTTAAATTTTCAAACCCTAACATTTTTTGATTATTTTGCAATTTTTACATGTTATTTTATACTCAAAATGAGTCGACACGTATTTCACGATTTGTCGATATAATGATTTTTTCGATTTTTCACCAGCCACTTAAAGTTTTGAATTTATTCACGAAATCATTTCTTTACCTGCATATATCTCAAAATCGGCGAATCGTATCAAAAAAATCAATTCAAGTGAACTTGTGCAGTTTGAATTGTACTTCACGAAAAACATTATCTTGAAATTATTGTTACCCTTTAAGAGTGAGTTTCTTAGCATTGAAGTACTAAAAAGATCATTGCAAAAAAACTTATTTTTTTTCTTCTTGTTTCCAATTTTTTTTCAAAAACTAGAGAAAAATACAAAAAATTTTACATATTTTGCAAAATGGCTATGAATTTCTAAATGCTCGATCTGGCGGGTTGAAGTTTTCAATAATACTCTATTTGCATCTAGTAGATCAAAAAAGCTTTAAAAAAATCAAAAACTTTTTTACACCGATTAACAAAATTATTTCGAGAGATTTTCGCTGTTTGTTTTTTTTGTAATTTTGTTTCCTCTTTGTTTTTTAAGGGTATGGACTATTGAAGAAAATTGTATCAAGGAAAGAAAAAAAAAAAATTATGATTAAATAAAAAAGCAATGAAAAATAGAAAAATTCTCGCCAAAATTACCTAACGGTAGATTAGTCGGTCTTGGAGGTTTAATTCTTGGTAATGAATCGTCCAAACCACTGCTACTGTCAACTATCTCATGAGGGTACCTATCGTCCTCATCCCTTGTCTGAGTATGGACACTTTCTCTCCTTACCCAAACGTCGACAGAATATTTTTCGGATCTTGAATTAACCTTTGAAGGTCGTCGACGTATTCTCTCCCAAGTTTCTTTACGATGACATTTATTGTAGGTGGGCGATGCTGCGGTACCAAAAAACAAAAAACAAAAACAAAAAAATGAAATGTGAACATCTTATTATATGTATTTTGATTTTTTGATTTTTTTTCTTTTTTTTTTGACTCACGTTTTGTCGATCTTCTTTCCGTGCTTCGCGGTGGTGGACTAGCAGTTCCTATACCACTTTCTAAAGGCGATGATATATCCCTGTCGTTTACCTCAGGCGATAAACTACCCGATGATATTTCGTCCATACTTTGCAAAAGGTCCTGGGACGAGGACGACGATCTGTTATCATCGTCGACAGTGTCTTGAGGCGAACCTGGGTCAATGGTAGTTTCATCTTGAAGAGACTGAGAGTCGACTGTCGATTCCGCTATACATAGTATATATACGAATACATAGGTATATAATAAAATAAGAAAACGACGAATTTTGTAAGAAAATTAAAACAAAAAAAAATGATTTTGACAAAAATTTCCTACTTTATTATTTTTCTTTTTCTTTTACCGTGAGGTGAATCGCAGTCGCTGACCCAAGTCGTGCAGCTTGAACTTCTTGACAATGCTGGTGATGTTTGAGTACCCATATCTGAACACGTGACCATTGTATCAACTTGCTGACTATTCGGGCAACATGAACCGGAACCATTTCGTATACGAGATAACAACGATTGCAGGGATATCGGTAGCTGAAGTAAGTAAGTATAATTTTTTTTACTACTTTTATTTTGTCATTTAATTATTTATTTCGCAAGAAAAAAAAAAATTAAAAATTTTAATATATTCACAAAGAGATCGATTCAAAAATTTTGTGTAAAAAAATAATAAATAAAAGCATAATCCAAATTTACAGAATGAAAAGATATTGAGTAAATTTTTCTAGTTATTCGCCCCCCGTCCCCCCAAAATCCAAAAATTTATCTTCTTTTTTTAAATCGAAATTTGACAATTTTCATTAAATTTTCATATCATTCGATAATAATCGATTACAAATAATGTACTTACCGATCCTGACCTGGCGTTATGTTCCTCGATGATTCGTATCCTTTCATCATTTTCAATTCTGTTATTAGTCTCGATATTAAGATGATCATCATTGTATCTAGTATTTTGAATATCGCAAGAAACCGCGACATCATTGGCACCTGATTTTTGACTACGTGTTAAAGAAGTGGTAGAAAATTTCTTTAATTCAACAGGGCTAATTTTTCTAACATCTTTATCAGACTCCGATAATCTCTTGGCTGAAATATCGGATCTCAAAGTGAATGGAGATACGGATCTTATCTGTTTCCCGTCAAAGTTTTTATCCTTATTATCTTTAACTCCTACAGTATTAAATAATTTTTCATCAATTAATTTACTGTCATTTGATTTATTCAAAACGTCTTGATCAGGTAGAGAAGAGACGCGTACTAAAATAACGGAATCTTTTGAATTTTTATCGAAAACAGTAGCGTGTCTTTTTTTTAATAATTTTGAAAACGGTGCCTTTTTTTCTTCCGTTGGTGTAACGGGGGCTGATTTAGGAAAATTATTTTCACAATATTTCGATGCGGTAATCATTTCGTGTGATTTACTTATGTTATAAACATCATCGTAATCTGAATTTGATTCGTTTTGATTTAATTTTTGATTTAATTTAAGATGTGTATAATTTTTACGACGTTTTTGAACATTTGATAAATCGATTGGTAGGCTAGTTTTTCTTTGTGAATTATTGCTAATGTATTTAGGTGGTAATTTATCATTACCAAATTGAAATCCTCTTCCTCCTTCAGCACCTAATTCTTTAGGATTTATTAAATCTATTTTTAAAAAATAATTCTTTGGTATTTGTGGATATAAATTTTTTTTTAATAGACTAGAACTTGTCTTATTAATATTAACTTCCAAATCATCTTCTCCAGTTCTTGAATTATCGATAATAGGTTCACCGTTAGGTTCATCATAATCGGAGCTAATATAACCGCAATTATTATATCTGATAAAATTTTTATTCCAATTTTTATTACTTCCAATTATATCATAAGATTCTAATTTATCATTAGGCTCATCGTAATCGGAATTTAATAAAATTTTTGAACTATCTTTCACAAATTTATTACCCTCATTTTCTATTTCACCATCTTTTTGAAATTTTTTTAATTTTCTAACACCATTTTTATCCGAATCACTATCACTGTCTGATATTCCAAACTCGTTTAAAAGTTCTTTGTATTCAATCCTAGGAATTTCACAATCTTTTTTAACCTCCGTTGGTTCCTTATCTTTAAAATCAAATTTCGTTTTAATACTGGAAGATTTTTCTCTGTTCAGATCGCTTATCTCTTTAGCAATTAACGAATTAAATTCCGCTAAAATATTATCCGACCAATCATCACCGTGATTTAAACTACCACAATTTTTTAAATATTCTGAATTATTATCACGTTTTAAAAGATTTATTTTTGAAGGCAATGAATTAGTCCCTTGCATATGATTTATACTTGCAGTTCTAGTTTCCCTTTTCTGTTCAATTATTGGATTTATTGGATTAGGAAATCGCGGTTCTTCTTTAACAATCCGAGGTGTAGATGGTACAGATTCGATTATCTCTCCAATTTCCTCCTGAAAAAATAGAAAAAATTAAAATTAAAATTATGAAAAGCAATTTCAGAAAAAAAAAAAAAAAAATTAAATAATAATAATTTACTGTAATGCAATAGATTTCGAAAAGAATTTATAAAAACTTTAATAAACTCGCCCACACGATATACCCCGCATTGTTATATTCCCATTATTGCATTGCTGCGGTATATAGTTCGTTATGCGAAAGGCTCTATCACGGTCTAGTGAATGAATGAAGTGACAATAAATCTCTACAGAGTATGTAATATATTTAAACCTGTAGGTCATAGTGGGGCATGAATCGTTAACAATTGTCGTATATCGGGGTATAAATTCGATTCTAAAAGGTCGTTAGATTTACGACAAATTCCGAATAAGTGGTATTACGATAAGTAGGTATGTACGTAGATATACATAAGATATGTTACATATGTATATCGGGAATTTTTCATGTGTCAATATTAATATTAAGAGATGCATCATGACGATTTTCTATTCCCTATTCATTTAACATGAGATAACGATTGTTCGTTTTTTTCGAAATTTTGTAACTCATCATCGGATTAGTGTACAGAAATGACCAATATATATTCTTTTAGAGAATGAATTGCTCTATAAAAAAGGTGTTCTGTCAATTTTCGGTAAACCTACTGGTTCAAAAGTTATTCAAGTTCGAAGTTGAATTTACTTGATACAATAACTTTTGAAATAGTAGGTTTATCGAAAAATGACAAAACACCTTTTTTGTAAAGTAATTCATTATCTAAAAGAATACATACTGGTCATTTCAGTACGCTAATTCGTTGGTGAGTTATTAAATTTCAAAAAAAAAAAACAAACAATCGTTTTCGCATTTTGAATGAATGGGAAATCGAAAATCGCGATGATGGATTTTTTAAGGGCTTCGTCATTTTGAACAATATTTTCGATACAATTCCCCCCCCCCAAAAAAAAAAAATTAGTCGATTTTTTTTTTTTTTTTTTTTGGCACAGTTTTAATTTTTATTAGCGAAGAGCAAAAACCGAAGGGAAAAAAAATGTTCTTATTGAAGATTTTGTTTCCTTGTTTAGACGAATAGGTTGTTTCTATCTTTCGCTATAGCCATGAGCGGTAAACCGCGATTTGACGGGAGTCGTGTTTAACTACTTAGCAACGCGGGACTGCTGCTGTTGCATAGAAGTGATCAATTATCATTTCACAAGCCGCTCTCGATTTGATACGATATACTACGGTGTTTACTTTCACGCATAAAGGATCAGAAACTTATGTACGAGTATATATTTATATAAAAAAAAGAATGTAAATAAATTGTAGTTAAAATTTGGATAAAATTATTCGTTAATAATAATCGATAAAACGAAAAATGTTTAAATTTTAAGATACACGAATTTTTGAAAATCGGTTTTAAGTTCCAAATTTTTAAACTTCCAAACGGTAAAAATTGAGAATTTATATCAGACGATTTCGAATTTTCAGAATTGTTAATGTTCGGAATGTTAAGATCTGGGAATATCGGAATGCTAAAAATTCCGAAAATCCAGGAATCCGAAAATTTAATCATGAATTGCGTGAAATTTAAAAATTCGGAGTTTTGGACTTCCGGATCTTCAGTTATCCGAATTTTGAATCTCTGATGTTTATTGATGTGAATAATTTTTTATTTTTTTTTTACCGATTATACAGACTTCCGGGGAAATACTCTTCCTAAAAATTGTAACTCGGTAATATTAAAATTCGGAATTTCTTTTTACCGTTCTGAACTTCAGCCCGATCCCAAATTTTTTTTATTTTAATTTTATTTTTTTCTCTTTTTTTTGTTCTCATTTTTGATTATATACCTTTACATACGTACACTATATACCTATATATATATATATATATATATATATAATAAAATTGAAAATAGAATCCCCATAAAATAATGATTTATAATTTAAAACAGGCTCAATTATAGGTATATAGATATACATATGAGTAGGTATACGAGGCACACCGTATAGTTACGCAGACTTTTTCTACTTCTTCTTCTTCTTCTTCTTCTTTTTTGACCAATAACGAATAACGGCGTGACGTCACTCCTCGAGAACTTTAGATACGCTTTAATTGGCTCAATATACGACGAGTATGTATTATATAGATGTATGTATGTATGTATGTATACATACCTAAATCGTTTTTTGTTTTTTACTTCTTATTTCTGTTTTGAATACAGAGACAGAGACAGAGAAAGAGAGAAAGAGAGAGAGAGAATTCTTTTGCTTTATTCACATTTTTTATTTTGTCATTTTCGATTTTCTACGTATGAATAAAAACGGTACATATATATTTTAAAAAAGGAGAATTTTTTTTTATATATATGTACACATACCTACATAATATGTAACGATTTATATTCCGATACAGAACGTCGTATGTACTATTAATTATTATTCGCCCTGACGCGACTGCCTTGACGTATCTAGAGATGGTGTTGACGGCCTGTCGATATTCACGAATAGTCGATTACAGAACTGTCAATGAATCAATAATATACGAGCAAAAGGAATCTAGCTAACACGCACTGTATATGTATATGTATATGTATATGTATATATACCTATGTACTGTATACATATAACTATATGTATATGAGTATAGTAAATATACGAAGAACGAGAGCACAAGTTCTATAAATCCAACTTATAGTCATGGGGTTGAATATAGTCTAGGTCAGTAAAGTGAAGTGAAGCAAAGTAAAGTAAAGTGAAGTAAAGTTAAGTAAATTTATGCTAATCTTTATAGCAATGATCTATATCTTGTTTAAATTCATATATACACGTGATTTGCCTCCGGTCATTTATATCTATAGACGAAATATCTCTATAGATACACAACGATATGTATATATTATATACCATATTTGAATATTAAATAAAAAATATTTTCAATCTCTCAAATTTTATTTTATTTTTGTTTTGTTTTTTTCTTTACCTCAAAATTATTACCAATATAACCACGTGGTATTTTTCAATATATCGAAAAATAGAAAGAACATAGAAAAAAAAAAAAAACATATTTGATGGAAAAAAGTCTGAATTATTAATCGCGAATTTTTTAGAACTACGAAACAGATTTATTGGTTCTATTTACAATTTATTTTTTGATTATGTAGATCGTTGTGTATATTAGATAGTACGTATGTATATGTATGTACATATGTATAGATACACATGGACTTTTTATATTTACTTATAGCCGTAAGATTTTCGATTTTAATTGGTACTCAAAACATCTGAGAATTATTAATCTGTTACATGAATAAGATATCTCATATGTACGTATAGGTATATATATAATTATGTAGGTATGTATATATAGAATATTAAAAAAAAATAAAAAAAAGATATTTCATTTAATTTATCGACCATATTTATAAACTATATATAGATACATATATACATATATATGTATAAGTAAGTATAAAAAGAAATATTAACTGAATTACAGATTTGGTCCAGCTGCTGCAATACGAAAAACACTGCAGTATTTCAGAAAACAAGAAAACACTAAAAACCCGAAATAATATTTACAATGAAATTTAACGATAATAAAAAGAATATTTTTTTATTTGTTTTTGCTTATAATTTTGCTTTTTGTACTAAACTTAATCATAAGAAGAAAAGAGAAAATCAAATTTCTTTCTTTTTTTTTTTATCTCAAATATTATAATTAAAGCACAATATTTTATATACATGTACCTATATCAGTTTTTTTATTTTGATTTTTATTTATTTATTTTTTTTTACGACACTGCAATCAAATTTTTTTGTATTTTTTATTTATTTTTTTTACAGTTTATCCAGACACTTTGATTTTTATCACTTTTAAGGCGAAAGATTTTTTTTTATCACAAATAACGCGACATAACACTATAACATGTCATATAATATACAGCCAATGGTATTAAGCGAGTAGTATACATATATCCTTCGCGAATCAACGACAGTCTCGTACTAAAGCGAACAACGAATGCCAGAGATAAGTAGATTCGGATTATTCCACACTGTCGAGGTTTTTTGCGCGAGATTCATTATTCGATGCAATTTTACCAACAAATGAAGAAAGAAAAAAAAAAATGCAGAAAAAAAAAAAAACATTAATAATAATAATAAAAAGATTTTTTCCGGCAATTTTGAAAAAATAAAAGATATAGACAAAAAAGTAAAAATATTAGGTAAATGTATAGGTAGATATACGTACAATTAGGTGTACCATCGTATACATGTATATACATATATAGTTAGAATATAGGAAATGAGAAGTGAAGGTCGGGGAACGGTTCTTTGACCATAGAATAATTAACGTAAAACCTTTCAACCCAATTAACCCCACATTAAAGAAGTTATTCGTTTGAGTTTAGTCGCAGTGTATGTATGTACATACATACCATATACCATACCATACATCGTGTTATATAGTCCTCACCCAGATAAATCGTGTGACCTTTAATTTTCGGTACTTTTGTTCGTTAAGAATAAATAAATAAATAAATAAATAAATATATATATATATGTATAAATAAAATATAGGTATATAATAATTATTATTATTACTATTATTATTACAGAATCGGATTACTAGATCGACCGCAATCAATCCGCGATCAACCAGTTTTTTTTTTTTTTTTTCTTTTTTTTTTCTAAATAGTTGCAATAACGACTATATATTAATTCATTCCGTATATATAACTGCACAGGGTTTATAGATATATGGATGAAAGATACCGTGCTGAAATTTTTCTGCGTGGGAATAACTCCAGTACCTTCACTGCAATGCTGCGAGATTAGATATGTACATACATCCATATAACAGTGTGCAACATAAAAAAAAAAAAAAAAAAAGAAGTATTCCCTGTATCAAAAAGATTATACATATATACTATGTACCTGTACATATATATATATATATAAATATATACCTTTAGAAATAAAACTTCTATATATATATATAATTTTAAATTTATCCGATCAATAAAAATTTTTAATGAAAATTTGATCGATTTTGATCTACGATCGTAACTATTTAATACCTATATATGTATAGTATATACTTATGTATATAATATATGAATGAGAGAGAGAAGGGAATTGGCTCAAGTTGGACGCGGCTTCATGGTAAATTAATAAGCCTATTTCATTAGAACGGTCTATTCAAGAAACGGCTTCGTTAATTACCGGTTAAGTGGGCTGATATATGTATTCTACAAGGATAAATAGGTGGGCGGTACTGCTGTTGCTGTTGCTGGCTGCTGCAGGTCACGTTTCAGGTATAATTTAAAGCACGGCAAAATGTTGCAGAATTAACAAAAATTTCTATAATTTTATATTTTTATTTATTTTTTTTTTTTCAATTATAATAAAAATCATAATAAAAAAATGATGAGAAAGTAAAAAAAAAAAATCAGTATGAATATTCCAAGTAATATCAAAGTTAAGAAGATCAAAAACGAAAAACAAAAAAAAAAAAAAATGCTTTAATGTTCGATTTGCAAATTTAAAGTTTCAAATTTTTGAGGATTATTATTTAAGTTAAATAAGTTTGAGATCGAATCAATCAATCAACTAATTCACCTCGTAAATCATATGCGGAGGAGATAAGACCGCAGTCAAAACCCACGATATAATTCAAAACGGAACATTATATGTATACAATATAATAAACATATAACATTATATATATATATATATATATATATATAGAATATATTATAATATAGAGAAGCGTATAAAGCTGACCCATGTTATCCCTTATACTGCTATATAGTATGACTAGTAATTAATTATGTATACAGTCGTTCTAATGCCTTTAGAACGAGGGTGGATTTTGGGATATAACTATAACAACTGAGACACAACAAGAAATCTATGTAATAAAAAATGGAAAAAAACTATTAATAATAATAATAATAAAACAAATGCTAAAGTAACATCTTCTCCAAAATTTAAATAAGGATTCCAAATTCTTGAAGTTTTTTTTTTTTTTTTTGCAACCTCTGAATAAAGAATAAAGTTTTTCGTTGTTATTATTATTATTATTGATGCTGTAGTTGTTTTTTTTTATTTTTTTGTATCATTCGTTTTTGCAATTTTTCTTTTCTGTATTTTATAGCTGAACGCATCTCGGTGATAAAGGGGCGTGAATGAAGCTGCAAGGCAACGTAGCCAATTATGGATCGAATCGAGAGAGTCGAGATTCCAAATTGGATCAAGATCTTCCGAAGTTGAATCTCGCGCATAGCGAGCCTGTTTAGGAGAAACGGGTCTTTACCACGCACTTCTTTGATCTATACGTGTGGAAGTATCATGTATGAATTTATTTATATATCCATATGTTATATATGTTATGTATGTATATATGTATGTCGTATATATTTATCACTACATAGCAAATATTTTTCTCTCCTGTATAGGTAATATAACAAACTTCGATCTGCAGTTTTGTTTTTGATCTCGAGATGTCTGATCGTTTATCTTAATTTCCGTTTGAAAAATTGAAAAAAAAAAAAAAAAAATTGACAATTTAGAGAATTAAATACAGATAAAAAAATTTTAAAAATTTGAAAATTATTAATCCAATTTGCTTCTTTTGACGTAAGTTCAAAATTAATAAACAGGAAAGCAAAAGCGTAGCGCTTTTTAAATTAATCTATATGTACGAGTCACGTGGTGAACATGATTTCGAGATAATTGATGAACCGAAATTCAAAATCTAGAAAGATTCTTATGTTTCATTGTCGCAGCTATAGTTTGAACTAAATATATGCTTGAGAAATTGAAATTGTGGCAAAATTGCGATTTTTAATAATAACGAAAAAAAAAAAAAAAAACAAACTGTTAAACTTTTAATTCACTCCAAGTAGAATAGTGTAATAAAAAAATAATTCTGTTCAAATTTTCAATTCCATTTAGCAAAACGAATTTTCAAGCTATTAATTATTTACTTAATTATCCAAAATCCATTATAGTTGCAGAAAATTTTCGAATCTGAAAATTTGAAGTATTTTTTCTTCAAATTACAACACGATGTTTTAGAATCTATAATAGATACAGACACCACACCGGAAATACGTTCACTTTTCTCAACCTAACTACGACATAGATAGATATATAAATACATTATACGTGTTATAAAATCTTTGAAATATACAATGACGAATATGGTATTGCAAAATCTCAAAGTTATCGTTATAGATAAATAAGTTAGGTATAAATATATGTAAACGTATATATCGGCACAATACCTACGCCTACTACGCATTGATATTCACATAAACAACAATAAGAAATATATAATAAGGCTCTTGTTGTAAGCCGGAAAAAAGAATACCTACTATACAATGTTACATACAATACATATATACCTATATATATATATGTAGGTATACTTTATACATATTAGTTTGGTACATAGAATATTTCATTCGTAAATACTGACCAGGGGCGATGATTTGTGCCAGTTACTTCATACTTTCGCATATGTATGTATGTATGTATGTACATATAGGTATATACAAGTGTAAGTATACCTATACAATTACGTATAGGTACATATGTGCGATATGATCATGTCTCACAGTTGCTCCCAGCAATCACTTTCTATCATTTATTTATTTATTTATTTATTTATTTATTTTATACCGTTTGTCAATATAATTTTTGAATTATTTAACACGCGGACGGAGAAACATACTGGCGTGTTCGATAAAAATCTGAGATGAGAACGATCTACTTCTTTTAAATGCAGCATCGCAGTGAAGTAGATATTGACCATTTATTTAAAGAAAGTGTGTATAAGATAGTGCAACACAGTTTGCATTGTACATAAGACGGGATTGGAATAAAGAAGAAGTAGCCACAATCGATAAATATCGAAATGGTGAGAGGAGGGTGGGTATCGTAGGGTGAGGGATGAGGATTAAAACCGGTGTGGAAACAATGGGTTATAAAGAAAAAGAAATTTCGTACACGTTGAATAAAAGTTTAATGTGTGTTCGTGAGTGTATACGTTAAAAAAAAAAAAAAAAAAAACCAAGAAAAAAATTTTATTTTCTCTTTTTTTTATTTTTTGTATTCTTCTTGTTTCATTGTCCCATTCAATTCCGCGTTTTAAAGGTATACGATAAATTTTTTACCGATATCGTTTACTTTTTCTCCGCAACAGATTCGAAAATTTAAATAAGAAAATAAAAAAAAAAAAACTCTGATCGGGGTTTTTGAAAGAAATTGAAAATCAGAAGAAAATTATTATCATTATTATTATTTTTTTTTTAAAGCATGCAATTCATTTTTTTGTTAATTAATTAATTGGTCAACTAATTAATTAACTACGAATATAAAGTATATACAGTATAAAGTTCACATATGTATATATAAATTTATATACTCGTACATAGGTAAAGGGTATAATAATAATCTATCTCAGTGAAACTTGTATATACACGTATATGTATGATAAAACTCATTGGTAATTCTATCTACGACTTTTAAACTGTATGATCAGCACGCAACGACGACGGCGGTAGCGGCGGCGACAACGACAACGATACAGAGTCTTTCCCTAATACGGCATGTTGCCTCATCTCTGCAAGAACGGAAGAAGAACGATCTTCAATACACACAAGAAGTTATTATAGGTATAGTAACGAGTTGACGAGAAGGTGAATGCAGTAGCGGCAGTAACAACGAGTGGATAAAATCCCCCCGCGTATAACGCATCCGTCCAATAATCCTTCACGAGACACTTGATCGATTTATAAAAAAAAAAAAAAAAAAAAAAATGAAAGAAATAAAAAAATAAAAAATAAGAAAAGAAGATTAAAAGAAAAAATAAAAAAAACTCTAATGAGGTTTATAATATAACACCATTTATAAATATATGTATAAAGCTGTATTAGTTTTTACTGTAATTATTATTGTGATAACGATCCTGTACCCTAAACCCCTGCTAAAGACTATACGAACAAAATTATATTGTCTGTTATACACAGGCATACATATAATCAATAACATCGTTAACGTAATGAACGTAGAATTCCTAAAAATCCTGTAAAATATATGTACATACATATATACATACCTATATAGAATATAATTAAAGAAAGCGAGATCCATAATGGGCTTCTTGAATGATGATGATAATAATAATAATAATAATAATAATAATTTTTTTTTTGTTATCTAAAGTTAATTAATTATCGATCGATTCAAAAAACAAAAAAAAAAAATATTCCAAAGACGATAATTAATTAAAGTTTTAATTAAAACTTATACCGTGATACAGAGAATATACCCTGATATTGAATATATGTATACACATAAAATAAACTAAAACAGTTTCCTTGAATACCGACCCGGTATGATATAATATCCGTTTGCTTACGCCATCTCGGTACGTACATCGTAAACTAAACGAACTAACGTACGAAAGAACGGTAAAAACATATCGAAAAAGTAGAAATCTGTAATAGAATGAAAGAAAAAAAAAAAGGAGGAAAGATACCTATAGATATGTATACACAATAGGTATGTGTAAGTTTAACTCTGTGTTGTCGACTGAGAGAGACTGCATGGCGACTTAAAGATTATCGGAAACTGCATTCCTGCAGCGGAGAACCATTACGTATGGGTATACGATAAAACCAAACGATTCGTAATATATTGAATAAGAAAAAAAAAAATTTTTTCAGAAAAAATTAAGAAACAAAAAATCAAAAAAAAAAAACAAATCGAAAAAATTTCAGATAGAGATTATACTTATGAATTAAAACCGCTCTTTAGATACGACAAAAATTTTTTTCTTATCTAAGTATATTGATGAAATTTTCTTTGTAATATAGCGAAAAAAAAAAGATTTAATTATCTATGCGAAGATAAAAATTTTTTAAGTGAAGAAAAATTCAACTCGGAGGGTGAGTAGATTTTGAAAGATCGTTTTTAATCTTTTTTTTTTTTTTTTTTGTTTCCTACATATTTTTAAATAGTTGGTGAAATTTTTCCTTGATTTGTCTATATATCCAATTAGAATGGTATATCTTAATAAATGGTCAGTGAAAATTTAGTGACTTACGTAATCCGCGCATGATTTCATAGGATGTATGTTTCTATACTGTTAACTATCGTCCTTGGAATAATCGCAAGACAACATTCGCGCTTTGAGGTATATGTATATGTATGTATTTATGTATATATGTATATATGTATATATATAGTGTTACCAAGTGTCTTATGTTTATACAATTCATATTAGTTTTTTATTTTTGATTTTTATTTTTTATTTTTTTTTCAGACGTTGCGGGGTCGCATAAGACTATATTATGTGCATACGTAAACTTATTGGAAAATGTCGTATACATATATGTATTATTAAATTAAACACATCGAGATGTTTTTTTTTTTTTTCTTCTACACTCATTTTTTCCTCTTTTACATATTTATCGCATACTTTCGAGAATCTATTAAAATTTCCATCACGAAAATCAAACATACCTATAATGCATATCAATACATACAGATGTATATACATACCTATATATACATTGTACACATCATTTAGCTATACATATATTTCTAGAGTTTTCAACAAATTGTCATTTATTTCAATATGTTTTTCTATTTAATACTTTTCACTATATTTTCTAACAAAAAATAAAAAAAAAAAAAAAAAAGTAAAAATAACGCGGTACATAATGGACCCAATCCAAGATACAGAAAAAGTTTTCTTGTTCCGAATCACTGCGGAGGAGTACAGGTATATACGTATCAACAACAGCAGGTATTACAACGCAA
This sequence comes from Macrophya annulata, assembly GCA_963924015.1. Taxonomy (NCBI): domain Eukaryota; kingdom Metazoa; phylum Arthropoda; class Insecta; order Hymenoptera; family Tenthredinidae; genus Macrophya; species Macrophya annulata. The sequence goes on from OZ001258.1 coordinate 4,072,968, forward strand.
CGTTAAAATCTAACGAAACGATTCCCGATAAAATTGGTTTTTGTCTGTTTTTTGTTTTTGGTTTTATTTTTTTAAGAGGGCGGGAAATGAAGGCGACAAAATTGTAAAAAAGTTCCACTTCACAATTATACGTACACTACATCCGCATTTTTATACACCTGTATATATACTAGAATATACATATATATACATATATTTCAGGCTATTATAGCGGTTCACTGATTTCGCACAGTTTTCTGTTCGTTTCGGTTGAATAACTTCAGCTAGTCATTAGTCTCGATCGTAGGTATATATACTAATTGCGACGTAAGGTGTGTATTATATACGTATACATATATATTATATGTATATTAACACAGTTGCAATACAATTAGACGCTATACAACGTTAATTGTATGTATAGTAAAATTAATAGAGAAAATTATTTCGATATCATTATAATCTTAATTCATATACCTATACCTATATACAAATGAAATGTTATATTATACCCATATACGAAATTTATTTAAAAAAAAAAAAACTATACATATGTATAATATATAAAATTTAGTACCTATAATGTATAATAGAAAAAAAAATAATAATAATAATAATAATTATATTGTATATTGGAAATTAAAAGTGAACGCGAAATATTCTTATTACATAGATATATAAATACATGGTATGTAAATGTATGTAAATATATGAATATAGGTATATATTATACGAAAGTTGGTTACCAGCTGAACACATTTGTTAATTGTGAAAATGAGAGATAGATAGAGTTAAAAAGAGAGAAAGATAGAGAGAGAGAGAGAGAGAGAGAGAGAGAGAGAGAGAGAGAGAGAGAGAGAGAGAGAGAGAGAGAGAGAGTGAGAGTGAGAGAGAAAGAAGAAAAAAAAAGTGAAAATATTTAGGAATGAAATAACGAAAGAATTAATGGCCACGTCTATGGTTGTGGGTCTGCGGTTGGTGGTGCAGGAACAGCAGCAACAGCAGCAACGCGAGTGTTACAAGAGAATCGAAACCCGCCTTCGGGGCATTCCGATTAATCTGCACCAACTACTAAACGACCCGTTGTTAGCCCGTTATAACTGTTAGCCGAGTTCTAATCGGTCAATTTGCCGCACGATTCTCCTGAGCTCTGTAATCTACGTATACATACAATATATGTATATACATACATATATACATAAGCGTATATATATATATATATATATATATATATATATATATATATATATATATATATATATATATATATATATATATATATATATATATACATTTGTATGTGTATATACCTATGGTATATTAACGAGTTACGAAATACGAAATACATTAGTGTTATATTCGTTGTTATATACATATATACATATATATGTATATACATATATACACGATTCAAGTCGAAAGAAGAAGCGCGAAAGTTATAAGCCGAACCGAAAGCATATTTTCACACCATGAATGATCATCGTGCCCATATGTATATTATAGGTATAGGTGTATATATGTATACTTATAGGTAAGACAAGCATCTATATCATAACTCATCTTCGAAAAAGAGATTAACTTTCATATACCTATATATACATATATATTTATTATAATAAAAACCTTACGAAATTGACCAACGCCAGTGAAAATACCTATATATGTATACATATATAAGATATAATACACGTTTATAGTAATAAATGTGTCTCAATCGTTTCGAAATGAATAATTTTTTCCAATTTTTAGAAGTTGAAGATAAAATTTTATCCGGGAACTGCATGAGTCATTTTCTTTCTTTTTTTTTTTTTTTTTTTTTTTTTTTTTGTGAAAAAGTTTTTTCACTTTTCATCACTTTAGTGAAAACAAAGTATTGTATGTCGGTCAAAAAATGACTTTGCCTATGGAAGGATGAGATCACTATAATAATCCTAAACTCATCCTTCCGAACAAATCTATAATGTCTGTCTTTTGAAAGAAAAATTTCATATTTTCACATCGTATACAGATTGAACGATTCGTTTGGCTGCAACTGCAGTAGTACAGGTGCAATTTAATCGAACAAGATCAAAAATAAAATATTTAAATAAATGAAGAAGATGTGAATGAATTTTTAAGGTTCGAGGTAAAGGTCGTATGGGTAGGTATATATATATGTATATGGGTATATAATATACGTATACATATATAAAGTACATATATTTATACTTTTCTGTTCGGCATTCGTAAATCGGACTAGAGGATATTCATCTTGCCAAGGTGTAATCTCATATATATATATATATATATATATATATATATATATATATATATATATATATATATATATATATATATATATATATATATATATATATATATATATATTTATATGTATATATTTATGTGTATGTATATGTAATATATATTTATATGAAAGAAGAGAGAGAATTATGTGCGGGCGCAAAGGAGAACTATGCCAAGGCGGACGTTGGTGTAACAACGATACAACTACACAATAGTAGGTAATATTGTAGTAGTCATAGTATCGTACTGTACAATGTACATGTGCCTAGATATTATATGTAGATGTATACATACATACGTATAGGAAAGTGGTAAGGTATATATCTATATCTGCTATTTCACTCTAAAGAGAATTATTACTCGCGGGCGCGTTTTCAACATACCTACCTGCCATAATTACTCATAACAACCGCTATATATATATATATATATATACATATTATATTATATATCCCGGTCTCTCCTATAATACATAGATAGAAACAAATGTTCAATTAAAAGGGTAATAAGTTTTGTTCTTTTGATCTATTTTTTTTTTAATTTTTATAAAGGTCAATTCTTCACAAAAAAATCGAATAAAAAAAAACGAAAAAAAGCCTGCTTTAATAATTATAATAAATGGGCGTAGTGTGTGTGTGTGTGTGTGTGTGTGTGTGGTATGTATTTATAATTTTTTAGACAAAAAATTGCATATCTTGTATTATAATATATAAAAAGAGCCTTGATGATATGTAATATGTATATAATATTGTATAATAAAAATCGAGAAATGAATATATATATATATATATCATTACGTATAGCTGCAACCAGATATAAAAGAATTATATGATCAAAAGAAAAAACAAAAAAGAAGAAAAAAAAAAAAACATAGAAAAGTATCATTTATATATGTATACCCAAATTATTCAATGTATATGTGTATATGTATGCACGTACATGTACATAAATACCTGTACTTAAAAAAACCTTGACGAAACAGATCGTAACGAGAAAGTGGACGAGTACCTACCGCTGTATAATATACACAACGTATTGTATAGTCAGTCAGTCGATAGATATTATATCTTACTATATGTATATATGTGTATATACGTACCAAGGTATATATGTATATAAACGACGAATCAACAGGTGAGTAAAGCTGAATAAATAATAACTCATATATACTCACACAAAAGTCATTATACACATATGTATAAATATATATATTATATATACGAAACATGTCCGAAAAAAAACAGAAAGAAAAAAGAAAAATCGAAGAACGAAAAAATATGTAAAAAAAAAAAAATAAAAACGGTTCTGTAAAAATGCCGATGATGATGATGATAATAATGATAATAATAATAATTGCTGCGAACGCGGAGGTCTTTGAGCAATCAGCGAATCATTTTTATTTTTATTTTGTTTTCATTTTTTTTATTTTCATTTTTTTTAAACAGAGAGACCGGGGGTTCTCTGTACCAGAGAAATGTTTCGTGACCGAATGAATCAGCAACGTGGTTGAACGCATAGCGATGACATAACATCATCTGACCAACGCAAGTATAGGTATAATTATATATATGTATTATATACATATATACCTATATGTATTCGCGTAAGTCTGAAATCATTTTAAAATGAAACGCCCAGGATGTATAAGGTGTATGTACGTACGTATATATGCATGTATGTAATATATACACGCGTGGGTTGAAGCAGATTTTTTTTGACTTTTTTTTTTATTCTTATTCTTTGTAAATATATAAATATATGTATATACCAAGATTGTGGAAACATGAATATCGAAATTCAATTAAAACAAGACAAATGAATAAATACCAATAAATTAAGATAATTTAAAAAATTGATTATTTTTTATTGTAAATTTTGAGTAAAAGGGAACGAAACCAAAATCATATTGTGTATAATTATAATTAATAATATAACATATATGCACTTGCAGAGAGTTGACTGAAAATTATTAAATAATATATACATGGGTGATCGTTGTCGTCATTGTCATAAATAATTGTCAAAGTATATATACATATATACCTATAATGTACCATATGTATAACAGAGAAATTCTAATCATTAAAAACTCTTTTTTTTTATATATATTATTGTATATAAACATACCTATAAGCAGGTAGTTAAAATACATAGGTACAAAAACAATAGGGTAGTTAATTAGAAGTAATTAGCTATTGTTTCTCTATGGAGACTAATTAGTCGACGTCGCACGCTTCGTTAACGCGTATGTATACGTATATACGTATAATACATATCTATGTACAATAATATGTAAATACATACATACCATGTACTCTAAAACAATTATTAATAATACAGATGCATGTGTATATTATTGTTTGTTAAATTAAATACAATGCACCTTGTGTGAAAATTCGTGAAACATCATAAAACCATGTACAGGTATGTAAAAATAAAATAAATATAAATAAAATTTAAAAGACAAATTTTTATTTTTATTTTTAAAGTTGTAAAGTATGTCGTTTTTTTTTTTTTTTTTTATAATTCTTTTAAACACAATTATGAATAGTTTTTCATTTTTGTCATTTGACAAAATTACTAGGTATTATATATATATGGTATAATCTACCTTCCACCGCACAATAGTCAATAGTTACGGACAAATTGGCAATTTCTATTGTACTGCTGTATATATATATATATATATATATAATATATATACCTAATTCATGAATTTCTGTTGAAACTTGTATACCTACAGCTGTATGTATACCTACAGAATTGAAAGTAAATAATATATATGTAATAAAATTTTTTGAAGTAAAAGGGAGAGCAATTTAAAATCCTACTACACAGTATAAAGGTACATACATAATATATATAATAACTTTGGTTATCCGCAAGTACCTATATTATACACATAAGATATTGTATAGGTATATATATATATATATATATATATATATATATATATATGTATATATACCTAAAGGTATAAATATATATGTTATATATACTTATATGTACATATATAGTGTGTATACTTATAATGCATCTGTCGTTTTCGTTTGGTTGCTGACTGACTATACCACGAGCGACTGTTATAGCACAGCTGCTTGTTTGAAGCAACAGCAGTAGGTAGTTCTGAAGTTAAGTGAGTATACACGCGTGTATATATCTATAGATATATTATATATGTATATATATATACGTATGTATGATAATAGCAGTATAAAATGTGAACGCGTGTTGTGACAACGATCATCGTTATAAAATAAAATTATATATATATAGTAAAAATAAAAGAAAAAAAAAAATAACAAATAAAAAAAATTGTTCAACCAGGTTTTATACCCTATATATATAGACTTTTTAACGTCATTAATTTTCCAAATATTTGAATACAAAATTCTGATAAAAATATTATGAAAAATAAAAAAAATTCAAATACAAAAAAAAAAAAAAAAAAAAAAAAAAAGAAACGAAGAATTTTTATCGCTCGAATTCCAGTTGCACGCGTGATAGCCGGATTATAGAAGGTGAAGATTAGTTCATTGAGTGAATGGCGTATCGCGGTGTTTAATCGTTCTCTATATATACTGGATAGCGGTAGATCAACCTGCACACGTGCCCACACACAAATACTTCACTCTTAAACCTAGGTTTGCCATGCTGAGGCTGTTATACTACTGCCTGTTGCTGTTGCTACTGCTTCTGCTGCAGCATTGCAAGCGAATTGCGCAAGTATAAACGTGTACGATCAGTTTGACAAGTAATATATATATATATACATACCTGCATACCTATATTCAAGATTCTTCGACTTAAGTAGCTTTATTATACATATCAATACATACATATGTATGTACAATAATACATAGTCTATATTCAAAAGATTTCCGAGTCATTCAAATGTGAAAATATTAAAATATGAACTTTTTATTTATTTTCGGTTTTCCCGAAATTGATTAATTAATTAATTAATTAAATCAATTAATTAATTATACAAAAATTGGGAGTAAATTATCCCATTTTATTAACCTTTCGTGGTCACCACCGGTCAAAATGACTCGAGCTTCAACTTTGAAGATAAATATCGTTTTTTTTCCCCCTAAAATAAGTACCTTTTTTTTTTTAAACACACTCTACAGCACTATTTTTCTTCCTAAAAGTACCATATCTCACGAGTATTCCAATTATAATTTCACTCAAAAATATTATAAATTCAAAAAGTTATAATTTTTTGAGTAAAAAAAAAAAAAAGTGTCTTTTTGCGAATTAAAAATTGGTTTGGATCAATCTGACCCGGTTATATGACCAGCTTGATTAAAATCGGAGGTGTTAATGAATATATCTGATTTTATTTCAATATATACGCATATGTATGTACATACATACAAACGTATGTACATACGTATGTACATTTTAATATAGTATAATATTGTATATAGGTGTATGTATATATGTATATACCTTGTTTGTATATGTATATATGTATATACGTATGTATTATATATAGTGATTATTTAAAACAAGTGAATGACGTGCCTCAAGACGAGGCGACGCGCGCGCGATATATATGACGCGTAGGTGGCAAAGTGTAGGACTGCAGGCGTACATCCGGTTGGGTGTGTCGTATACACGCAAGTCTTTCTCCCCCTCCCTCCCAACCCCACGACCTCTCGCACCTAACTTCCTCCGCTTATTCCTATGTATGAATGACGTTATACCTACGTTTAATCGACCTCCGCTCACGCGACTCAATTATATTCTCATTATTATCCTCGACCAATACACACGTATACATGGAGATTTCTTTGTGAAACAATTTTTGACCAAAATTTCAATTGTCACGAAATTTTTCAACAAGGTCAAATCACTTGGAAGGAACTTTCAGGATTTTTTTTTTTTTTTTTCAGGAATTCAAATTCTATCAAAAATGAAATTCATATATATATATATATATATATATATATATATATATATATATATATATATATATATATATATATATATATATATATATATATTATTTTTTTTTATACCAAATCTGCTGATAATATATTTAAATAATTTCTGTCATGGACAAATTTGAGTTTTTCAGATCACAAATTGGCATGGAATACCTTATATAAAATATATATAATATATAATATACCTAGGTATTCATATATACACATACCTATGTATATTATGTATGTAAATCTTGATATTTACGTATAATACGGAGATGATATCTTATAGCTGTCATTCGGGTGATTAACGAAATGATTTGAACGTATAAGATAGATACATACATACATACGTACGTCGAGGGAGCGATGAAGTTTGTAATTCTTATGTATAGGATATAATCTATCTTTAGCTATATAAGTATGCATGTATATGAATGCAGGGGGTATATACCGATTGATATATATACATTTATCTCTTCATGGAATTTTAAATCTTCGAGAAGTACCGAGAAGAGGAAAGAGAAAAAGAATAATAAAAAAAATTAAAAAAATGAAGAATAAGAAGGAAAATAAAAACTAATAATAATAATAATAATACCTATAACATACATAATAATAGTAATAATAGAGATAAATGAGAAAAAAAAATGAGAGAAAGAGAGAGCTGGGGGGGGGGGTCTTCGATTGAATATACATTTAATCATTCAATCGTCAAAGTGATTGACCATCGATTTGAGAACTTCATGTAGCTACAGTTTGTATTTGTAGTATGTACAAGAGATATGTGAGATAAGCATCTACCTATGTATCGATGATGATATGATATCCGAGATTCTATACATCGTTGATTAAAAATAAATCAAAAATCAACGTTTTTTTTTTTTTCTTTTATTTACCTCTTTATTATATATATTTCAGTTATTTTCATTTTGTCCATTTATTCGTATTCTCTATATATACCTATACAATCTGCAGTCCTGAAATAAGGGATTTCAGAAAAAAAGATGTTATATTTCACCCCCCCCCCCCCCCCCCCCCGCCCCTCTTTAAAAATAAAAAATAAGAAAATCATAATAGAAGATGGCAAAAAACGGACTCAGGGAATAAAAAATTAAATATAATATAATAATAATTAGATAATAAATATCAGACAATTATCATGTATGTACTCACGTTTACTTTTTCGAGGTATAATTCGAGTTCTCTGTACGGATCCATTTCCTTATTTTTTATATCGTAATTATTATCCCTAATAATAATATCATTTGGGTAAAAATTTTTTTCAACAATTTTCAAACTATTAGTAACTATCTGCTTCTGTGACTGCGGTATTCTATTATTGTTAACATTTTTTAAAACACTTTTTTTAACATTCACATCCACATCCACATTCACATTCTGCACATCCACATCTGCTGATTTGGCTGGTTCTCCACTCTCCTGCGATTCAGTTTCCATTTTATTTTCACTATATATAATAACTATAATAATTATTCAATTTTTAATATTAACTTTTTATTTATTTATTTTTTTAATTTTATCCTTTTTATTTCATCTCTTCTTCAAAAATTTCCTCTTCTCAGACATCACTGCAGTCGACTGCGGTACAAAATTCTGAATTCATCGTCATCGTCACTGCCCAACCTGAAAAAAAAAAAACAAAAACAATAAATAAATAAATTAAAAACAAAAATTGAAAAAAAAAAAAAAAAACAAAAAAACAATTCAATTAAATAGAAAATCTAAAATAAAATCAAATATTCTTTTTCAATATTTTTTTATTTCTTAGTTTTTTTTTTTTTTTTTTTTTGTTCGACTTTTAATTAACGTTAAATAAAATATTTTGTCTAGTCCAACAGCGCAACTGCCTATATAATCAAACAATTTTAACAAGCAACAAAACGCAGCCTGCATCACCACCTGTGCTGTTATGACAGAAAGATTTCTAAAGTTAGCACTGCAAACGCCGCCAGTCGTGTGTTAGTCACCGCGATCATTGCCGTTTCACGAGAGTTAATTATACACCCTTTAGTTCTTAGATTATATAGGTAGGTTTATATATATATATATATATATATATATATATATATATATATATATATATATATATATATATATATATATATATATATATATATATATATATATATATATATATATATATATATATATATATATATATATATATATATATATATATACATACTATACGCTAGTCTCTCTCTCTCTCTCTATCTTGGACCTCTAAAATCAACGCAAACTATTACATATATATATATATATATATATATATATATATATATATATATATATATATATATATATATATATATATATATATATATATATATATATATATATATATATATATATATATATATATATATATATATATATATATACATATATATATATATATACATATATATATACATATATATCTATAATATATAATACGAAATTATACATAAATTAAATTATATACTCATTAATTTAGCTGCACGATATTTTTTTTTTTTTCAAATATTGATTTCATGTCATTATCTATGCAATCCTTTCAAATAATTCTCATTAATTTTTGTTCAACATAATTTTGAAGAAAATTTTTTAATTTTTTATTTTTTCAACTTCATAAGTTTGGCATGGTTTTTATCGTTTCTATTTTAAACGACGTTCATTTCTAGGCTATATATACGTATACATATATACTTATACACATAGGTATATATCCGGGAGCGACACGTCTTAAATTTAACCTTCGAATAGAATAATAGATTAGAGTCTAATCTCATTAGAGACGCGCTCTTTAGGTTGGTATGCCTATACGTATATACCTAAATCCGAGTAGGCTTATGAGAAGATAAACTGATCGAATAATTTCAAGGTTTTTAAAATACTTTCGGTAAATATTTTTGGCTTAAAACGTTATTGTTATGTTTCGTTGTCAGTTTTTGATAAAAAAAAAAAAAAATAATAATAAATAAATAAAATATATTATTAAAAATAAAGCAAAAAAAAAAGAGTTCAAATATATGTGTACATAGATGTATATATACCTATAGGTATATGTAAGTAAATATAGGTATATATAATATCTGTAACTCAATGCACGCACATTCGTGAGCGTGTAGACAGCGCTAATTGGGATTAAAGCTAACCATTTCCAAAAGAGGACACATGTTCGCGTGATAAAATGCAATTAAGAGTATACATATAGGTATCACAGGGGTATAATCATAAAAAAAAGAAAAGAAAGGATAAAAAGTACGTATCAACCTTATATACCCACGTTTTAGATGATATATACGTAGGTATAAGTGTATATATATGTATGTATGTAATTATTTTCGCGAAATTCAAATTCTATTCAATTATTATTATTATTATTATTATTATTATTATTATTATTATTATTATTCATTTAAAGTTTATATAGAAAGTATGTTAAATATCAATTGTGTTTAATTTTATTGTAGGTATATAATTAACGTTGAAAAAAAAAAAAAAAAATAAAAAATATGTTTTATAAGTTTCTTGAATATCGGATAAAAATTGAAATAAAGAAAAAAAAAAACAAAAAAAATTCAAAAAATAAAAGTAAATAAAATGAATATACGTATGTGATACAAAATATTCACATATGTATGTATATAATATCGTATATGTGTATTATTATAGTCGTGGTATGGAATGAGCGGCATTTAACACGCCGCATATCTTTGCCTAGACCATTTAGCATCCTCTCCCAGTATCTCGAAGTCCAGCAGTAACACACGCGTATGTACATTCACACAAACACACGTCGAAGAAGTATAAGTATATAGGTACACCATCATCGCCTGATTTTTTATCCTCCTCTTTCTCTCCTTCATCTTCTTCCTCTTCCTCTTCCTCTTCCTCTTCTTCTTCCTCTTCTTCTTCTCCTTCTTCTTCTTCAAGTTTTTCTTTTACTTCCATGTAGTCTAAGCAGCTCGGCAAGGGGCAGCAGCATCTTCCACTTCTTTCATTGAGAGTCTTCTAGCGGGTTCCTTGCAACGGGAGGCTGCACCAAGGCCTTGCAAGGTTACCTATCTCTACAGTAACAGGTACGAACCACGCGCGAGATTGAACAAAATATACAATATTTGCAAAATAATAAATAAATAAAATAAAAAATAAACAACAATAATAATAATAATAATAATAATATTATTAATAATATAAAGTAAAAACTAAGAATCTAAAATATTATATAATCAAAAACTAAAGTGATATTAATTAACGAATTATTCATTTTTTTTTTTTTTTTGTTTAATCATCTGCTTCAATTTTTCGATACGTAGGTATAATAATAAATTTAATCACGAACCAAAAATAATCGATAATAAAAGCAACAGAAACACGAAAATAACCGTTTTCGCCATATTTTTTATTTATTTATATATTTATTTATCGCAAGTTCATATACTGGGTGTAAAAATTATTTCACATGTATACAATTGATAATTTTTTTGTGTATAACTTGTGAAAGAAATTGAAAGAGAGATAGAGAGAGAGAAAAAAAGCAGAAATGTATCGAGTTTCTAAGAAACGAGCTAGCGAGTATGTAGATATATGTAATATATCTATGTATGTATGTATGTATGTATTTAGTGAAGAGAAAAATTTTTACGCAACGTTGTACGTTATATACCTAAGTAGGTATAGAATTATAATACTTCTTGAATTACAACAACGTTGCGTTGGTGGAGTCAGGGCGGGGTAGATACCGAGGGTTCTTATAGCTGATGATCATTACGTTACGTTACGTTACATAGCCATCGCTACGTAAATTCCAAGGAGGACTACAGCAGGCAGGCAGACAGGCTGCAGCAGCAGCAGCAGCAGCACCAGCAACAGCGAGTAAGCGTAAGCGAGCAGGGCAATCCAATGCAATGCAATGCAAGGCAAGGCAAGTCAAGTCAAGTCAGAGCAAGGCAAGGCAAAGCATCAGCATCAGCAGCGGGAGCAGCAGTAACAGGGTCTGCAGTGCGACAGAAAGACGCCGACTACTACGAGGTAACGAAGAAGTGATACGATGTTGGTTTAGGTGACGCCGGTAAAAAGGGACAACAAGAATGAAAACGTATGTATCTCATGTACATACACATATACATATAAATACATACATAGATATATACATATATACTTACAGGTACGTAAAGAATATAGATAGAAACACCACACGCGGTATCGCTCTCCAAATTCCTTAGCATTTAAGATCGTCTTAATTTCCTATTTTTTTTTTTTTTTTTTTTTCTTTCATTTTTTTTTCCCATTCATTTTTTTTTTGTTACAACACGCTTTTCGTTAGGTTTCAGTAAAGCAAACAATATTATTCATATTATTATTATCTTGAATGATTATTAACTATTTTTATTCAATCGTATTATATACGACCAAAATTTACTATAATAGTAAGAAGGAAAAAAAAAAAAGAAAAAGACAATTACCGTAACATAATTATATAATATCTATACCAGTGAATAAAACTGTGTTACGTATTCGGCTTTAATTCTCTAACTTAAAATTTTTTAGCTAAAATAATACAATATTTTTACTCTCACCTCGGTAGACAGGCAGTCGGATACACGTACATACATACATACACTGCGCAATTCATTCATAATTTCTTTCAATGCCTACGTACGTACGTATGTACATACAAACAAACAAACGTACGAAAGAACGAACGGATTCGTATACATAAACTATATGTATACGTATACCTATAGTATGTACCTGCTCACGGTGGACATGACTCATTAAATTCGTAAACTTTAAAAGGCAGTCAGGCTGCAGGCTGCAGGCTGCACGTCGGAGAGGGAGAGGGTCGGACGGATCCTTCTTCGTTTGTTTTGACAAATTGTTTGAGAAAGCAAATTGGATAATAATAATTACACTATTGTATAATAAACTTTAGGTAGATATACATATAATGCTAATTATTGTACTATTTATATACGTATACATATACAAATATTAATAATAGACGTAAATAATATAAAATAAGAAGAATCTTTAAATATACAGTATCTTGTATTATTTATCACGAGGGTATTACAACGATATTGTTATTTGTTGTTCTCCTTATAATACTTTTAATCACAGAACAAGATAAAATAAATGACGAAAAAATAAAAATAACGCATATATAACGTATATTATAAATAATTGATAATCTATTTATATTGTATATAATAGTGTACCTATATAATATACTAGTATCTATGTATACTCAGTTATCTCTCACTTCAATGAAATAAACAATAATCAAATTATTCTTTTATTAAATATACATATACAATACATGTACGTGTATCACATGTATATACCCTAGCGCCGGTATATTTGTTTCCGACGATAAGTATAGTTATTATTATTATTATTATTTTTATATGTTAGCGCTTCCGGCGTACGATATAACGCACTACATACTTATACGATATATATATATACGACCAACGCGCGCGGGGATCGACCGCGACGGCGACACTTATATCTATATTTTTCATGTTGTCAAGGGAGTACAAGTGCATTGCGGTTCAGCGCGATGTCAGTGGTATATGGATTATAGTATAGGAAAACTCAGTCAATCACTTTCAAGTTCATTCACAGAATAGATGAACTTCTTTTTATTCTTTTATCTTTTAGATTAAAGTCAATAATGTATCTTCCCTCTTTGAAAACTAAATTGCGTCAAAAATAAAAAGATAATCTAACTATAAATCTAAATTTTAAGAATGAAATGTAATAAATGTAATAATTTTTATGATTTATTTAATAAAAACCATGCCACGTATTATTTGTTTTGAAAATTAAAATCAGCCTTTTCAAAAATATTATACGTACGTATAGAATATCATTGCGTTATAATATCCAATTATTTATACCTTATATACGTATTTAAACGTTTTTATTTATATATTTTTTGTTCTATATATATATATATATATTTTTTTTTTTTTTTAATTTGTTTCCTTTATCTTCTAATTTATAATCATTATCGTAATATACATTACGTTTCATAAATTATTATATAGAAAACTGACGCTAGCTAGTCAGCGAGCGATATAGCAAGGTCTACACGCAGTCGTCGACTGAAAAGAGATAAGGTCTGCGCGGGCCGCGGAGCTAACTGCTAAGGCACAAGCACTACATACTATTCGTTTCGAGTCCATACAGGCCAGTACAACCCGAGTATAGTAGAGCGCGAGTCTCTAGCGTTACGTACGTACGTACGTACATATATTACATACATACCTAAGCTACGCGAGCAATGTGTAAAATGTTTATCTGTTATTTGTATGTATGTACACATTATAATATACACACTAGCGCAAATAATAGGATATAGTTTTGAGGTTGTCGGTATAGATATATGTATTTATGTATGTATGTATGTATGTATGTAAATATCACGAGACACTAGACAGTATGATGGATTAGTAGCGTTATAGTTTAACATTCATAACAATTAATAGAAAATAATTAAGTATATTTCCTATATTATATTTAAATACAAAACAAATATATCATATTAAATAGTTTAATTATACCGTTTATGGATTTGCGCAGTCATGTCTTACGTTGTTGTTTTTTTTTTTTTTTTTTTGTTTTTTTGTTTTTTGCACACTGACTATGATGAGTATAGGTAATGAATACTAACTCTTGTAATAATCTAGAAAAATAATAATTCAGTAGATGACATCATATTGTTGTATATGTATAGTAAATGCAGAAAACCTCTATTTATTATTCCCACCTTTGATCCTCCCTACTCTCTATTTAATGTTTTCTTTTCTTTTTTTTTTTTTTTTTAATAACACTACATGTGTATGTGTATATATTCGAATTTGAATACACGTTATAGGTATAAATTAATTCTAACCACGAAATACTTTATTAATATTAACCAGTTACATACGTATACAATTAATATCATAATCTTTTACTCTACCTCGAGGTTTTTTTTTGTTCCCCAATCTTCAATAATCCGCGACAACTTAATATCCGTCGTTTTAGGTTGGTAGTATGACGTTTCGTATCTGTGTGTGTGTGTGTGTGCTCGTGTGTGTATATATCCGAAACAATATTCTTTTTCGTTTATTTTCGTTTTTGTTTTTGTTTTATTGACACTTTGGTTTATATTTATACGCGATTTTATCAAAACAATTCACAATATTATTACTGTTATTATTATTATTATTATTATTATTGTTATTATTGTATAGTGTGTTAATAAATAATTAGACGACGATTTATACAAAGAGTTAAATAAGATAAAGAACAAATATAAAATGAAATAAATCACTCAACACAATTGTTACCTTTTGTTTTTTAATATTGTTATTTATTTTCTTGTTGATTATTGTTGTTGTTGTTTTAAATAAGAATAAAAACAAGAGAAGAATAAACGTTACACACAATTAATACGAACATGTAATGAATGTCGTTTAATCGTTAATGATTAAAATAATTAAAAAAAAAAAACAAAAAAAATGCGGTTAGAGATAAACTCGCGAATTAAAATCCGGCGTTATTATTATTATTATTATTACATATATATATGTATGTATATTTAGGTATGTACATATAGGTGTGTATATATTAATATACAAAATAAAATAATAGAAAAAAAAAAAAAAATTGAAACAACGAGATAGAAACATCCGCCGCGACGGTCACGGCAATACTGACTAAAACCTCGCGACGACGAGAGGAGGTTTGAGTTGCGGAGTGTAGAGTGTAGAGTGTAGAGTCCGTGTGGTGTGGAGTGAGTCGAGTGGTGCTGCTACTCACTTCGAAAACTACACCGCCGCTGCCGCCAAGCCTCGAGCAGCTCGAGGGATTCCGAACAACGCGACGAGCTTGAGCCACACGAACCGTTCCGAATTCAACTCGAGTACGTTAAGAGCTGTAGGTAGGGTTATGTACATACATATGTGTGTATATTCGCTCGGCTATTATACTTACACGGTATAAGGATACCAGCTGTTTAAACCACGTAGCGGACTATGCTGAAGAGAGTTTTTAGATAACAATGAGAAAGAAGAAGAAGAAGAAGAAGAAGAAAAAGAAGAAGAAGAAGAAGGAGGATGAGGAGGAGTAGGAGGAGGAGTGGAGAAGGATCCTCGAGAAACAACAACAAAAACAATAAAAGAAATACAAAACTTTTGCCGAATATTTTAATACGTATAATAATTAACATATAGATATTAGTCTCAAGGTGATCGAGCGTTAAATAATATCTCAGCGATTTCACGGTCGCGGGATATAATAAACTGAAATATTATTATTGTTTATCTATACCGATCGTTTTCTTTTTTATATAAGTATATATATATTTCTTTCTTTTCTTTATCATATCGTATACTTTAGGAAGGTAGATGAATATGTGAATATATCGAGGCGTGATATAATATGTCATAATTAACGGTAAGGTAAAAAAATCCCTCCCCCCCCCCCCCCCCCAAAAAAAAAAAAAACGATAATAATTAATTAACGCGTTGCAGCAGCAGCACAGCAGTCACAATGACGATATAGATATACGGTACATACATACTTGTATACATACTTAACACCGTTTAATTTCCGATCGTGTTAAATAGCTGCTTTCCCCATTATTAATTAAGATAATGTTCAACAAGGGGTTGAACAACCTAATATTTATACAGGTATACACACACACACACACACACACACACACACACACGTGTATTTAATACGAATACATATGAAAAAGATACAAACGAATATTATACATTGAGTTGAGTTGAAAGGGATGGGTAGGGGGCTTGAGTTTTTCGTTAAATGTAATTACATATACGTATATACGACGTCATAAAGACGTATGAATAGATATAGGTACAGGTATACACACACACACACACACATTGATCGAATCGTCGCACTTGGCATATATGCGTTAAAGGAGAATGGATAAAGTAATAATGGGGCAATTTCACCGGCATGCGATGCAACGTGTACTGTACTGTACATACATACCTACCTACCTACCTACCTACCTACCTACTCTGCGTGATCGAGAATACACACAGATCGCGACGTCTCATTTTAATTAACAAATTTCTCCGTAGGTTAATGTACACAAATATAGATATAGCTATGCGGCTTAATTTCTGTACGACAAATAACAATTATAATAATAATATATTTTTTACAATTTTTGTCTATTTCTTATTTATTTATTTATTTATTTATTTATTTAGTACGTTAGTTTTTATCAACATCGTTATAATATATAGGATATAAAAATAAACGTATAAATAACGGAATATATTAAAAATCCTGTCGAACCTTGAATATGTCTCGATATCGCAAAGATCGCGTTGAGGTATTTAACCGCAAATGCGATCGTTTGTGTCGATTTATCGCACCTATAATAGCTACACGACTATATAGAATATTAAAATTTTTTTCATTTCTTTTTCGTTTGTTGGTTTATATTTTTTTATTATCTTTTCTCTATTATATACCATGTTTATTTATTTTTTTGTTGGTTTTTTTCTTTTTTTTTTTTATCTCAATGCAAAAAAGTTACTGCAGTGCTACAACCTATACCTAACTACCTATACTGCACGCGCGCGGTAGGTGCATCCTTATATATACCCTCGAGTCCTTCGCCACTTTATTACCTCGTCATGCTTCTGTTATTTCTTCGATATACATATGTATATAATGTATATGTATATAACAATATGTATTATATGAGAAGAGATGGAAAGAGGAGTTATATATATATATATAATATAATGTTGGTGGGTTCTGGAAAACGAGTGCGAAGCATCATAATCTATTAATCTATCTTTATCATCCTCATTATTATTAATATTATTATTGTTATATGAGTTTTCTAGATCATATGTTCTGTTTCTTTTTTTTTTTTTCATATTTTATTCATTGTTTGAAATTTTTTTCATACAATTTAAAGTATGGGAGAAAATTTTTGTACATTATACAGTGTGTATTTATATTTTTATTCTTGTTTTTTTTTTTTTCTTCTTCATTTTGATCCCGAGCGACCGTTTGTCGGTCATATTATTATAGTTTGGCTCAATTTCGTCATAGTGATATCATACACGAATAGAGTATAGGTATAGGTGTATATGTATACTGTATAATATATATATACGCGTGTACCTATATATACACGAATAATAATACGTCGTGCTGCACCCGCATGCCTTTGCATTAATCTTAATTACACGGCAATTAAAAGCAGTTAAAGAAAGATGGGTCGTGCGTGTCGAGGTCTTGCCACCTCTGGTATATAAGTCGTATTATATGTATATATATATACATATATACGCATAAATATATAGTACGTATATGTATGTAACATACATACATGTATATAGGAGAATAAGAATGTATGTAATGTATAAAATTTATCTTTTTATATATCAAACATACAAATTGGATGGTTTATTATTATTATTTATCGAGATTGTATACGATCATTCGTATTCTCATATACATATATATATATATATACATATTCGTTATAATCGTTGCGTTATATAAGTGTATGTATATATCGTAGAAAAATATATACAAGCTGTTTCACTTATTCCAGGTACATGATTTTGTACTTCAAAATTTTCGACTATTTTTTTTTTTTTTTTTTGTATTTTTTCCTTTTTTTTTTGTTTATCTCGGAAACTGTTAGTCGTGGGATAAAATTTGTAGTACCAGAATAAAAAAAACGTGTCTTTTAAAACCCCATAAATTTTGTTTCAGGTATTTTTCCGATAAGTCAACGGTTACGGATATACATATGGTTGTATGTACATACATATAACTATATATAATGGAGCAAAAAGTAACTTTTGGATATACTACTGCTGTGGTAATATCTAATACCTAGTTTTAAAATACACATATGGGGCATTCCATGTCACTTCGAGCAGGGTCTAACCCTTGACCTCTCGGATCGGGGCTCACGATTTTTTGTATGATTGTTCTCACTTTGAAAGGCACTAAGTTTTTTTTTTTTTTTTTATTCTTAGATATTTTCAAATCGATTTGAATTTTCTACAATTTTTTAAAACTATTTTAATATTGATCGACACAATTTAAAATTTTGAAAAATCGTGTGTCAGATATAAAATTTTTTAAACTTTATAAAGCCGAAGTGAGGAGATTTTTTTCTTGTTACTGTTTTCAAACTTTTGTCAGAAAAAAAAAAGAAACGTTAGAAATATTAGACTCGGGTTAAAAGTGGTATGGAATGCCCCATATACCTATAACCTATCCTAGCTCTTACTGCACTCATCATACAGATATTTCTCTATGAAATAGAAGAACATATATACGTACTGTATATATCTAAGAAAAATTCCTCAAGATAAGATTTCTTTCTTTCTTTCTACTAGTTTTTTTTTTTTTTTTTTTTTTTTTTTTTTTTTTTTTGAAACTGGAGGATGAAGTGTGACTAACGTTTATAAAAAATGACTGAACTTATATATAGTCGAAAGAATTATCTTTTTTTTTTCTCTCTCCCTCTTCTTCTTCTTCTACTTCTTCTTTTAGGGGGGGTATAAGTACGCGATGAAAATTCAAATTCGATTATAATAATATACATCATATATTTATAATTTTTTTAATTATATAGAAGTTTTTTTTTTTTTTTTTTTTGTTTTCGTTTTATTCTTATGAAGAAATTATAATTAGTTAGAGCCGAGTTACTGCATCGTTGGTGAAAAAGATACGCGTAATAATAATACTACCACAACAATAAGGCTTGACCGAGAGGGGTGTGCGGAGTGTACTTACTGGTATGTATTTACACATACATATAACGAGTCATGAGATGATTCTGCCTTTCTGTTTACCGTTCTGACACTCGATCCATTTCCCTTTGTCAGCCTTTCTCGCCTCTCTGTTCCGAACTATAGACGTACGTACAGTCATTCGGTTAAACTTCATGCCCATTGATAAAACACCCATCCCTATTCTAAATTCTTTACCTTTCTTCTTATTTTTTATCCCGTTTTTATCCTGTTTATTTTTTATTTTTTTTTCGTTTTTTTTCCATTTATTTTTCATTTTTTATATATATCTAAAGAATGAAAAAAAGATATACGCACATATGTATATGTATTATATATTTTTTTTTTTATATATTCTTCTGCTTACAATGTTATATACGAGTTAGTTATTTATTCGAGGTAAATTATATAATATGACGTCGTTTAATTTTTATTATAGAATTTTTGGAAACGGTCTTTCAGGTGATAAATTTTCGGTGAAAAACATTGTGAAGTTTGCATAAATTGGTGAAATTATCTATAATAAAAATGAAAAATTAGCTTAATTATAATGAAAATTCTAACTTCACTGGATGGTTTTTGACATGCTGATAACGAATGTGATGACAAAATTGTTGTAAATCAATTTTAACAAGATTTCTGACATCAAAATTGTGAAATAAAAATCGAGGGGATCAAAGATATGTCGATAAAAAATTGTAAAAATTTTCATTCCATTGTATTTGAATGAGAGCTTTAAAAAAAATGCATAATCTGAAAGCTGGTTTCAGAAACGCGCTATGGCGAGCTAGTTTGTTATAAATTACAAAAGGATGGACGTGGCGGATAGGTTGTTATGGTGGTTGTTGAATAAAAAAAAAAAAAAAACAGAACAAAACACAAAAATCAAATAAAACAAAAAAAAAAAAAATACAAATTCCAAGTATAACGTGAAGATGAGAACGAAGATAACACGTTGGGACCTACTTAGCGGCGAGTCCCACATATGACCTCGTATTATGCCTCCTTTAACAGCTTCCATATTATGCACCACCATGCGAGTTTTAGGAACAATGAAAAACTTTCTTCTTTTATGTCGTGGATTAAATTTTACAGGATTATGACTTTTCCTATACCCCAAAATTAAATACAAAAAAATTATAGGAATTTCAGGCTGAGTTGAGATTCCAAATTTAAAAAATTCCGAACAGTGAAAATTCGAAATTTTAATTATACCGAGTCACAGTTTTTGAGAAGAGTATTTCCCCGAAAGTTCACAAATTCGAGTAAAAAAATTCAAATCAAAAAACACCGGAGGTTTAAAATTCTGAAAGCTAAGGCTCCGAGAAGTCGAAACTCTGAAACTTGAAATTCGGGCATAGAGCGTCAGGTTCCTCCATTAAATTTCCGGATTCTCGGACATTTGTAGATTTTGACTTTCCGAATTTTTTTCCAGTTTTTCCCAATTTTAATATTCTGAACCTTGACCTTTCCGAAAATTATAAATTGTCTAAAATGAATTCGGAACTTCGATCGTTCGGAGCCCTTAAAATTCGGAACTTTAACCCGATCCCCCCCCCCCCCCCTCCCAAAAAAAAAAACTCGATAACTTTAATTTTAGTTAAACTCCGTCTAATTATTTACCGAATATTGATTGATCATTAAGTTTTAAATAATCCATTCGAAATAACTCGTTAAGGAACAAAATAATGAAGCTCATTTCTGAAATTAGACAAATTTTTTCGTCCTTGTACTGGCAGAAAATTTTTGGTATACTTATTCTCGGCTTGGGGAGGAATTCCTTGGAACCGTTAAGTCGCAATCTGAAACTCCTCTTCGGAGCCACAATCATGGGCATCCTCAAGGCTACCTAGTTCTGCTACTGCATATACAAGCTAACTTTAGCTATATACCTACTTTAACCTCATCATCTGCAGATGCAGTCTCTTTCAACATGGTAGAGGTAGGCATGGTATAAACTATATTATACAAGATATCGAGAGAGCTGAATCAGGTTCGAGATTGACGAAAGTAATAATTATTTATCACTTTTTGGATATGCATAATTAGTTCCTTTTTTTTTTTTTTTTTTAACCGTCAAATGAGGCTGAGGCTTGAAGTTCCGAATGATCAAAATTACGAATTCAATTTAGACGATTTCGAATTTTCGGAAAGGCTAAAGTTCAGGATTATTAAAATTGGTAAAGATTCGGTCTCAAACTAATTACAGTTTCAGTTTCACTTTCGTTTTCTTTTTAATTTAATTTTTTCTTTTCTTTTTTTTTTTTCTTTTCTTTATCATCGCGACGTTGG
Organism: Macrophya annulata; assembly: GCA_963924015.1. Classification (NCBI taxonomy): domain Eukaryota; kingdom Metazoa; phylum Arthropoda; class Insecta; order Hymenoptera; family Tenthredinidae; genus Macrophya; species Macrophya annulata. Next base: position 4,095,274 of record OZ001258.1, read on the forward strand.
TGGCTAAGGATAATATTCCCCAACGAATAATACCCCGTAAAGTAAATTTCGTTTTAACTGTCAACGAAGGACGGTTTATCTTAACGTAAGATCTCCATCCTCTGATCGTACGAGGAATAAAAATTGCTGCGTTGTAAAAGCTGCAGTATGACTCTTCTGCGTAGCGATTTGGTTTCGGGAATTCCCTTCGTTAATTAATTCCATTACTATTAAAAGCTATAAAAATTTTCGCAACAAGCCAGTAGATAATAAAAAGAATAAGAATAATTTTTTTTATTGTTGGTTCAATTTTAATTACCACCAGTTTTTTTTTTTCTTTCAAAAATTATACATTCAACCTTTTTCAACCCTGAAATCTGGGGTCGTTGAATACGGTCTATAAAAAAAAAAAAAAACGATTTACGATTATTTTAAATACTCTCATTTTATGGTCAGTCAGTGGTTTTCTTCTTTCTGCACTCATATGTATAAAAAATATACATATACAGGGTGATCCATGTTAAGTTAACAAAATTTTGTGGGTAGATTCCTCGAGACATTCTAAGACTAAATTTCCTTTACCAAAAACTCGAGGGTCTTATAGTTTCCGAGTTACAGAATATCTTAGTTGACCAATCACAGAGTCTGAAGTTGACGGAGTCAGGGCCGTGTCAACAGAATAAAATTACTAGTGCCCGTGGGCCTTAGACTGTAGAATTTTATTTGAGTTTCTCGTCAGGTATGTTCACGTCACTTACGATAAACGAAAATAAAATTTTACAGTCTCAGACCCACGGGCCTGCTGCTAATTTTATTCTTTTCACACGGCCCTGACTCAGTCAGCTCTGTGATTGGTCAATTAAGATATTCCGTAGCTCGGAAACTATTAGACCCTCGAATTTTTGGTAAAGGAAAATTAGTCTTAGAATCTCTCGAGGAATCTACTTACAAAATTTGGTGCGCTCAATCTGAATCTCCTTGTATATAAGAAAAACAGTTGAATTGTTCAACCGACCACTGCAGTGTTGCCTGTCTTTTATGGGTTTAAAAATTGTGTATGCGAATTCTGCAGAATATATATACACATATAATATATGTACGTTATACCCGCGTCTGTCTTCGCCCACCGCAGAACTTTGTCTGCGGCGCATTTTAACAACGAATTTTATTATTCGTTACCGCATTGTCTCTCTTTTAGTATATGACTAATCGTTAAAAATGATAAATAAAAATAAAAATAAAAAATAAAAATACCACTACTTTTAACAGCCTTTTATTCACGTTGGCTTATTCATAATTCTTTACTGACTGACCCCATCCTCAGATTTTTATACTTACATATGTATGTATGTATACTCTCATATGACATACGAGTACGCAATGGCTATTAATAATTCTTAAAGGTCACAAACTGAAAAGAAATGACTAAAAATTTTTTGCATATTATCATAGAAATATCTTGACACCATTTGAAAATACAATTCAACAAAAATAAAGTAAAAAATCGAAAAAGTTATCGTCCATGATCTAATATGGGGCTAAAAAATTTCGGTTTCTTATTTTGTCGGAAATTCTAAAAGAAAAGAAGAGCAAAAAAAATTACTACTTAAAATATTTGGCTCGAATCTTTCGATTTAAAAACGATTTTTTTATTGCTTGAACAAATTTTTGAGTATTTTTCCCTTTTTTACTCTTTATTTAAAGTTTCTAATTTCGATATAATTGAAGATGTTAATAATATTTTTGCAATTTTGCAGGAATTTCAAAAAAATTGCAAATATTTGAAAATGAGATGTAAAAATTTGAAAATATATATAAAACAAGAACTCAATTATACTAATACGTGACTCGTAAATGTATATCGAAAAAGAAAAATTGAGGACCCAGTTGAATTTTCAAAGTTTTTTTTTTTTTTTTTTCAAAAGAAAATTAAAAGCTTATATAGGCATTTCAAATCGACTCTGTCCAAGACTTTGATTTAGCAGTTCGTATAACCTACACGGAACTGATGTCAAAATTTACATTTAAGGTCAGACAAACAAGCATTGATATAGATTCGTTTGGATACGTAAATTGTTCACGCGTAGGGAATGTATAATAAAATAAATAAATAAAAAAGGATATAAAAAACCGAAAAAAATTATTAAAAAAAAAAAAAATTGGGAATATTATTATGATTTTCTTCTTGATTTGAATTCATATTTATTCTGTTAAATGATTGTAGATAAGATTTTTAGAATATATCAGAAGTTGTGTATTAAATGTCACACACTTATCTCCCTTACCTAAACCTTTTTGGATCAAGTTCCGGACGCCCTCGCGCCCTTATATACGATTAGTAGCAGCTGGTTAAATATTTAGGAAGAAGGTTCTCCCCTATGATTTTAAAACCGTAGAGGAGCGGGGGAGAGGGTCAATTATTTACGACAAACTTGGTAGTTTGTACGTGTATGTGCCTCGGTATGTGCAGGAGCATGTATGTGATACAGTAGTATATACCTACTGTACGAAACATCTGCGATGTGTCCGCGTTGATCATTCGAAAAAAGAGAAAAAAAAGGAGACTTAAGAAGAAAGAAAAAGAAAAAAATTGCAGGATAAAATTTGTAAAATTTTTTCAATCATATATACTTACTGGATATAAAATTGTTTTGTATTAGGGACATTTTTGGTTTTATCTTCTAGTTTCCTTGCTTTTTTTTTTGTATTTTTTTTTTATACTGTATTTAAAGGGAATGAAAGAATTTTATGAGTCTACGTAAAGTTGAGGCGTTACTAAAGTTAGAGGTTTACTCAAAAAGCAATAAAAATAAAAAATAAAATTTAAAGAATGAAGTATATACGGTATAGGTATATATATGTAGAACGACAAAGCACCTTTGTATATAAATTGTATAATCGAGATTCAAAAATTCAACTACCAATGAAAGAATCCAGTATTTCTGTCTTTTCATAACTATATAATATTACGAAAAATAAAATCTCGACAATCTAAACGAAGACTTTTGATCATTTTTTCTGTTTGAAATTTCATTTTTTCTTTTCTTCTTTCTTTTTATCCAACACTCGAGAGCTTACGTAGCTCGTGTAAGTAAAAAATATTTATTTTCTATCATCATCCCTAGCTTTACTCTTCGTAGGTATACCCACTGCAGGAAGTCTAAAATTTTCAAAATGATAAACTGCAGCAGTGTGTGGGTGTTAGTTGTTAGAAAGGAAGTTTCAAATTCATAATAATACACTAACATATGGTATATGTTTGAATTATTGCTATAAATTTTTTTCAAATTTTATTTTTGTTGATTTATTATTTTTTTTTGTCTTTTTATTTTCTTTTTTCAATAAATTTGTATATATAATACATGCTTTTATATATCGTACACTAGTTTGAAAACTATATATAGCATAACATACTGCATATATGTATGTACCTATGTACATTAAACTACTGCACGTAAGCAGCTGCATGAAAACGTAGCAACATATGTATAATCGAAATCGTAATATTTATAGACTTTAAGTAAACCGAAACAAAACTACGTTTAACTGTTATTTGATTACGTCTATATCAATCCACGGACTTCCGCGGGCACTAAAATCGGTCTGTGCATTTGTACAGATTTGCGAATATCTGGATGCCAAAAATAAATTTGCGAATGGGGTATTAATTCACAATTTATATAATCCGTTAAAAAAAAAAAGAAAAGAAAAACTGTTTCTTTTTTTTTTTATTTTCTTTCTTTTCACTTTGGCTGTTAATGTTTCGTCAGTTTTTCGTTTTTTGTTTTCTCTTTTCTTTCAATCACCGAAAAAACGATTTTCCTTTTTCGTTCTTATACGTTTATTTTTCATTTCCTTATTCTTATTTTAATTTTTTCTTTATTAGCTAAGCCACTTCACTAAATTTTTATTTTGGTTTTAAAATTGAACTCTCGAAGTGCTGGAGGAAGGAGAAGAAGGAGAGAGGACTCTTAAAAAGGCTACGGACACATAATTCTTCTTTCGAATATACCTAAGTAATGCCTTATTGCTTTTGCCTTTGAGCTTTACTCCTATACGAGGTTATATATATTTACGATGTTTTATTTTTCTTTTTTTCTTATTTTGAAAAGAGTCTCTCTCATCCAGATACGTGAAGAAATCGATATATCATTCTTTATTGTAAGTATGTAACATGCGAGCAAACATCAATCGTTTGAAAATTAGGGATGGATGATGCAAGTTGAAACTGAAGTCGCTAGAGAATTTGGGCGTATATGTTTGTTTAAATTGAAAGCCGAAGGAGATGGTACAAGCGCCCAATTCAATAGTAAACACTTCTGTTCTTAACAGATGAGTCAGAAAGTTGGAAATCGGTATGCACATTAGACTGAAAAACATGTTCTAGGAGTTAATTTTATATATGTAGTTAAAAATAAATATAATTCGATAATAATAATAATCATTCAAAATTCACACTTGAACTTCAATCAGTTTATTTCCTTCGCATTTCAAAACCATTTTTTGATTATCAATAGTTTTCTTATGATCTCAAAAAAAAAAAAAAAAAAAAATCAGGAAACCGGTTGACCTGTGGGCCAACCCGAAAACTTCCCGCTGTATTAAAGATGTTAAAATTAATTGATACTATAGTGTTTATAATAAATTAAAGAAGGTTATAAGTATAATTAGTTTTCCGTATACAAATCTTTTTTTCCTCGATTTCTATTCTTCGAATAACTTTGAAACTACTCGACCGATCGATTCCAAAATCTAATCAGATCTAAGTCTTGATGAACCCTTTCGATCGCCGCAACAATCATTCAAATCGATTAATTCGTTCCAAAGGTATCGTACGACAAAAAAAGAAATTTTTGTCGTGCAATATCTTATAAACTAATCGTTCGATTTTGATGAATCTTGCGGCGATCGAAAGGGCTATCCAAGAGCTAAGTCTGATCAAGTTTTGAGACTAATCGCACGAACAGTTTAGGAGTTATGCGCTAAAAACATGAAAAAAAATTGTTTTCTAATTTTTATTTCTCAAATAACTTTGAAACTACTCGACCGATCGACTCCAAAATCTAATTAGATCCAAGTCTTGATAAATCCTTTCGATCGCCATAAGAACCATTCCAATCGGTCGATTCGTTCTAAAGATATCGTACGACAAAAATTTGTTTACACACACATACGGACGTCCATCCAAAAATAGTCAGAATAGCTTCCTAGGACCCCAAAACGTTGAGATCTGATGAAAACTCGATTTTCGAAAATCGGACCGAAACCGATAACTTCCCTTTTTTATGAAAATTTTCAATTTTCATTGCGGGAAGTTAAAAGAAAAAAAAAAAAGATTCAAGAGGCGAAAAATAATTTAAACGGTTTTCTTTTCCTATACGAATGACGAGAGTTCATCATTACTATTTTTTTTTTTAACGTAGCTTGTTACTACTGGACGGTAAATTACGTCTTCGCCACATACATTGGACAGTTTATCGCGTCTAATTTTTTTGCTTCATACCTAGTTGCAGTCAGATATCGGCATCATCATCATCATCAACAGCAGCAGCAGCATCAGCAGCAGGGTTAAAAGGCATCTAAACACGTCGTCCTCGGTGATTACTGTAATAGAAAATCCTTGACGAACGTTTTCTCTTTGTCAGTTTTCACCACTCCATTAGGGCTAATAGGATGACTCTAGAAATCTTGCTTGGCATCGGAGGCATCCACTGACGTTGAGCTGCAGTTAAGAGGAATAAAAAATAACAAAAAGAAAAAGAAGATAAAATCAAATAAAAAAAAAAAAAAAAAAAACGAATTAAATAAAGAAATTGAGGGAAAAAAAAACACGTAGGCGTATAAAATGCATTTAAATTGCAATTATATAGGTTAGGTATATATATATATAAGTTTAAATAACACAATGAAATTTATATTTAGACATCATTCAGTTTTTTCTTTTCTTTTGATTTTTTTTTTATTTTTTTTTTTTTATTTATCTCAACGTAATATTGATCTCTGGGAACAGATTAATGTAATTATAGCTACTAGCCAGCCCTCTAACTAATTACAATAATTATAATCTTATATACCGATAAGAGATGCGATCCATTCATCGTTTTTTTTAAATAATGAGGAATATATTTTTACCAATTCAAGTATCTTCGTTACTACTATCCTCATTGTTGTCTGATCGTTAGATATGAACGATTAGGAAATGATGATAACCTAAAATACGAGAAAAGAAAAAAAAATTTCAGATTCTTGAATAGAGAAAAAACGAAAAGTTTTCTGTGTTTAAAATTCATTTTAGTTATTAAAAAAAATAAAAGATCGTTAAATATATCGCATCAAGTTCGATCGTTTACACATCGAATAATAATATGTTGTTGAATATACATATGTATATACATATGTATAGGTACAAGTTATAATAGTTGGTGGTAATAATATCCACGCACTTGTGACTCGGCGATATGTATACGATGATAATCGGAGCACTTGAACACGCGTCGCATTTAATTTGTACGATGAAACTAACGAGTGCGTAAAACAGCTTTGAGAGATGGAGATGAAGGCAACCGAGTGTGTCGAGTATCTTCTCGCCCAAGTATATCTCGTAGCTAGTCGCTTGATGATCGTCATAACGTTCGGTGGGCAGGAAATTTTAACGAACCAATTAATTCATGTGAAATTAGTCGTCGATTTGATATCGCGGTTTATTTTCCTTCAAATTACATATTTCATTATCATCATCATCATTATTATTATTATTATTATTAATATTTTATCCCGATACCAGATAGAAGTACCTACATACGTGAATAACACATAATATATGTATATACATATTTTTTTTTTTAATTATGTTTTCATTTTTCAACTTTTACTTTATACTCGACTATGTTAATATAAGAAAGTCAGCTGTTAATCACCTCTAATCACCTCGTTAGTGTTTAAAAATATTTAACGGTCATTAATCACCAGGGTCGAACTCTAGAGGTAGTTGACAGTCTCTGACAGTTGATCCTGAGGCGGGTGTGAGATATTGCAGCCTTGTTAGTTGATTGATATTTTACAACCAGTCTAAGTTTTAGTTTTACTCATTTTTTTTATTATTTTTATATATTTAAAATCACAAATAGCCTTAGGATTTAATTCAATTTTTCTAGAATATTTTTAGCATAAATTAAATTTTATTCTACGTAATATCACCCACAAATCTTAACGTTAAAGACTCTCACGTCATGCGGCCACCAACAAGGATCGATGTGAGATCTGTAAAAATGACATAGGTTAACTGTTGACTTTATTTCGGAGTCAATTCTAGTCCAAACTGACTCTGACTTCGTGAGCTTAAATAATATTGATGAGATTCTAGCGTGGACTAGAATTATCGAAAAATAATGAATTTTGCATACATTTTCAGATTTTTAAAGTCCCTAGACTAAAAAATCCAAAAATTTGAATTATCTCGAATTTTTTTCACAGCCAAACGAACAAACATTATTAAGAATTTCTAGTCTAGACTAGACTAAAGTCTAAAGACTACAAGTATAAAAATTTATAGATTGATCGGACTAATGGTTTATTAGTTATTGAGTCAGCAATTAACCTATGTCATTTTTACAGAGCTTACTTCAACCTATGCTAGTTACCACATGATGTAAAATACGAGGTTTTTTAATATCAAGAATTGTAGATAACATTACGTAGATTAAAGGTCTGAAATATGACATATGTGTATTGTGTATCTTAGTTTCCAAAATCCCGGAAAATTTGTCGAATTTTTCCATGCAATCCCTTCAGGAGTATATAATATTGTGAATATGATAACTACACCGTAACTATAATACATGTTATTTTAAACTTGAAAATCAGCTTTTGGTTTTATCATTCTTATTTCAGTCACTGCGAAAGGTGAAAGAAGAAGAAGAAGAAGAAGAAGAAGAAGGTTTTTGCGTCGTTGCAGCAGCAAAAGCCCGGATGATTCACAATAATCGCAAACTAGTTAACCTATAGCTGTGTTGTCGCATATACATACGAACGCGGAAATCTTTAGTTTCTTTGAATCTGCAATATTATCTCATAATATCTGCTTGATATGTTTATCGCTTGTTGCGGTCTTCGTACGCATTATACATACATAAACCTACTCATAACCTCGAGTTCTTCCTTTCTTACAACTAAATACGCAACTATCCTTGACGGCCTAGATAATACAGAAAGAAATTATTACAATTCATTATACAGAAGACAAAACTAATTAACAAAATATTATAGAATAATTTTTATTTTTTATTATTTTCATATATTTTGTGGATCCTAAAAACGCGACGTTCTAATAGCCATAAAATCGGTAATTTTTACACAGGTGATTAAATAATGAAAATGTAAATGAAGAATGATTCAGCTTTGGTAAGTGTATAATGGTATACATACGCAATGAATATACAAAAGGGCCAATTGTTTGATAAAGAAGACTGCAGCACGTATAATGAGTAATGAAAAAAGACATACGTTTATCGCACCTTGTATATATCTATATTTATATATTTACATACATATAGGTATAGATAAATTTTCTTTACATAATGGTGTGTGTAATGAACGTAGTACTAGTATACAGCTGACGCATCTTTACATCCTGCATGATTAAGCGATTATTGTAAACCCGGTTCTAGGCGATTTCTTTATAATAATAAATGCGGTTTTATATGCGGTTAACGATCTATGTACAAATATATAATATATATGTATATCTGTAAATGTATTTATGAAGAGCGAAAAATTGTACAATTATCTGTGTGTTTCAATTTTTTTTTTTTTATTCTGTTTCGTTCTTTTTTTTTTTATTTTTGTTAGTTTTTACCCTTTGCTATTTACAATTCCAAGTATATCTGAGAAAATCGTGATTCATGACACGCAATGAGTCTTGAGAGAGATAAAAATCCGATCTTATCTTTAAAGAATGTATATAGCGTGGATTTCAATTATATTTCTTAGTAAACATTTAACGATAGAAAATTAAACGAGAAATCAGACGAACAAACAAAAAAAAGAAAGAAAATTCCTCTAGAAAAAAAGAAAAACAAAAAACCCTAATAATATACGATATGGGTAATTAAGGTTAAACTCGATAGAATTAGAACCGATAAACGGTATCTTTTCGTTCTTTTTTTTATTCATCTAATTTTGATTATTAGTAAAAGAATATTTTTCCCACTCGCGATTGGTTTTTGGATTTATCATTAAATAAAGATGATTTTTGGACACAGATTATAATTTTTGAAATTTCTTTATCGGTTCTTTATTGGTTTTCCTTTTATTGTTAGACGGTTTTCAGCGTAACACCCTTAATATATTGAACTTTTGATATATAAACGGCATTAAGATTATGACGATGATGATGATGATGATGATGATGATGATGATGATGATGATGATATAGAAACGCATGATTATTGCTGGAATAAGGTATATCAGGTCACGATTTGAATAACGCGGGTTTTATAAGGCGGGTCTCGTCGTCTAAGTTACGATTTCCTGATTTTAGCAGCAATTTACTGCAATTTGACTCCTACACAGATCTCTGCACCGCCGTGCCGTGCTGTAGCTGTAGCTGTAGCTGTAGCTGTAGCTGTAGCTGTAGCCGCGAGAACGAATAGGCTTTAACCAAGGCTTGTGAACCACGTAGGATGTAATGTGCTGAGAGTTTATACACGCATTGTGAGAGGAGTAAAGTCTTACGGCTACAAATCAGAGAGCCACTCGTGAACGACTCGGACTTTAATATAATATAAGGCTAGTGTTGCAAGAGCTGTATTACGTGCATATAGGTATATATAATATGTACCATATATCGTCTCTATTGAACTAAAACAGAATTTGAAATTTGAAATTTCGAAATTTTTTTTTTTATCTTAAATTCGATCTTTTCAAATTTTGATATTCTGAACTTTATAACCTTTCTCAAAATTCGAAATCGTCTAAAGTGGTCGAAAGCTAATTTTAATATCTCGTTAAGCTCAAAATTGAAATTAAATCGAAGACCTTGACGTTATTATAGAATCGTTTGACTAAATCCCTGAAGAACTAGAGCTTTTGCTTTAAAGCTCGTTTACGGTCTATTTCCGGTCTCTGAGATCCAGAGTGTCATACTAACATATTACGTAACGGTCAAGTATGAAGTAGCCGTTCTATTCTGGCCCTTGTCCAACTCAACAATACACTTTAATAATCGACTAAAGACCAAAACAGAGAGAGAGAGAGAAAAAAAAGAGGAATTTAAAGTTTATCTAATTTCAAAAACGTAACTTTTTACAAATTTTAATTTTGCAATTAATTTGTTCATTTTTCTAATTTTTCTATTCATACACGCGAATAAGCTTCAGTCATTTTCGATTCATAATAATTCTTTCGATATATTTTTGATAATAAATATTTCGTCTATCATCGCGTTAAGCATAATCGACTACTGAAGCCTTTACTGTCTTTGATATTTAGATTCTGAAATTTTCTAACTGCTGTATAGCCTCTGAAGTCTCTATAATAAATCTCTAAGTATTCCGATCGTTATCTACAACGTTAGGGAGTGTCTCGAGAGATTTCTTGCGCGATTTATATCGGTTCATGATATCGAGGTGTTAAATAGTTGAGTATTATTTTAGATCGATTGCGTTTGAACTGCGTCGACTGTGAAATAGTAACAACAAAAAGGGTTTCAATCTTCTCATTTTTACTTTTTTTTATATTTTTTGTCTAGGTTGCGTTATCTCGTTAATTTTAGAAAATTAGAACGCCCAGTGACGGGATCAGCTGTTTCACCATATCGAGGGTACTGATTTGAATACGTAAATTGTTAAATTGCACCGTCCCTAAGTAATTCATCGTCAAGATTGAAATTGATATTGAAATAGCTGGCGGTGGTCTAGAGATTTCCTCAATCATTTCATCAAGCACGACCCTTCAACGTCAAAGTCCTACGCAATGTCATCGGTGAAGTATCCAGTGGATCCTAACCAGACTCTTCCTTTCTTAACTATTTTTTCAATATTTACAATTTTTAATCTTTTCTTTTTTAGTTCATTAATCTCGTTCGTTTTTTTCCGATTTGTTTCATTTAGAGAGAAAAAAATATATAAAAAACTTAGAACCTAGGATAGAATTTCGATTATTTTATACACCTGATTTAAAATTTATCACCATTTTCATAAAAATGTTTATAATATAAGAGATTGTTGAGAATTTCAATATACAACCTAGCGATTCAATATGAAGTTCAAGGCGACTTGAATAACAGGAATGCGAGAATTCTTATTCTCCGTAAGGATTCCAGACGCGCCATCATCGCCTTGCCTCGGCCTCAGGTCCCCAGGTTTCCTTAGAAGGCGGATCGACTTCTTACGAGTTGGAAAACTGCAGCAGCTCTGCAGTTTTGCAGTTCTGTTAGTGCCACTGGGACCCTCGTTGATTCCCCCTTCCTCTTTCAACGACAGTAAGCGATTGTCGTTTGTTACATTGATGGGAAATTCAAAGGGCTCGAGGAATTCCCTAACGAGAACATAACACTTGCAAAAAAAGAAATAAAAAAAAAAACAAAAAATAAAAACGAAAAAGAGGAAAAGAATAATCCAGTCCTTGCGATAAAAATCATCAATACAAAACGACTTAAGGTACGATATAATTTTTTTCAGATTTATAATTGATGCCCCCTTCTTTATTATTCCCTAGTTTATTCATTTTTTTTTTTTTTTTCTTCTCATTTTCTAGAGTCTATTTTTGATTTTTATTAACTGAGTGCACTTAGCCCGGATATGCATATAAAGAAATCGAGAATAATTTAGTGTCAAAACGGTTTAGAAAAGGGTAGACAGTTATGATGCAGCGAACGTGTCAAGACAATGAGAATTTTGCTACGCCTTCCTAGAACTGATTTCTGTAATCTCTATCCTCGTTTTTTTTTTTTTTTTTTTTTTTTTTTTTTTTTCACCTTGTATAGAGGCTAAGTTAGAACCATAATATATTTCTCTAAATATACAGGCATATAATCCATCCGGAGTATTTTTAATCGTTTTCAAAGAAAACTTTCATCGTAAGTAGGTAAAAAAAAAAAAACAAAAACAAAAAAATTGGTAATACATGATTTATCCTATCCAAAGCGATGTGCGTAGTATTAACCATTCGTTTATCCTATAGATATATTTTTTTTCTCGGTATTGATATACCAATTCTAAACATAAAATATAATCCACAAAAAATAAAGAAAAAAATGAAAAAACCTCACCTGATTACTTTGATCTAAAACAGAAGTTAAAAGAGAAAAATATTAGGCTTTCGATTCTAGTTAATTTATAAAACTTGTTTTTTTGGTATTAAAAAATCTGCAAAAATAGACTCGATCGGTTTAGAAATAATAAACATAGAAATACATCAATCCGATGACTATTTGTAGTTGAAATTGTTAGCCGCAAGTTGAGTTTCGTTTAAAATAAAAAAAAAAAAAATCAAAAAATGTCTGGCATAAACGTCATTTCGTTTCACGTAATAGATTAATCATAGAAAATCCCGGACCAGTCCATATACCTCGTCTGTTATGCATATTAGAATTCCTTTTTAGAATAGGACAGTTCGTGTCTTATGCAAATATCATAAAGGGAACGTTGTTGAAACTGGCCTAGGATAGATCCCTAGTTCCTTCATATATATACACCTAACATCATACCCTAGCTTCGTTCTCATCCTCGCTTTAACCAAAGGATTATTATGTGGGCGGAACATATAGTCACGACCAAAGTGTCTAATGGATTTCTGATGGCTCGCCTAGTACACATATATATGTATACATCCGTACTGCAATGCTTACAATAAAAAGTTACCAAATTAAAAAAAAAAGAACTACTATAGACGTTGATAAAAATTTCTAATGAAAAAAAGAACCTCGCGTGTAACGCAGTTTGCACGTTTTCATTCTTCAAAATTATATTCACGAATGAAGAAGAATGATAAGTAAAATTTTTTTTTGTCCTCATACCTGCGCTGACAGTATATGCTATTACGTGCCTGCAAACCGGGCGGAAAGTGCGTTTTTTACGCTCTAGTACGGTAAAGTGAGCTCTAGGGCGGAAAGTAACACTTTACCGCACTAGAGCGGAAAATAATACTAGTTTTCGATCGTTTTCATATGCATTTCAGAGAAGACTTTCGGTGCAGGTATTGGATAAAAAATATCGTATGCATCAGGGGTGAAAAAGGGGATTTTAACACTCGTTAGTTAGAAATTGCTTACTTTTCGCCCTTGATATACACTGTACTATTTTTTTAGTATAATTCAGTACGAGTTAATCAACTGTTTGTGATTTTTTTGCGATGATTTCTTATCCATATGTATGTGAATAAAATAGAAAGAGTATAAAGCGATGTATAGATATCTTTGTTATACCTGAAGAGATATAACGAATTGGAAAATAAATGGTTATTCTTAGACGTTACATAGACTTAGTTTGTTACATAATTTGTACAGTTATATGTCTATTATAAGTATATTACTGTTTTGACGTTATATTCTAGCAACTTCCTTTAAGAAAACCGAGTCATTCCTCCCACGCGTGTTGTTTGACGTTTAAAACCGTGCGAGTTAAATAGCGTTCGCGTTACAGTATATTCAAATTTCAAATTAATGATACAGAAGAAGATCGAGACTTAAACTCTGAAATCCTTGAACTATATTAACCTGCCTTATATACATTATATACCCACACAAGTATATACTGATTGAGAAAATGCGTAATATTCGGATATCCACCTAATAAAAAAAAAAAAAAATCTCCATTGACGAACATTAACAAAGCATCTATACGCGAGTGTTGGCGGATAATGGTCATACATACTTTTTGTATATATACATATACACATAGGTATATAGATGGTGTATATAAGCCTCGCCTCGGCTAACCTTACCTGGCCAAACAGAGTATTTGCATAATAAAACGAGTCGCGCAGAGAATGATTCATCGCGCATCGACACTCTTGGTCATCGACCTGAAAATCCTTCGAGTGCTTATTTCACATTCGGTTCAGAGTCGGGAAGATCGTTAGGAAAAATGGCAAGAAATAATTAACGATTTGAAATTTTTTTATTTTTTATCTTTTTTCTCACAAGGACTAAAAAAAAAAGCTCTTTATCTTCGTTTTTTGCAGACACTCGCTTTTGCGGACTATATATGCGGTATCGATATTATATTCTCGATGGATCTCCAGCATCTGCATTGGTAAAGTTAGAGAAAGGGGCCTCGCTCTATGCGAACACATATTGTCGTCAATTTTATCATTTTATAAGTGTAGAAAATTAACGAGGGAAGGCCTGTCGTTGCGTGGCAAATCGTTGATTTATATACAGCATTAATCAATTTCACTTTCTAAATTATTCTCACCAACATATAAATATCAGCTTCTCCTTCGCCTTAACATTCGCCTTGTTAAATATATCGATAGATAAACGCATTGGAATATTTTCACCTCGTATAGTTTACATCCAAATCAAAAAAGAAAAATAATCAAAAGTTTATGAAAAAATTCAACAAATTTTTGTAATTTTCTTTTTTTTGCGATTTTTTCCCTGAAAAAATAAAAAACAAAAAACGAGGGGGTTCGATCCGAGATTCGAAAGTGACAATCTATGTATGTAATTCTTAGAGTCGATATCTATGACCTAGTAATCTTTGCTATTGTTGTCGGTTGCGTATATACGACGCGACGCGACACATTGCGATGTAATTATTGTATGTAACTGATCGTTGTATTGTATGTATATAATTTCATATTTTTTACACAAGAAATGGGTGATGGACGATTATCAGAGAGAAAGATAGTCGTTTAAAAATTTTTTTAATTAATTTATATTTAATTCTTTATGGATAATGAAAAGTAGGAGTGTGTGTAGATACATACGAACTTAACTACACACAATATGTTTATATTTTACGATATATGTATATTGCATGAGGAATAATTTCGCTTCTATAACCGCCTACGTAAATTTGAAATGTAACGTCCACTATGTGCACGTATGTATGTATGTATGTTGATACATATATGTGAGGATCGGGTAATTGATCATACAGACGCTTTGGTTCATATCTATGGCGCAGGACATGCTGTGCGCAGAGTCTGGGAATGACTCAGATGTAATATACTAGCGTGAGTTATAATTTCAATTAGGCCACTTTATGATGTCGATATTTATAAATGCAGACAAATATCTATGTAACATACATACATACGTACGTATATAACTACGTTATACACGTATAATATAAATTGCGGTATATACGTTACTTATTGAAGATCGTATTATAACTGAGAATGAAATCGTTAGCATATTGACCCTGAAAATGAATAACTAAATAAATTATTACTTGATGGAAATGACTATGACGATAGTTTTGTCATTTCTAATTTTTTTTTTTTTTTTTTGAAGGTGGCATTTCATTCCTCGAATTTGATTAAAAATGTGATTAAAAATGAATGATTTTCGTTAATAAATTTTGGAAATATTTTATCTGATTTAAGTATATGTAATTATTTGATTACGTTGTATTAACGATTATGAATTATTCAGAAGTCTTTAATGAGATAAATGAACCCTGGAATGAAAATATATGAATAATTTTGAAAATTGGAAATACTCTTGACGAAAAGACCCGCAAGGGGTCCTTTGAGGCTGGATTAAAATTCCGAATGGTCAAAATTCGGAATTTTGATATCACGTATTTAAGAAAAGTTCAATTCGAAAAACACCAAGAGTCCAAAATTCCAGAAGCTAAAAATCCGGAAAGTCAAAAATGCGATTTTTTAAAGCTTAAAAATCTTTTCGAAAACTTGAATGGAAATTATTTCACATAAATCGAGGTCAATAAGTTTAACTGTAACCCTGAATCCCTGGCGTAGAAAAAAACAGTTTTCTCTATTTTTGTAAAAGAAACAAAAATTTCTGAACACTTTCGGACAAGTTTTGAAAAAATCTAAAGAAAATTTTCCAAGTTATTTTTTTCAAATCTCAAATTTCTAATCACACGTTCCTTATACCCGGAAAATTTTCCAATTTAGAGAACCTTTACGAAACCAATTCTTAGAGTATTTTTTGAAATTTTTTAAAGAAGAATATTTCGAAAATTTTAAGACAATCATACATGTGGCTACTTCCGTCAGAGAAACTACTAACTTTTTATCGAACACCCTATACACGAGAGGTATAAGTAACTAATTCCACCTCACTGTCGGATTGGCACGTTGGAGGAATAACTGAACGTAATAGACTAGTGGTCAGTGATCAGTGATCAGCGGTTAGTGGTTACAGTGGTCGATTGTGAGATGATCGGTAATCGGCATTAACTGACGATGCTCGTAGCTACATACGTGTAGAATATAGAGGGTACCTATAGTATAGATACAGGGTAAAATCGAGGAAGATAAATCAGTTGCAAAAGTTGTACATACCTCGGGATTTATCGAAACGTAGTTGAAAATAAAAAAATTAAGAAATTCTAAAATTGTAAAAATAAAAGCTGAAAAAAAAAATCAGTTCAGTTACGATTTTCGAAATCAAAGAGACCGTGTTGGAGTTTCGAATGGTAAAAATGGAGACTCGTAGTTTTTCGAAATGGAAAACTTCTGCTCGAGAAAGACCGGAGGTTAAAAATTCCGAAAGACCAGAACTTCGAAACTTGAAATTCGGGCAGGGAGCGTTGTTGCTTTTTTATTAAATTTTCGGATTCTTGAACTTCCAAAGTTTCCGAATTTTAATATTCTGAACTTCGAAGTTTCTAAAAATCAAAATCGTCTAAAATGAATTAAGAATTTCGACTTTTCGGAGTATTAAAAATTCGGAATCGGTACGTTACTAAAGTTTAAAACTTTTTCGTAATATTTTGTTTAAAATTTTACTAAAAATTTTCTATTACTTCATTTTTCGTCATAGCCAAAAAATAATATTCTATATTTTTCGCCCACCTTAAGACTTCGAAAATAATTTATTATTGAATACCACGATCGCTGCGAATGAGAATCGGTGTATTATCTTTTTGCTAATATACTTGAGAAGAGACACGGAGACATTTTGTCCCCGTCGTTGAACACGGACCAGTTTTTACTTTAAAACTCGTTGAATCTTAACTCCTTCGCGATTCTCTTCTATATATCTAAAGATCGACTCTCTGCTTCAGACACAAAGAGTACTTCCAACAAGATAAAACTTTTGTCATATGTAGGAGTTAGGTAGGTATAAAAATTCACCCATACATACAATACATGCTTCGTTCAATGGAATGACAGGTGTGCCACGTCCCTGTTATAATCCAACTATACATATACAATACAGGATGCGTCGCGTGACTCTCTTTATAAAACCAATCAGGTTCCTCTATACGCAATTGTTATTATCCACCTCATTATTATCACCTGAACGGATCATCAACCTCTTTGAAAAAAATTAAAAAATTAAAAAATTTAAAAAAAAAAAATGGTCAAACTTTAGCGTGTGTGTCAATGAATGAATAAATAAATTACTGACCAATGGTGCTACCATTAACTTGAGTCTTATCTTCTTATCGTATATATTATAGATATAGAAACCTATAATAATGCGTTGTGATATTCATTGATCTGAGTAACCGTGACGAAGAGAGATATTCTTTTTCTTCTTATTCTTCTTTCTCTTCATTCATCGATCCATGGACCCATCGACCATTACGTACCATTCAACTTTAGAATTGTTTATTCAAATGAAAATTGAATGGGTACTAATCGAAGGCGTATAGTAAATGGTTGTAGTCGGGAAGCGATATGTTCAAGTCTGAAAGGTGAATTGATAATTAGCATTATTGTGGTCTTGATAATGCAGTAGTGTGTATATGTATATAGGTATGGTTTTATTCTATCAGGATTAGTATATACAAGTCGTTATGGACTTCTGAGCCCGGCGGACATACATACATACATATACCTATATATACTGTATAGTAAATAGATGATAGAAATCGATTTGTCAGAACCATTAAGGGGGAAACGGTTGCGCAGAGGGATTACTTCGAACGATCTTGATAACCACGTAGTACATATCTACGTACCTATACTCTACCTACACAATATCACTAAAAAACGTGCCTCGTAGGTATACTATGTACATACATACATACATACGTATCTGATACCTTCAGTAGCCCAATAAAAGATGAATCTCTCTATACATTATATACCAGAAGGTAATTTACAGTTTGAAATCTATTGCTCAAGATCTTTGGTCGACTTTGTGATCGTTTTATCGTTTGAATAAAATCACACGCAGGTGATTTTCTCCCATAAGCTTTATTTTTTTTTTTTTTTTACTATTTTTTAATCCACGTAAAATTTTTTTTGGAATTCAAGCGTCCGTTTTGTATGTTGAAATAAAATCTTCTCTTTTGTTTTGTTGTACTCGGATGTCAGAGACGACACAACGGTATTTCAGAAGCACAGAAGCTGCAGCACAAGTTCAAAAGCAGAAGCATAAACGGAAACAGAAACGTCGTCCATGAGACAGGCGAGACCACCAGACCACATTAACAAACAATGAAATCTGCTCTCTTCCTCTTTAGCTATATACCTACGCAAGGTTCACAATACAAATGAGATTCGCTAAGAAGAAATGAGACAACAAGGAGTGGACAGATGGACTGGGAAGGAAGGAAGAGACTGGTCAGAAACAAACATCTGGAGAAGGATTCACTGAGAATTCACATCCTTTATTCAAAGAAGAAGAAGAAGAAGAAGAAGAAGAAGAAGAAGAAGAAGAAAATTAAAATAAGATAAAATAAAAAACAGAAGACTTTGAAATATTCCTTAATTTTATTAAAGAGAAACTAAATTTCGTTCTCTATAACGCGGGATTGAGATGGATCTTTAGATCGTTAGAATCGATCAGAGGGTCTATAATAGGTTGGGTCGTAAAATTGGAAATAATCAATTTAGTGCCGGTCAGAATACCGTCCAATGTATTATATAGACTTGGGTTTAGGCTCGCCCTTTAGATAATAACCTCCTGATGTGTTTTATACGCTAATAAAATCCCTTGACATCTTGATGAATCTCAACCATGTTTAATATAGAAAAAAAAAAAAAAATGAAGAAAAAATTTC
This sequence comes from Macrophya annulata, assembly GCA_963924015.1. NCBI lineage: Eukaryota > Metazoa > Arthropoda > Insecta > Hymenoptera > Tenthredinidae > Macrophya > Macrophya annulata. The sequence goes on from OZ001258.1 coordinate 4,114,407, forward strand.
TATCAGAATTTTATAATTTTATGTAACTAATAATAATAATAATAATAATAATAATAATAATAATTATCGATCTTACGATAAATCTGATTATTTATCATCGATGTTAATTACGGGGAGGCACGCGAGGCTGAAGTGTAACACGGTACTATACCAGATGCCTCGACGCAAAAAGTAATTATGAAAAAAAGAAATCAGAAAAAAATAATTAGAATAAAGAAAAAAAAAAAAAAAAAATTAAAAACTATCTTATTTAAAAATTTTTAAACTGTTTAGATTATAATTTATGTACCGATTTCGATGTAAGTTTATTATTTTTTTTTTTTACTTCAAATACACTTTTTAAAAGAATTAAAACAACACCTCAACTCTGGGGGACAAATAGTGAATTTTTCAAACGGTTGTGTCGTGCATGCATTTTGGAGCTCGCAATGTCTTTTTCAAAATTCAGTCAACGAATGTTAGTTATCGTATCTCGTTTTAGAGAAGCATCACTTCGAAAAGCGAGCAGTATGTAAATTATCTATTTCTTGTAAACCTTAATGAATTGCCCGAGAGCACAGACATTTTTTTTTTTTTCGAAAATTGAACTTGACTTAAAGTTAGGAAATTTTCTCACCTTTAAACTGCGTTTCTTGCCATCTCTCTGAAAAATTTTCTCACTGAGATAGGCACGGTTGAAACAGAAGACTGCGAAAAATCATTCAATCACAAAATTTTGAAAATTAAAACAGGATTAGTACGATGGCAATACTTTTCAGAGGATGAAATCCTCTTTAAATAAGTGTGCGGAAAATTGCTTTACGATAAGTCGGTTATAAGTTATGGCAGATTGAAGATTTTTCGAGTTTTCTTCTTCAAACTTATACGTAACGATATCTAAAAAAATGTTTCTCAAACCTGAATGATTTTTCTAAGATGGTTCTTGCGATATGCTGATACAAAAAATCAGTTATTTATGGAATGAGTGAAATTGTTACGTACTTTAGAAAAATAATATGAAAAAATAAGGAAACGAATTAGAGAACCACGTGGCGAGTTATAGAACGAAAACCATCATCGTCCACGTGGGGTTTCCCGCATAGAAGTTATATATATATATGTATATATGTATAATAACGTCTGGTCCCTTCATTAGAATAATTATGCACCGAGTGATGATTAAGTGTTTTAGCAGATGGTATCACTGTCTTTTTCATATACTTACATACATATAAACCGGAGGTTAAGAACTCATAGATATAGAAAAACACGGACGTAAATATTTTTAACTCTTTTTATTTATTTCTCACGCAAATTATTATTCCCCTGACCCCTATAGCTGTAATTCGGGTCATTAAAGGTCAACGCAAAATGCTCATAACACGGACCTACATCTTTATTAAAATACACATATCACTTTATAAATAAACGCATTTTCATAAAATATTTCTCCATTTTCATTCACCTCGATCTTAACGATTTTAAAATAGAATTGAATTTTTATTCGAAAATGACTTTTAATTATCTTAATTAAATTTCAGGTCTCTAGACAAGTACCAGTAAGAATGCCAACCTATATTCTTCACATACTTGATACTAATTTCGGTGATCTTTTTATCCCTTATTTCTTTTTTTTTTTTTTTTTTTTGGGTGATAAGTTAGTTTAGTCATCCCCTGCTGCGTCTCTCTGTCTAAAACAACCGAGAATATGTACTACGTATGTATTTTGTATATTATATCGTACGTTGGAATATCGTACGATGAAGGGTCCACGCCGGAAGATGCTGCAGCGGTAACGGACACAAAGGTATATAAAACGCGTGGTCTACCGCTTGGTAGGAGACTGACTTTTGTCTTGGACATGAATATTAATTCATCTAACTGAACACAGCTTGGTTTTCGTTATATTCGTTTAATCTCTGTACCTTTATATGTGATCTATACATATCATTATATTTATATACTACTATGACGTACTCGTATACATATATACATATACTTACCTATCTACCGTACAACAACTTATACGAGACATAAGAGACACCGAAGACACGAGACATATGCCGTTTGTGTTTTATGCTGATAGGAATAACTTCGAGTCTAACTACGTAGAGTCTTTTCCTTCAGTTTGCAGGAGAGAGACTCGTAGGGTAATCTTGAGAAAAAAATCCGCTGTGGTGATATTAAAATTCCAAAAAAATTGTAAGAAACAAAAAAAAATTAAAAATTCAATCAGTCCAGGATCAAATTCGAATGAATTATTGATGTAACGTATATTCAATTGTACGACAACAAATCGATTGATTTAAAATTTTAAACTATAAAACAGATTGAAAAATACGATAAATTCGGAATATATCAATCGAATTTATTATCACCCATGTTTATATACAAGAAATGAAAATATATACCCTGTGTATCCGTATAAATATAAATTTGCACATGAATAATTTTTAATATATAGAAATAAAAGAATTTGATGGTACTTTCTGTTTCTCGAAATTTTATTACATAGACCATGTATGTATGTACATACATAAATACATGGGAATGTGTATAGTATTGTAGTGATGGAGTTTTGATTAAAAATTTGACATTTTAATATCGTGTCTTCTCCCTTGACTCGTTTTTTTTTTTTTTTTTTTTTCTTCTATTTTTATATTCCGAATGAAATTTCTCATACTTCAGGGATAAGGAGAAAAGGTTGAGAAATTTTTTTGGTTTTTTTTCATTTGTTTTGTTTTGTTCATCAAGACAGCGCTGTCAAGGGATCGTCTTACTAATTTGAGCGTAAGGCGTGCAACGAGAGAACTTTTAATCTGACTAAAATATCTTTGACACCTATTCAGTCGTCGACGTGACGGTAGCCTTCGGCGCGGTCGAGTTCAAAGAATATAGCTTTACGAAATATATTAGGTATAGGTATTACCTATACGTGGTTCGAATATTTTCGATTTAGGTATTATATAATATATAATGTACGGTAAATAATAAATATTTTTTGGTTGATAAAATTTTTGAAAATAAAGATACTGTGTCGAAGTTCCGAATTTTAAAACTCCCGAATCTCAACCCTGCCCAAAAATTAAAAGAACATTTTTTGAACTGATCCAACAAGGGAAATCAGTTTACAAAATTAAACCATTTTTGATTATTCAAAGATTATCACCGGATGACTTATCGCGTCGGATAAATTTTACCAACAAATATTATATGGGGCTTATGATAATTAGAATTAAAACGCGGAGGAAATCCGGCGAAGATTTTGTGTGGTCAAAAGAAAAAAAAAAAAAAAAATACAGGAAACTAAAAAAAAAAATAAAAAAACGATTAGTTACGTCTTAGCGTTATAGAATATTTAACAAGATTAATTCTTAGGGGATTTGTGCGTCAGACTATAATTCTTCAATTCCGCGATATACATATATACATCCATCGCGATATGTGTATAAAATTCTGACAAATAAAATATTGCATTCCGTTATATAGACTTTATAATTAAGAGCTTACCAGCTATACCTATATATATATATATATATAATATCTTCTAAACGTACAGTTTTAAGATCAAAGATTGTAGAGACATTTAAGGAATGCTGATTCTCTGTGCAGTCAGAAAAGAAAAATAAACTAAAATAAAAGACACATACATCCATCACGTGAGTTAAAACAAGGAGATCACTCTCCTTAAGATCTACGGTCTTAAATTTTATCCCGTTAATAGATCTACACATGTACATACATACATTATATTGTTTTCTTCATCAATTTATTATTTAGTTTCCTTTCTCTCTTTGTTTTTTCTAATTAATAATTCATTCTCTTTTCCTATTCCTTTCCTTTCACATATACATATTTTTATTTTCTTTTTTTTTTCTTCATATTTTTGCTGCAATTTTTGGGCTTCAAGATCGCCGACGGGGTCCATCAGGGCTAAGCTAAGTAAGTATGTATAATCGTTGGGTGGTCCCCATTCTGAGGATGTTCACATTGAGACGTCAACTGAGGACGCGAGAGATCCTTGGCCGCAGAGGTAGGCGGAGGGCAAGAGATAGGCGGGAAGGATGCATTTATTCTTCGTTGACTGTGCAGCACGAGGCCAAGTCACGAACAACAAACCCAGAGGGTTGGAGTCAGTCGACTAGGTCGTTTACCATAAAAACAAACAGGGCGAATTAATTACCAAAAAATTTAGGTCTAAGCAAAAAATGGAATAAATTGCTTTTATATAAAAAAAAAAAAAAAAAAAATCCTAAAATTTATTGATAATAAATTTTCTGGGATTGGGTAGAGGACGCGAATTTGGAAAGTTTGGATCGATTAAAATTTCCGATTTTTAATATTCTGGACTTGAAAGTTTTTTAATATAATTCGAAATCGTTTGAAATGATTAATTCGGGATTTAATACCGTTGGGGATTTTTTTTTTTTTAAATTCGGGACTTCAGAAAATCGAGCCAAAATTTTTCTTATACGAAAAAGATAAATATAAAAAATAACAAAACGAAGTATAATTACAAAACCTTACAGTTCTCATTATTCTTAGAATTTCTCTAATTTCCAACTAGGCAAGGAGATGAGAAATCAAAGCGGGATATCTGAATGCGTAGAATTCAAGCATATGTATGTACCCACTATGTACAATATACATAGTAATATATAGTGGCATAGTATATACGTCTAATGAGAATAAAAGGAATGAAATTCCAGAGGCTTGAGGATGCACACGGTATGTGCGTGTATATATATATATACATATATTTATACATATGTGCGGTTGATTTTATCCAGTGTAGTTAAGTACAATAATTAGCATAACTTAAATGCCTTTAGTAACCGCATCAAAGAATAATCTGGCTAACGAAACCGATCGATTCAGCGATCGAGGGATATTTGAATTCTCGTTAAATCTTACTCAGACTGCACACTTACACACATATACACACATACACATTCTCATCTTTACGGCATATAGTCAGAACTACCGATCAAATCTTACATCCAGCGTATACGTTACTTTCAATTTCCATGAAATTAACGGAAACAAACTAACGTTTTATATATTCTGCCTTAGATCGTTATTCCACTCGAGTAGCTTCAATACATTACATTTTATACTATTCTAGCCTAAAGATCGTCGATCGTAAAGATAAGTCTTAGATGTTAAATTCTTCGATTCTCTTTTGAAAAATTTAAAGAAATTTTTAATAAAATTTTATACTATCTCGTTTTTCTTTTAAAAACGGTTTAAATTCATTGCCGATTATATACTCCGGGTTATTTCTTTTTTATTTTTGGAATATATCTATCGGTAAGTAGAAAAATCGAAAATTCAAGAATTGAAGATCGAGAATCTTAGATCACTATAACAACGGAGATCTCTCTTGGTTGACTTTCTGCTTAGCATACATGTAGATCAGTTAGAGCTAACATATTCCTTCCTAACCCGCATCCCATCGGTTTGCTGGTTGCAGCCCATATGCTTTACAACCTACACAAAATCCTCAACCCAACTCTTATACGTAAGTGTTTTTTTTTTTTTGATAGATATATGTATACACTTGGCGGTTTATCTTATACCTAAGAGTATTACCACTCTCGTATGTGATAAATAGAAGAAAAAAAAAGTTTATATACTAAGTATATCGATTAAAAATTAATATAGTATATAGATAGATTAAAAATATAACGATTTTGATGCTAGGCGATAAAAAAGTGACGTTTTTTTGCATCAATTTTTATAAAATTACTCATTCATTTAGGAAGGGTCAGTCGTGTCCTATTATTCTCTGTATAGAAACAATTATTTCGCTCTTGATCGATTTTAGTCAGAATTATATACAACGATATGTATTGTATTTTATTTTTGAAATCGCATTTTATATACAAGACGTATATAAGAAATAAAAATAAACTATATGATTTACAGTTAAGTAGCTTAAAAGAGTACGCAGGTAGCAAACAGGCTCCCTTGGGATTTAATAGTGTGTCAGTGTCTCTGACCTAGCCACACGTATGTATAAGTTATTTATCTATGTATTGTACATACATATATGGTTTAGATCTGTTATAAAAGTAGGTTTGAAAAATGTGGTATGATTACTGTAAGAGATTTAAGAAAAGGGAAAGAAAAGAATAGAAGATAAAAGGAAAGAAAAGAAATAGAGAGAGAGAGAGAGAGAGAGAGAGAGAGAGAGAGAGAAAAAAAATGAAAGAGATTTAGAGACTATATCTTAATTCTTAGGCATCTAAGGTCGTGATGGTCGGAGATGGTGCAGGACCACACGTGAGCGAAGTACCGAACCCTCCTCACATTTTTATGCACCTTACATACACATGCTGCGTAATACTAAGTATAATACATACTATAGTCGTTGGAGATCAGGTATATGGGTATGTTACATACGTATGTAGTATAATGTACATACATATCTTGTAGTACCTGTAACCTGCTTCAGCTGCACTAGGATATTTAACAGTAATAACATACTGGCGATGTATGGTAGTTCTAATGCACCATTACTGGCCCAAGGGCCGAATAATTATAATAATAATAGAGATTTAGGCATTAATACCAACTCGCTTCTACAGGCTTGAATCAAGTCATAGATTTTTATTTTTATTTTTAATTTTATTCCTTCTTTTTTATTTTTATTTTTTTATTTTTTGTTTCTTTTTTCATTCAAGCCTGCTGAACTCTACGTCTAATCGCTTACAAGCGCCTATATAGCTTCAGTGATACTATATTTCTCTAAGCTAATGCAAGAAGGTAAGTAAGTGTAATTTCACCATCTTAAATTTATACTTTCACTTGTTTTTTTTATTTTTATTTTATTTATTTTTGATTTGATTTTTTACTTTCACTATTTTTTTTTATTTATTAATTTAAATACTTAAGAGTATTAATTTTCGTTGGAGCTTCTACCGGATCTTTTCGTCGATGAGACACATGATTAGGCATCCCAATTATATGCAATTCATGGTATATATGTATGTACATACAAGTGCGTTTTATATAAACTAGGTAAATTCACACGTTACAATTCCCGCGCTTAAACTGACCAATTATACATATTATCGAGTACATGGATAACATGTATGTTATACATAACTACGTATTTATTGTACGTACATACATACATACATAGAACGCATAAACGCAACTATACCGCTGCATCACATTGCGTGTTAAACGTTTATAATACAGCACAACGATAATTGTCCCTGGAGACTGGAAGTTCAATTAAATGAATAATTTCTTGTTTTTATCAACTCGTATTATTATACTGTATATATACCGCGGCGCAATAGACTCGTTAAAACTAAATTGCGGTGTTATTAAAATACCCTACTGCAACTAGCCACTCGCGTTATATTCTCGACGGTTATACCCACAAACTTCTTTTTTTTTTTTACTTTTTGTTTTTTTTTTTTTGAACCACAGTTAATTCGTCTCATAGATAACAACAACGACAACTTCACAACGATGCTGAAACAGTTTTTTTTTTTTTTAAACATCCAATAACACGATTTTTTATTCTAATTTATTTATTTTTTTTTTCAAAATTCTTATATTTTTATCCCTAGCGTTCTAATTAATTATTATACAACCATATCACATCAGTATGATCTGTATATGCGTTAACACGCGATTCGTTACGAAACTATGTGCACCAGCGTAGGGAATAAACTAATATCCAATTAAATGCAAATTATCTAGCTGCAAGGTAATTTAATAATTACAGGTACATATATATAATGTATATTGGTATAAGTTGTGATAGTTATTTATTAGGATTATCATAGTAGGTAGATTATCGTCTTATAAGTATAATTACAACAAAAGTTATATGAAATTAACTGAATTTTGTACACTACACGAATTAATATATTGAATAAAGAAAATGAAGAGAAAAGTAATCTTGAGTGGAAATAAAAACAGAAAGAAAAAGTACAAGGTTGATGATTAGGTTAAAAAATGGTTTAAAGTATCGAGTCCTGTATAACAATTTATTCTATCAAATCAATCGATCGGTTAAAATATCGTCAAGGTGCAGGTAAAACAATGAAGTATAACCACCTGGCATTCAGGATAGGTAGGTATATATCTATACCAATCAATAAATATACACAGCAGAGAGTTAAACTCCTCCTTGAGTTCGAGAGTTGCAGTGGAGTATGTACAGCAGGTCTGGCTAATATGGCGAGTCAGATGCACCGGGGTTCTCGTCCTCGACGCTCTGTCTCCTTTTTGTATATATATATACGTATGTAACTATCTACCTACCTATATACATTGTACATATGTATATACTATACATATTTATGCAACGCAGGATGTACTAATATGGTTTCGCAACAAAGGTTGATGTGAGTGCTGCTGAGTGCGTGCGAAAGCGACGAGGATGCGAGGTAAGGCAAAGCGATGATATGGGATGACGATAGAAAGCGAGATATACATAACAATAGAGAACTGTATGAGGGAAGAAAACGTAATCAGGAAATATCCACATCCGGTGGATGAATATAAATAATTTTAAAGGAAAGAAATTTCGTTAACAAAAAAGCGAGAGAGAAAAGAAAATAAATTTAAAAATCGGTATCTCGTCGTCGATAATAACGGGTATCTTTTTTTTTTTATATTTAACATCGTTGAACGTATATAAGTGAATAATTACGTTTTATGATAGTTTCAAGCAATGAATTCATCACGTCTTTGGGAAATTATAGTGTCCCTTGAGGCGTAGGGTACATACCTACTTCAGGTACAGGTTGTACGTGTATAATATCGAGTACTCGAGTAAAATAGTTAACTGTATTTTATAGTCGATGGATTAAAATGGTCGATCACACGTATACCTATCTATGTTACGTATTTATATATATATATAAGTAGGTATGTACAAATAAAACGGCGTCACATCTAGGTAACTGCTAACGATTTTATTACACCGCTGTCTAACTATGCGAGTTGAATTTTTGATCACCGATTGATACGATCGACTTGGCTCTTACTATACACGAGTATAGAATAATCAATTATATACTAGTTTTTTAGGTCTCGTGTGTTATATACGTCGAGTGTGTCGACGAACAAAATAAAGGAAACCTTAAATAAAAAAAATAAAAAAATATCAAGGAGAAGATCGAACAACGTTCAGTTATTTTACACAATCCTTATAATTAACCGCAACACATATCCTAAATTAATTTAATCTATCCTCTGCTATCGCAATTATAAATTTTAAACGGTTCATTCATTCATAATTTGAGGATATCGGTAGGTATAGGTATATGTATATGTATATTGTTATATTAAACAGTATTGCATGTATAGTGTATCTTTTATCGTACTTCTTATCTCGAGTTATTCTGCGTTATACCAAGATATTGTGTTGTTACTGATGTTGGTGATGGTGGTGGTGGTGGTCGTGATGGCTGTTGCTGGCGGGTAAACTCGACGCCTGCGTTTACTCTGAACAATCATATAAAAACAGTATGGCAGGGGACAGGAAATGCTACCACGCTAAAGAATCCGCCTCTGTATGTATATATCTATATACCATATACATATATATATATATATATATGTATCTATATACCTTACAGCTACGTGTATATACATACCTACTCATACTCGAATATATACTTACGATAATACACACACACACACACACACACACACATGTCTTTATAATATACTGTCAAGAATCTCATTGTCGAAGAGTCCAGTCAATATACAAGTTTATTTAAGATAGTAGCTATGTATGTAACAATATAATTTATAGTTTTTAAATTTACAACATTATATATCGTCTGCTTTATATATGCATATATACCTACACTTCATTCATGAAATGGCTATAGCACAGTGAATTAATTTTGATATTTGATCGATTTTTATCTAATTTCATTAAATTTTTTGTACAGATTTTTGTCTGTTGTTGAGATTTTTTATTATTATTATTATTATTTTTTTTTTTTTTTGTTTTATTTTTTTGAGTTTAATTGGTTTTTAATCCTGTAGCGCTTGAAAGCTTCTCGTAATTAAGACTCGCCTTAACGGTCAGTGACACTCGCTCGATCGTTAACTATATACCTTTACATATTTATATTGTATATATATATATATATATATATATATATATATATATATATATATATATATATATATATATATATATATATATATATATATATATATATATATATATTCGTATATATTCTGACGTGTAAGTATGTATGTACATACGTGTTACTTTCAGAATTATTATTGCAGTAAAATCAAGTTAGGTTTTATGGTCGTTGCAGTGCATGAGCTACCGCCTCAAGCGCAATCGCGACTCATAAGCACGATTAGTTGCTTCCTTGTTGTTTTAGAATTTTATATAATCATTTAGTCATATAGGTATGTATATAGGTATATATATATATATATATATATATATATATATATATATATATATATATATATATATATATATATATATACGTAGATATACATACTTACTCATAAAAATGTCTAATGAATATTATAACTGCGGTAAAACAACTCGAAAGAATTTATTTTGTTTTTCTTTCTTCCAATCCAAAGCAATTTTCGTTTTACAAATTTCGGAAGTTCGTTTTGAAGGGAGAGTGGAGATGAAAAAAGGATCCATGATTAAGGAAATATAACGTCTTGGACGTTTTAACTCAGTAACAAAAACTGCATATGGCCAATAAATCTCAGTTTTGAGAATAAAGTAATTTGAATAATCGTATAAGTTGTGTTTATAAAATTTCATAGAATCAAAGAATTACAATAATTCTCAAGGTTAATCTCACAGCGTTAAACCTCACCACACACAAACACGACTATAATGGCTACACTTCGGCAAAGAAATAAGGAAGGAATAAGGAAAGAGGGATATAAAGGAAAGGAATCTGTCACGTGGGTAGATTGACTTCTTAGATCACGAAGAACTGTGCGTAGGTATCCTATGTGAAATAAGGTTGCAGTACAACATATTACGATGTAAAAAAGTTCTTTTTTTTTTTTCAATCATCTCCTTTAACGCAGATATACAGAAATTATCTTTGACGTAATAGTTAAAAGTAGTAAAAGAAAAAAGAGAAGAAATAAAAAACCTATCATTTTTTTGATAATATATTAATATATATGTACAATATGATGTATGTATATATATATATTTTTACCCATTTATACCAACACTAACGATTCTGTTCAATAGAGATACTGCTCGAAGAACTTTCCCTGTATCGAATCAAATATTTCCTGAATAATATATTATCCATAATATTACGTGTATATATGTATATACCCCGCAAGCGTATATAATATAAATCCGGAATGTAATATACGTCCATTATGATATCACATTGGTTACCCTTTGCTCACGCTTGTAGCTGATCTATAGGTAACAGTTTCAATTATCTGAAAGTATCTATGTATGTATATGTACTAATTCTCACCTATCGTAACATCAATATTACAGATTTTCTACTCTTTAATAATGCATTATATATATAACTGACAATTTTTTTTTACCTAGATCATAACTGCACCGATTTTTAGAGAGAGACACCCCGAAGTTAGAGGAAAAATCGAAAAATGATGATAAAGGGAAGAAACGTAAATAAATAATTAACGAAATTTTGTTATTTTTCTACCATTTTTATATATCTATATGTATGTATGTATGTATTTGTAGATGAGAGGCGATTATAAGTAAATAAAGTGTGTCAGTTTGATCAGTTTCTCCTCCGAAACGGCTAAACCGATTCGGACAAGCGAACTGGTGACGTTAGAAAGCTTTCGATCGGGGTTACTTGATACTGTTACAGACTCGCTGAGATAAATGGGCGGGAAAACTGTGTAATTCCCTACGTGTTCATCGCATATTTAAACATTGGTAAATGTGATAACGTACATATTGGTCAACGTTACGAAAGTTTCGAAAATGTTTTTTTTTTTTTTCTTTTTTTTCATTCAGAAGTCTTGACTTCTTTTATATCATTTTTACATACGTTTTATCATCAGGTGAAGATTTAATCGTTGGTCAAATCAAACTAACAACGAGCTCTTTTGTTATTTCTATTTTATCTCCTTTTTTTTTTTCGATAGACAATTTTCGAAGAAATAAAAAGTAACTTTCAATTTGTTGATTCATCTTTCGAGAGCTTAAAGTACCTACATTCAATTTATAACCCACACATCAGAAACAAAAGCATATCTTAATTATCTCGAAAAGATTTTTAAAACGTATTTTTAAATTCATTCGGACATTATTTGAAGATGTTTAATTTATTTCTCTATGTGGGAAGTAAGAGTAGGTATCGCAAAAGTATTAAATTGACAATAAGGAGCGGTGTATTAAGTATGCGAAAAAAATTTTGTTAAAAAAAAAAATCCATTACCGAAGAATCTAAAAAGAAAAAACACTCTTAATTATTTTTATAATCAATCAAAACATATAACAGATACGATTGGACAGCCTTTTATGGTACGAAATTTCTTGAATCTTTGAAAAATTTCGTTAATCAATTATTTAAAGCTGAAGATTGCCTAATTTGATTTTTTTCAAATGCGGATATTTCCAGGGTGATATTTGTTACAGGCTTGTGAAAATATTTCCAAAACTTACAAGGTGTTAAAATTTGTCTATAACTTTACCGGCTTATTTAAAGCCATTGCCAGATTAATACGTGGATGAGATTTGAGCGTATTATACTGTATACCAAAACACATGTAAGACTCGCAACGTGTAGAAGGTAGGTATATTATTTCGTAATATACTCAGCTGTGTATAATTCCTACGCGTTGGTTATAATGGCGTAGTTAACGAGGAAGATTTGGGTGGTCCAATTCATGCAACGTTCTTAGGGCCGGCCATCCGGTTAATTAATAATATTTTAATTCCCGATTTTATCTCTGCAGTGACTAAAATTTTGTATTTAAAATCCTGATGGTTAATTTCTATAAAAAGAAAATTCGTAATCGATGTGATATACAATTATTTTATGTTATTTATAAAAATTTTTTTTTTTTTTAAATAAGTTAATACATAGGAAAGATTTTTGCAAATTGTTTCAAGTGATACAATAGAGTTTATAATTATAATAAACCACGTAGTTTGAACACATGGAGGGATTAATACCCTCACAGTCATCGTTGAGTGTATGGAAACAGTTTCCCACAGTTTGTTATCTCGGTTGTGCGATAGAAACTCGTATATAACAAGTAAGGGTCACCGACTGCAGTTTAGACTTTAGCAGTTATAGCCGATGGCCGAACTAAAGCCAGGCGAGTAATAATTCACTGCAAAGTGTATAAGTCTGTCAGTAAAGGAATTGAGGGGGCGTAAAGTCGTAGGTTGAAGGGTAAAGGGTAAGGGGCAAAGTATACCTATATATATATATATATATATATATATATATATATATATATATATATGTATACATAAGTATATATACACATATCGCAATGTATATATAGACTCGAGTATAATAATTATATACTGATTGACAATCAAATTAAAAAATAATCAAAAAAAAGAATGAAAAACAATAATAATATTCTGTGCTTGTATAACGTTTAATATTTCTGACGATCTCTCAAAGTATCTTAGACCAACATCGAGGTTCACCATGTGTGAGACTCGTCTCGCTCACCCGCACAGCATCCAGAATTGTCCTGGGAATTTTTATGACGTCATTTTAAACCGCGGTCCGGATTAATTACAACGATTACAAACAGAATCTCACAGTTTATTTATTTATTTTTATTCAGCACATTGATACTTCTTATCAATAATTTTTTCTTTTTTTTTTTTTTTCTTTTCTTCTTTTGAATAGGATTTGTGATAAATAAATATCACTGAGTATATTATTGGCATTGATCAATCCGCTTGTACAATTATTCATATATAGTTGCCATAGCCTATACTCATGATCAATGACTCATTTTCTTTCTTGGATATTATTTTATGGGTTTGGTAAACAATAAACACGGTTTATGTTCGTATAATATTGGAAGTGGTTTGCTGATGAGTTGTTATACTTTTAACTATGTACCCGTTTCATACCGTTTTTTTTTTTTTTTCTTTTTTTTTTTATAGTTTGTAGTTAATACAGGGCTTAATTCTATTTCGTAGTAAGTATGTGAATAACGCGGAATCATATAGGAGATTGCAGAGAAAATGTAAGGACTGTACTCATACTTATTAATAATTTTATCTTGCAATCAAATGAATTTGATCTGTGACTATTGAGCAACGGCTGATGTATTAAATCCTTGAATATTCCATATTGGAAGAAAAATAAAAATTGTTTTTAACCAACTGAAGTTCTGACATTTCTTGAATATGATAAGCGGATGTGAAGTTAAAACTGGATAAAAATTAACATCGTATGTAACAACATCTGGCAGTGAATCCGTTTGGCGGTGTCTTACGTTAAATGGACAAACTTTTTTATATCATATTATGATGTATAAGTGATGTGTACACCATGCAGTAGACGTCAGAATTTTTTGTTTCTTTCTTCTAAACCGATTAAAAAAGTTCGTGTGAACTTTGTACACCCGGAAATATTATTTTTAAAGGAAAAAGAAACAAAAAAAAAATTCCTTTTTTGTCTTTTTGTTCCTTGAATAAAATCCCCGTAGTAATAATATTCTGGGTATATACATTTATTAAATTTTATCGAATAACAGACAATTTTTTATAACGTTATATTATATGAAAGTTGGATTTTAAACTTTTGTGGTATAAAAAGAGTAACAAACACGTAGATATCTCAGTTTTTTCATTCTTCCTTTGTTTCTTTTTTCAAATTTTGGATTTTCTCGCCTCTTGTATAAATTGAAAAATTTTGTGAAAAATGATTGTTAAAATAAATAAATTTTCATTACTCGAGGGATAAAAATATTTTTCTTCTTATATTATCTCGAATGGTATATGCGTACAGTGAACAACCGTTGATCAGACATCGATGCCTTATATCAAGCGTTAAATTGTGTGCTCGGACTTATCGACATGTGGAAATAAAATAGCATGTTAATTAATAAAATAGCAAGAGATTAAGATAAATAAGCTTTCGGATACATTGGCGAAAATCTTTAATGTTTTTCTCCTTCTGAAAAGTGATTTATGTAGAATTATTCTGGGAGGGCAACTGATCGCCCTATTCAAATTTCGATTATTTGATGATAATGAGTAATTTTAATAAATAGACACTCGTATATCTACCTATAAGAAATTAGTCCATTATTAAACATAAATCAAAAACATTCAAACAAAGTTTGACAGTCGTTTGATCGTGAATGATGGACTAATCTGGACGTTTGACGGTAATCTGTTGATTCGAAAACAGACTAGGGAATTTTTTTAGTTAGCCCCCCCCCCCCCCCCCCCGATCGTGTTACTTTTGATCCATTTTTACGTTAATCGATGTAGAATCATTTGTTGGTGATTGATGGACCACTTAATTCACAAGGAAAATTTGGATATTTGCCCAATAAACCCAGAAAGAACGAAATAAAAGAAAAATGCAACTTGAATATCTAATATCGTATAGATCTATGGTCCAGAAAAAACAGAATTGAATTTGATCGAAATTTATAGTCAGTCAGTCAGTCGGTATAATTATTTTTCAATTTGTTGAGCAATTCGTTTCTAATCGTAAGCTATTTACAGAATAATAAAATCTTCGGGTGTTTGACTTCAGCAAGAAGAAAAGTACGGTTCATCCCATATGAGCGACAACAAATATTATCAGGATTGCAGTAAAGGACGGGAAAATAGAAGAAGCATATTTTTTTTTAATTTGTTTATTCATATTCTATACATAAACTATTTCTATTTTTAAACAACCTCTATGCTTTCGGAGTATTTCTATCGATTTAAAGAGTGGGGGAAACCGGGTCCGAGAGTACATTAGCTGCCAGTCGTTCATCAGCGTTGCAGCGTGCAGCACCACGGCTGACGTCAGAGAGTTATAACGCATCTACAACACATGGGACGATATATAATGCATAATTTCGCCTCCTGCTTGATGCCTGTTGCTCCATCTATGAAGCAGACTTTAGAGTAGAGAGAGAATGGTTACTGACTGGCTGGCAATGATCATCAGCACCGTTCAGTTTCCTATAAGGCATAAGCAAACGTTGGACTAAAGAGTGGGGGAACCAGGGTTCGAGAGTATATTAGCTGCCAGTCGTTCGTCAGCGTTGCAGCGTGCAGCACCACGTCCGACGTCAGAGAATTATAAACGCGACTACAACACATGTGTGGATATAGCAGTCGTGCCGGATACCGCTCTTACCGGCAAAAGTAATTTGTCACTTCGACCGCGAGATGGCGATACCATATCATTCATAATTCATTAATTCATTTCCGACCAAGTTGGCGGGGAGAGCAACAATCTTGAACTTGAATACAGTAGCGGCACCTGCTCTCCCGGGGTCAGTGGCCCTCGTGGCGTCGAAGAGTTCACATGGGGGATACGCTAACGAATTCAATATGAATACTCCGAACAGATATTGATATTATAACATTCGTTCTTCTGTTACAGATGAATCAACTTTAATACAGAGTCCGAATATATGCGTCTGGTACGGATTGAAGTTCCCATTGCAACGAACGAGTGCATATTGAACTTGGTCTTTGTAAAATTAGTTGTATTAGGTATATTATTGTAGTAAAAATGTAGTTTATAATACATTAAATGTAGTTTATAGATATATTAAGATAACTTGTATGTCAAGAAGCAAATAAAAAAACTCTATCAATTGCGATGGATACATATTTATTTTTAAATAACAATTACAAGTTACCTTATTTCAAATTGTCCCCAGTCCCTGCAATAAAGACGTACAAGTCTGTACAATTGCATGCCTGTAACTAAAAACTTTTTTCCGCCAAAAATTTTAGCATACCTACTGGGTTCAGATGTTTTCCTGATACCAGGATTAATTTTCGACTTAAAATTCTTATAAATCCGAATATCGTAAGTATACATAGAGAGACAATAACGTGCATGAAGCCATGTATACATGCATGCATGCCTCTACGCTGAAAAAATTTCCCGCCAAAAATTTTAGCACACCTCCTCGGGTCAGATGTTCTCCTGATACCAGGAGCAATATTTCGACTTAAAATTTCAGAAACTCAAAATATTGTAGGCGAATAAGAGACATGCACAGAAACACATCTATACGAATGCATGCCAACTTAGACATACGCTCTCGATTTTTCCCGCCAAAAATTTCAGCACACCTCCTCGGGTCAGATGTTCCCCTGATACCAGGAGCAATTTTTCGACTTAAAATTTCAAAAACTCTAAATTTCGTAAGCTAATGAGAGATACAGAGAGACACATCGATGCGAACGCATGCCTGCTGAGACACATGCTCCTGATTTTTCCCGCCAAAAATTTCAGCACACCTCCTCGGGTCAGATGTTCTCCTGATACCTGGAGCAATTTTTCGACTTAAAATTTCAAAAACTCCGATTTTCTGAAACGAATGAGATATGCACGCAGAGACACATCGATACGAATGCATGCCTGCTTAGACATAGACTCCTGATTTTTTCCGCCAAAAATTTCAGCACACTTCCTCGAGTCAGATGTTCTCCTGATACCAGAAGCAATTTTTCGACTTAGAATTTTGGAATCTCTGAAAATCGCTAGTGTATGTATGTATGTAATGATAAAACTGTACTTATTGTACATACATTCGTTATTTCCGTATTTATTTATTCCAGAAATCTTGCTTATAGCTTGACAAAAAAGTATATCTATTATTATTATTTCATCTTTTGATACTCTGCTCCTATGAATATAAATCCTACGTAAGTATAATTTTCATTCTTGTCCTAGAATAAAGTTTAATTGAGCCGTGGTTTATAGCTTATCTACTTTCAAACTCATTGAAGTTCTCAATCAACTTTAGCTACGTATTATAGATTATCAATATTAGGATAATGCGCTCAATCAACTACAGAATCATTAATATCGGGGAATGAAATTTTATTCAAACATCCTACGAGGATAATTAATTGATAAACATTACGGCGCGGAGAATTCAAACAGATTGCCACCCGAAATTGGTTTGCGGGGTGAACGATGGTAACGCCATCTAGGATAGACGTGACAATTACGTGCACCATGTTGCAGGCAACCCGTGTAACAGAAATGTAATACGAGTTGCCTGCAACATGGTGCACGTAGTTGTCACGTCTATCCTAGATGGCGCCAACATCTTTTATTGTGACAACTATGTGCACCACGTTGCACGCAACTTGTGTTACATTTCTGCAATACGGGTTGCCTGCAACATGGTGCACGTAGTTATCACGTCTATCCTAGATGGCGGTACCATCTTTCACCCCGTAATCCAATTTCGAGCGGCAATCTGTTTAAATTCTTTACATCGTAATGTTTATCAATTAATTATCCTCGTAAGATGTTTGAATAAAATGACATTCCTCGATATTAACGATTCCGCAGTTGATTAAGCAGATTATCTTAATATAGAGAAACTATAATACGTAGCTAAAGCTTAATGAGAACTTTAATGAGTTCGAAAGTAGATAAGCTATAAACCATAGCTCAATTAAACTTTATTCTAGGACAAAAATGAATATTATACTTACGTATGATTTATATTCACAGGATCAGGATAAGATGAAATAATAACAATAACAAATATACTTCTTCGTCAGGCTATAAACAAGATTTCTGTAATAAATAAATATGGAAATAATGAATATACAATAAGTACAGTTTTATCGTGATGTTTCAACTGAGTATGTATATGAAGCCATGTATTCATGCATTCATGCCTGTACGCTGAAAAATTTTCCCGCCAAAAATTTTGGTACACCTCCTCGGGTCAGATGTTTTCCTGATACTAGGAGCAATTTTCGACTAAAGATTTCAAATACTCTGAAAATACAAATTTTCAAAGTATTCAAAATTTGAGGTCAAAAAATTACTTATTTGAATTGAATAATCTGTAAAATGATTCTGAAAATGATCTTTAACTCACTGCAAAACAATACTAGGTAGTTATTTTTCATTTTATAATTAATCCAATAATTTCGCCTCCTATTTTTTGATTGGTAAATGATAAGATTTAGATAATTTTATTCATTCTCGATATATTTTTAAAACGAGTACGGGTACCATACGTTTGTATACAACTGTAGTAGGTACTAAATATGTTATATAAAAAATTAAAAATTTAATTTAAATAGAAATAATATAAATTGTACAGTAAGTAGACCACTGTAAATTATTTAAATTTCTTATTTTCTTATTTTGTTCTCTTATTTAAATTCTACATTAAAAAGGACGGATTCAGTTTCTTGTAGTTTTAGAAATCTCATTTCATCATTCTATTCCCTTTTCTTTTTTTCTTTATATATTTATAATATAATAAAAAGAAAATAGAAATCAAAGTATGAGATCAAGGTAACTCCCTCTTCATAATAATAATAATAATAATAATAAGTAAAATTAAAATATATCATCAATACTCGTAATATCTCGTAGTATTCAATCAAGTAATGTCTTTAAAATCTCATTCTGTAGGAATGTTACTCTTGTACTCACAACTTATATTTTATACTACAATAAAAACTTCTCTCAAAGCTGAACCTTTGGACGTAAAGTATCTTTGATTTATAAAAAAAGATAATCTATCGATCTATCATCTTATTATAGGTACATGAAAATCTTAGTAATGAAAAAATTCTCCTGCAGAATGAATTTTAAAATGTATAATATATGTAATTATGTTTGAATGTATATCTTCTAGCTTTGTACAAAATACCTCAAAGACACGAGTCTGATTATTAATAATAATAATAATAATTAATAAACGTTGGTATTTGTATTATTTAATATAAATACGTAACAGTTAATAGATGTTTCAGACCATAGAAGAAAAAAAATCAAAATATTACGAGATTTCAGTTGTCTTTATCCTATGGCATTTCATGCAACGGGAGTCACTTTCATAATAATCTATATTAAAATCTAAATTTTACGACCGGATTTGGACGGGGGGCTGATCAGGTATCAAACCATTTCAGTCTTCGGTCAGTGTAAAAATTATATGAGAAATTTTTTCTCCGCAATATATGTATAAAAGCGGCTCGGAAGCAGAACGATCTTAATCTGATCATATAAATTGAAATTAATTATTAACTCATTGTGACAATTAAATATTAGCTGCTCAAGATCAAAACTAACGTTATTGATTCGTACTTCGATGAAATTACCCTGAAAAACATAGTACATCAATTTTTTTCGAAAGTATAAAAGATCCGTTAAAGATTCTGTCCGCTTTCGGGTCACCGTAACTGCATTTACGAATATAAAAAGAACGTAAATACCTACTTTAATTTTATCTTATAAAACTAATTTGTAAATGGATTGTCTTGATTTCTTAACATAATTTTCGGGTTAATGTTTCGTTTTTCATGGCCACAATAGCTCGATATTAGGCGATTGCATGTTGGCCAAAATCTGGTAGACTGAATACACGCAGAGCAGGCAGTAGATCTATAATTTTTGAAGAAAAAAACGTTCAATGAATATGAAAACATCGAATGTTATTACGAGAATACCGACAAATCCACCTCAATGAAATCATTTTTTAATTACTTATTAATTTAACTCACGTTGTAAGACATCCACAACCAATTGCACAACGTCGGTATTACCACTTGGAGCTGTAAAAAATGAGTAAATTTACTTCAACGTCAAATTAATGTTTTCAGTTTTTTTTATATTGTGTTACAAGTGAAATAAATGCTAAAAAAATGATAATTAAAGTCAATGATTACTGGATTTTTGACAAAACAGAACTTACGTATATGTAATAACCGCCGAGTAGCCAGAGTCCGAAGACAAGTTGAAACAAACAAATAATGAACCACATGACTAGCCATGGAATCATCATTCCTCTGATGCCACGATTGATACCACGTACCATGTATATCGCTGCTGCTATCAAAGCGAGGAAGTAGATGATGAATAACGCACCAAAGACTTGCATGGCTGGAATTTTAATAAAGATGTTTGGTTTCATCTAATTATTCTTAAATTTAAAACAATTATACGAACTTGTGAACATACAACGAAATTGTGATTTGCAGTGATTTTAGTTGAGTTTTTTTTTATGCAGCACCAAGCAAGATCAGAACAAGAACTACTTTCCAGTGATATTTGATCAATTGTTCAAGTTATTGTCGTACTTTTGCAATATTTGTTCAAAAAACTGATACGGAGGAGTGAATTTGTGAATAAAATTGAGAAAAAATTGTGACAAAAATCAACTAATTGTTATACAATTATCCCACTTACATCCTCGGACATCTGTCTCAAAAAGGGGACTGTAGATCTGCGTAGAATCACCGCCATTCAACATGTAGGATATGAAAGTTATCAAAACGATACTCATCGCCTGAAAATTGACAAAAACCAAATATAAAAAGAAAAAATACATAGACTCAAAATAAACGTAAAGAATTTTCCAATTCAAACGAATATTGATCCTTAGATATTTATTCAAAATAACAGAACGAGTCTATTGCAAAGTATTTTTTGACATATAAAATTCAGTAAAAATCAAAGAAGTTAATTAATTTGAACGGTTTCTGTTTTACTTTAGAAAAATTTTACGATTATTTATAAAAGAAATGGAAGAGTTTAAATTTTGATGAAATAACTTCGATTCTCGATAATAACAATCGTTTAGTAGAAAAAAATAGAATTCTGTTCATCGATCAACGCCCTTATTCTTTCAAAGCAACATAATTTCTATCACACTTACCGATGAGTAAAATGCGACAGCTTTGCTGCCAGTTTCAACGCTATTTGTCCAAATGCATGGTGACCAGCAAGATTTTAAGAGGACCATGTTTATCCTGAAATGGAAATAAACAATATGTTCAATTAAGTTGTTTCATTTAATTAAGAAACAATCAAAGATTAATGACCTAACCTCAAGAGGCACACCCGTTTGTTTTGAAAGTGGGGCGTCGGCTTACGTGATTTACTATACATATAACTTTTATACACGTGAACCCTGCCGCGATTAATCGAAGATATGTTCTAATCGAATTTTTTAATATGCTTACCTAGTTTAGATAAACGAATATTTTTATATCCAGTATAATCCTACCACAGTTCAATTTTATTACTTGTTTTATTTATTTACTATTTAAAATCGTATTTCGTTTCGCAGCTGTACCATCACTATCTATAACATACTAACAGAAGGTGTGGTCGTTTGTTCACGCTGTAGTAGCGTCATCGCTACGCTACGTCAAACGATGAACCACGATGAACGGTGCCTTTAACCATAAACTCTATACATACACACCTATACATGTTGTATACATGTTGCAGAAATTCTACAAGATATACAACATCACGGCTGAAATATCCCTATGAAAATATAACGATATACCTACCGTCTGATATGCCCACATACCGATGTTATGTGTGATTATTTTAATAATATGTATTTTCATTAAATTTTAGAGGATTCGTTGTGCGACTCTTAGCCGGTAGGAGCGCCACCGAGATAAATACTATACGATGTATCACGGCAGATCGTTCTTAGCCGGTTAAATGTTGCTATTTGAGCGTTACTATATAAGTTAATTAAACGGATCATATATTAGGTGCAATGTGGTGAATAATGCCAATATATTCTATGTTGGATGTTGAAAAATTGTGTGGCGATAAAGTTTTGATAACAAAAAGCGAAAATGAGCTTCGGAAAGACTGTCTAGTAACTATTAAATCGTCCAGAATCTGTATAATATGCATACCCTTTTTCATACGTTTGAATTACACTTCAAGTCGCTATCGCAGTGCTGCCATCTGCGAAAATTATCACATTTACCGATCCTAAAAATATTTTTGTATATTAAATTTTAGATGCATTTCTAATATCTATATATTATGTATGTGTTATTATAAAATATGAATTCTAATCGAAAGTTTTATACTTAAGGTTATAATTAATTACCGCAGATATAATTGTAGAGATTTTTTTTTATGCATATGTATATATAAATATTTCGAATTCGAAATTTAAATTCGATACACGAGTTTTCGAAAAATTAAATCTACCATTCCAATTCCAATTTCTAATCAAATCTTTTTTTATTTTCACGTAGCAGTATAATTATAATATTGAAAATTTCTTTAAAACAGAATTTACATTCGACTGTATTTGAAATTATTCGCATAAACAATGCCTATGTAAGATATACGTATATCTACTTCGCGGTTTATTGATATTTATAAAACCGAAAGTATCAGATTTCAAAACGCTTCAAGTTTTTCAGTATGAAAATTTTTCTACTTGATTCGCGTACATATAAATTTTGGTTTTTGTTTTTAAGACAAGTATAACTAAAAATTTATTCTCAGCTTAAAGAACTGTGTGAATAGTATATATATTTAACGAAACAACAAACAATAAAGAAAATTGAATTTTCTTTGCACGTTTGGTTGAACAGTCTGATAATTTATATAACTTAAAATCGAAAGAAAGTATAATCCATGAATGACCACGAATTTATAATTATTCTATAAAAAAAGCTCTTTCAACAGTCGATCAATGTCCACGCGACTAATAATCGCTAGTTCAATTTTTAAAAATATATTCCTCGAGGACGTCTCGTTTACATCATATAAGTATATACATAATGTACATACATATATACATGGGTATATACCTACACATATGTATAATGAGATAAAATCTGTTATTTACGTCTGTATTACTCGCTTAGCATAGTTTTCATGTAATGACGTTATATTGCCTGACTAACAATATATATATATATATCATATAGAATATATATTTGCAAATATATACATATAGGTATATAGGTATATGTATATAATATACATATATATATATATATATATATATATATATATATATATATATATATATATATATATATATATATATATATATATATATATATATATATATATATATATATATATATATATATATATATATATATATATATATATATATATATATATATATATATATATATATGTATATGCTAATGGTATCTATTAATAATCTGTTAGAGCAAGGCCGAGTTAGTTTATTGGACGCAAATAGATGCGACTGCACATATGATCTCTCCCAGCGCATGGCGTTTCGATATAAACTATTATATAAAATATACTGGAAACATTAACGTCAGCTTTTAATTAAATTAAAATTATATATCTCGGTTTAATTGAAACGAACTTATTCATATATTATTATATACGTATATACAATAATTGCAAAAACGAAAATATAATTCATATACATATATATTATATACACATACAAATCTTATCGATTTATACCTCTTTCTCTTTGGACCAAAAATAATTCTACATACATATATTATATTTAATTACGTTATGCAGTATATGTATATGTCTGTATAACCAGAAATTTTATATCATATAGGTATATTACTAGGTATATATATATATACATATGTATTAAAACAAAACACATTCTAGCCGTATAGTAAAGTTATTTTCATAAGTATTTTTCGCGATGCGGTGGTACTTATAGTTATGACCGGATATCTGACTGAATAACACCCACACTTGTATCCTATTTATACCTAAGATCCACTCTGAGAATAGCTCTTACAAATATTAGCGACATTCGAAATTTTCTATGATGTTAGAAAAGAAAAATAATATAATTTTAAATAATATATACCTACATAAGAACGTATACATATATATATATATATATATGTATAAATATGCATAATGAATATACTATTTATCGATCAATTTTAATAACCATGAAAATTTTCAATATAAATTATATTATAATTAATTTTCTAACATATATATTATATACAAAATTATGATATATACATATATATGTATAGGTACAGGTATATAATATATGAGGTGCAGGATATACCTAGTCGAGTTAATATAATACAAGAGCCAGCGGGTATAATATATGTATACTATATATACATATACATATAAGGATTTTAGAAAAGTCGCGCATAGTTTGATTTACCGCAAGATAAGCACCGGCGTAAAACTGCTATCACCTGCGGTTATCTCCGCCCTTTATATTATATTGCAATAATAATTTCCCGGTAATATATTACCCCGTGATGTACTATATACGTATATAGGTATATGTATATAATGTGTATAGTGTATATAGAGGTAATCCTGTGCCAGCGGTGATTAACCCTTTGAAAATGTAGTTCAATGGTGTAAGGTTTCCTTCTCTTTTGCGGTCTTCGTATATATGCTATATAATATACATATACATATGTACACGCGGCCATTTTGGTACCACTCGATAAAATAAATCTATATGTAGATATATACATTTAATAATATTGTTATATATGTATATGTTAAATATGTATGTATATATTATACATATAAACCTATTATAAAACTGCATAATCTCAATCATATATATATACGCTAGCTTATGATATATCGTGCAGATCTGATTTTTCACGTATTATATATATATGTGTATATAAATCTTTCGATAAATCAAAATGGTGAAGTTTTTTATTTTTTATTATTTTTGGCTATTTTATTTGCTTTTTTATTGTTTATTTTTTCTGGACCGCTGAATTATCCAAACCAGTTACTCTAGCCGAAGGGAATTTTTGATCGCGATCTATATTATGTACACATAATATTATACCTATAACAGCTACCCAAAACCATATACACATGTATGTATTATTATATATATAATTAAATAAAAATGACTTGAGTAAATATATGAAAAGAAAGAAGAAAAAAAAAAAATAAAAAAATACTATGTAAACATAAATGTAATAAAAACTCTTTGTTATTGACCGAGTAAATTTTTTTTCTTTTTACGATCATGATCGAATAATAAAGATTGCTAAAAGCATCGTCATCGCTTGACTACAGTTGTGGATGTGGCTGTGGCAGGGCCACGTAACGCGGGAACAATGATCAATCGAATTAAATGTCGCTAACGATAAGAGTTGCCATTAATGCCAAGAGATTCGTATGTATGTATGTATTTACATTTTGGTATCAGAGAGGGTGAAACGTCAATCAATTACGCATATATACGATATAATATCTAGATTTTAGTTTTACAAATCTCTAGACACTTGAAAAAAATAAAAATAAAAATTCAAAATTGGATGAAAAAAAAAAGGAACAATCTTACAAAATATAGATATCCACACATCCAAAGACAGATGTTACGTGTACTTATACATGTACTGTGGTGTATATAACCGTATCATGTACGCGATAGTCAAAAGTTATAAATAAAAAACACGCCGGTTTGAGTTGTTCCCTTGCGTTATTTTCTATACATATATTTCTTATCCACCATATTGGTCGCTTCTCTTATACTATAAATGTTAAGATTTGGTTAGTAGTTTCTCTATATACCTATTTCCTATTTATTTACAGCAAATTATTCACATACAGATACCCATTACCATATGTATATAGTATATAGTGAAATAAATCTATAGATATATGTATACAGTATCAAAATTTCACACTGCAATTTTACATATATATATAATATACATATATGTATAGATATATGAAACTGTTATTCATTCCGTATATTATAGTGTAGTATATACTATTCACTAATGTTTACAGTATATACACTCAAATACATATACATATATAGATATTATAAGTATACGTATAACAGTTTGCCGGTTATATTCTATGCTTCAGGCTTTAGTACTTCGTTCAGGCTGGAGGCAAGAGACTCTCCGCAGATACTGTGGACCTCTACCGCTGCTGTACCTATACACATGCTCCTATGAACATGCATTATACACACGACGTATAGCTTATTGTTAGAAGAGGTAGGGGATATGTTTCTATACTCGGACTTTCCTAACTTATTTATAATAGACAAACAATTTGTCTAAAAAAAAAAAAAAAAAACAGAACAAATTCAAAATAATTTTGATCTCTTCGATTGTTTAGATCAAATTATCGTTATTATTATTATTATTATTATTATTATTATATAAATTATTGACGAAATAAAATAAAACAACTTCGATCTTTTTAATGTATTTCAAATTTATAAATAATTATAAACCTTTACGAAAATGAATTTTTTTTTAATTAAACAAGCAGTGAAAAACAATTTTATATTATTGTCATACAAACTTTTTAATATTTTTTCTTGTTTTATGTCTAGACAAAAAATTTCCTTAAACAAGTATTAATTTTTTTATTTTTTATTTATTTAAATTTTCTTTAAATTTTATTAATTGCGATTGATATAGATAGATATAAATGAACCGTGTATATAAGTATCAGCTAGGTCGTGGAGTTACGTTAAATAAGTTATAACCGGATCCCTCCCATGGGTCAGATGAGGCCCGTCGACTCCGTCCGACTCTCAGAGCGTTGGTTCGAGTCGTTGGGCCCCTGCAGCCTACGTCAGAACTAAGGCCTCGCTTGACCATCGAAGGTTGTTAAGTGGATTTAAAGACAATAAAGAAGTAAAAACAGAAAATTATAATAATTAAAAAAATTGAAAATAAACAAAAACAAAATCAAATAAATAAAACAATACGTGGGCGGTGAATTTGGAGATAAAATCTTACAAAAATAATAATAATATTAATAATAATAATTGGAGAAATATTTACAAAAAAATAAAAAACAAAAAACATACAGAACTGAATCGTTTTTAACAAGTTATTTATTTATTTATAGAGTTTCTAATCTAATGTAAACGAATTCTCAGTGCGTATTCTTCTTCTTCATCTTCTTCTTCTTCTTCTTCTTCTTCTTCTTCTTCTTCTTGTTAGTTTTCTTTTGCAAAACTTAGGTTCAAGACGTGCGGTATATTTTATATTGCTATATAATGTATGGTGCAGTTCCAGTGCAGTATGAATATGTATACTTATAATGTATCGTGAAATTTAAATGAATTTTTGCGCTTTGGTTTAATATGTACGTTTCTTTGCGGGTATATATTGTATATTACTATACTTGTATATAACTCAGTATAGAGGATCCAGGAGAGACTAAGAGAGAGAGAGAGAGGAGAAAAGGAGAGAATGAGGGACAGAGAGGGATCCCCTTCTCCGTAAACCACGACCGTATCGCCTCGATTACACCGCCGTATATGTCAGTCGGAACAGTTGACGGTCGACGTTCTTACAAGATATATATTCAGTGCGACGATTCGAGCAAAAAATATAAAAATTACAAAAACCTAAAAAAAAAAAAAAAAAAAATGAAACCTTTCGATAAAGAACACAATGAATTAAATAAATAAATAAATTTTGATGAAGGTGTAATTTTCACGCTGTCTGTAGGACTGGTCGTTTACTACTTCGATTTCTTTTACTACTTCGAATCTTGAACTTGACTTGATGATAACTGATTGCATGATTGATCTGGAGTTGCATATAGATTAGCATCAGCACATAATTGTCTCTTAAAAACGCGTGATAATATAGATATTCGATAATACGAATAATTATTAAGTGCGGTTGAAGTTTAGTAAGCTGCCATGATCTTCGTAGACTCTGGGGGTATCTACCTAAAGTAACGAAACCGCATCCCAAGACCGAAACACCACGTACCCATCGTATAAATATCACGTGAGGCCATCCCGCAGTAGTGAGCAGCAGCAGCAGCAGTAGCAGCAGCAGCAAGAGTGGTACGGCGGGCTGAGTCTGCGCTATTTAGAAAACTCTTTGCTTAGCGGGAGACGACGCCGCGCCGCTTCCTTCCTTAGTGAAGAGTTTCTTAAGAGGTTTAATATACGCGTTGTGATCCTGATCTCGTTGTCTGCTATACGTATATATTATAATATCGACATATACCGCGTCCTCTCAACCTCTCGTTTTTATCATAAATAATAAATAACAAAAAAAAAAAAAAAAAATGAAATAGGAAAATGTTTATATATACATGAAGTGATTTGTTAATCATTTTTAATAAGTTAACATCGAATTATACCATGCAGTAGTTTTTTTTTTTTTAATCCTCTTCTCTTACGATTATACATTAACCGTAATAATTTAAGTGTCAGAAAATCGTGCGGAATTATACTTTTATCTTCTGATTATATTATTAACAGAAGAGTATAATAATAACACGAGGTGTATAACGTACAGTGCAACGACTAAAACATCAAAGTTTACTGAAGAGATTGGAGAAAGAGGAAATACTGGAAAACTAGATAAACGATGGAAGATACATGATTAGCAGGTACTGTAATATACTAAAACAAAAATATATATTTTGCTATTAGATATGGAATCAGAAATATGTATAATAGATTATCGAAAGATATCCCTTCAAAGAATGACAATACCTAAATTAATTATTGTCTAAAATTATGTTTAAAATAAATACCGCAAATAATTTGAATAAAAAATATAGAAAGAAAGAAAAAAGGAAGATATAGTTCCTATATATGTATAGGTATTCGCTATTAGCGGTGTGTAGCGAGCGCGTGTTATGCAGTGCAGTGCAGTGCAGTGCAGTGCAGCAGGCCAGGGAGTCAGGCAGCATCAACTCTTGAAGGAATGTTTTACGACTGAGTAACAGTGTGGCCTGGCATGAGTTCAGAGTACTCTGATAGTTTTCGACCAATGATACGAGGCGTTAGTGAAAGCTTGTTAAATCTTGGCCAAATGGTATTATAGATATAACGGAAAGTCGGTTTATTTATAGCGGATTGGTAACTCGCTTATATATATATATATATATATATATATATATATATATATATATATATACATATACCTATATGTACCCACACCGCATATATAGATATACCTATACACGTTTAATATACATACCTTTATCAGTTTTGAGAAAGATTTTTTTGTTTAAGCTTTCCATTCATCTTGTAGATTTATATATGTAGCCCATGTACGATTTGAGTTATTTCTTCGTATATAAATGTATATATGTAGGTATTTTTTTTTTTTTTTTTTATTCAACTGTATGTACATATAGAAACGGAGTTTTTGTTAAACAATTATTATTTTTGAATAAACATTCCAATCTGAAATAAAAGTCGTCGCAAAAATTGAAAAAAAAAAAAAAAAAATTAATACAGATTTAACTACGATGAGTTTATGTTTATAAATAATTTACCACGTTATTCATAATCTTCGTTAAGCTCTATACGTATATATATATATATATATATATACGTATAGGTATACAGTATTCAGGAATTTCGAGACATAGCTATTTATAAATGTTAAATAGAAGAAGAAGAAGAAGAAGAAGAAGGAGAAGAAAGAAGAACAAGAAGAAAAAGGAAAAAATAATAAAGAATAATTCTTATAAGTAATAATTATTATAAATTTTGTACTCTCGTATTATATATGTAATAAACGTATTTTACATTTTTCGTTTCATTTTTTTTTTTAAGACTCAATATACTATAACGTGTAACATTCAGTCGCTACGACCTACTTTACTCAATTAATTATTATTTATTATCATCTCACTTCGCGTTATACCTACTATATGCTATATACTGTGTATAGTATTAAAAACTTTAAACAAAGATTGTACAAGCTTATTATACGTTAATAGTGCTTGCTTATCTGTATTATAATGAAAAATGAAAAGTCGTATGTTGGTCTCTTCGAGGAAGAGATTATACCCACCTATACCTATACCTATAACTACGATTATACACTACAGAACTTACATATTCATAGTTGATATGAGTTTTGCACGAGGAGTATATGTATAACATAAGATAGAGAGTATAACGTAGTGCTGCAGCATTAGCTGACAAAGGAACTGTGTACGCTAATAAGACATTATATATCGTAAGTAGTGTATATTTAATATCACAACGACGATGATGATTATGATTATGATGATGATGATGATGATGGTGGTGGTGGTGTTGAAGCACTCTGCATTAAGTTCTTCAATAGATGATCGAGTATACTTAAGTCCTAGTTAAACTTTATACGGCTATATCATATCCGTTATTCTTTCTTTCTTTTTTTTTCTTTTTTTTTTTTTGATACAGTTTAGATGCAAACAAATTGGTCAGGATATTGATCATAGGTGAAGAATTTCTATTTCTGTTGAATTTTACTCTCTTTTATTTTTTTTTTTGTTTTTCCATTTATTTTGATTAAGATTAAAATCGTTTGTCCCGTTTGATCCGTCTGCAGTTGAATTAGGAAACTGAAATTACTAATTAAGCGCATTCTGGTGTACGTACCTACCTACCTACCTACCTACCTACCTACCCACCTACCTACCTACCTACCTAGACTCAAAGCATTCCTTAATTTTACGATGACAATAAATTCGCTCCTGTTTTATGCAAGGTCAAGCACACACAACTCGTGTCCAAATTATCTTTCAGGCGTAGGCGAGTAGCAGGCTACAAATAAATGTCAGACGTTAGTTTATTTATTTATCTACCTGTGTGTATGTGTGTGTATATGTGTGCACCGAACGTTTAAAATCGAAGAAAATATCTAGTATTATAGGTACATACGTCTGTAATGAATGAGAAATCGAACGACTGATTAATTCTTCGAAAAATATGGTTTTTTTATTTTTTTATTTTTTTTGATTATAATATTATACGCAAAATTTCTGCAGCTATATGATAATTTTACATTGTCATTTATATATGTATACATGTATATACATATATATATATATATATATATATATATATATATATATATATATATATATATATATATATATATATATATATATATATATATATATATATGTATAAGTCGGAAGTTAACGGTGAAAAATTATTCTATTCTGTTATTATAATAGGCATAGTATAGACGTGCATAGAAAATTTTTATTCAAGATAGTTGTATATACTGTTATGTATATACTGATATCAACTTTGTTAATATGAACTTTAATAAGTAGAAAAAGTATTTATTCTGATGCCAATAATTATGATCGCGCGTGAACTTCTTTTACATCTTTTTTTTTTTTATTCTTATCCGAAGAATCATTGAAAAAACGTAAACCAAAAATGTGTATAAAAAAAAAAATGCACAAAAAAAAAAAAAATTAAAAACCAATTCAAATGTATGAATGTGAGTTTTTTTTTTTCTTTGGTTAGTCCATGTATCTGTAGATTATATTTATATGTGTAGGTATACCATAAACCAAAATTGTAAGTTCTGAAAATCTTCAAATTAAAGAGATGATACAATAATTAAAGTCTCCTAGAATTAATATAATCTTATTTATTTATTTTCTTTTTGCTTTTTTATAGAGATTTTTATAAAATTTACACTTCTTCCACCTTCAAGATAAACTAAGAATATTATAATTATTAATCCGGACTTGAATCTTTCCAAAACTTTTTTCCCAGTTTTTCTTTATTTAGAGTTGAACAAATTTTTATGAATCGTAAAAATTATTCAAAAGAGAAAGTGAGAATAAATAAAATTGACATCATTCGCGGAGTTAAAAATTTCATAAAATCGATAATTCCAATCCGAAATTACTCATTTTCGATCTAAATAATTTCAATTCTATATATATATATTTTTTTTTTAATTTATTTATTTTTTCTATTACTTTTTTTTTTAATTCTTCTTCCTTTTTCTTTTTGTTTGTATCAGGGCGAGGGAAGGATGAAGAATGCCCCGCGGCGTCGGGGAAGGAGGCGAGAGGGCGAGCAGCGGTGGCGGGTTCGGAGGATGGCTCGGAGGAGCTGCCAGAGCGATGACGGGTGGAGCTGGTGGCGGTTACGTTGTCCTAGGTGGTACAAGATACGGCCTAAGGCTATCGCAGGTCAGTCTAAAATCCGAAAATCAAAAATAAAACAAACAAAAAAAATCTTTGGTTGTCCCCCCCCCCCCCCCAAAAAAAAAACAAAAAAAAAAAAAAACAAACTACCTGAGAGTGAAACCTCCCCCTGAAAAAGAGCAAAAAGCAAGTAAAATCGGTAATCTTAAGGTGACGAAATCCTGCCGACAGGAGAGCATACCTCCTGCGAGTACTCGCGAGGAGTCACAAGAACGTCGAAAAAAACGGAATTCGAAAGAAAGCGGAGATTCGAATTCGAGAGAACGTCTAACAGATAAGCGTTGTTCAGCTGCATCAGCATCAGCACCAATACCTGCATCATCAACATCTGGTGGTGGTGGTGGAGTAGAAAAACCGGGTTTAGATCTGGCGGGGAGTGTTGCAGATTGTTGCTGCATAGGACCTCGTTCGCGATTACCTCTTCCCCGCGTCTCATCATCGTCGTCATCATCATCGTCAAATACAACAACTATAACAGCTGTAACTGCAGTTAACATTTCGAACTCTATAAATGCGAACAGCAATAGTGTTACAAATACGAATAACAATTATAGCAACAATAATACAAATACAAATACCAATACCAATACCAATACCAATACCAATAGCAATAGCAATGGACCTCCAGCAGCTACAACACGCGCGACACTCGCCGCGGCTGGTACCGCAGAGTTAACAGTAACACAACTGCCGCCAAACTTCTTGGCTAATAATAAACAAGGAGGCGGTTTGCAGCCAGCCAGCCACGGATCATCCGCGACCTCACTACCAGCTTCAGTGGTCCACTCAGTCTCGGTGCCACGACAGCTTGCCCAGTGGACCAAACACCAAACCCTCAAGTTACAGGTTCGTTAAATGTAAACGTTGATTCAGAACTGTTCAGATTGATTTTTATCATTATCATTATCATCCTCGAAATCAACGATAATAGATCAGAAATTAACTAAAAAATATCTATAAACATATTTGTGAATCATTTTTATACAATTTTCTCATTTTTTATATCTTTTCGATCTGATTTTTAGAAATTTTTTACTTTCTTTCTTGTGACAATGATATACTTAATCGGAATTTACATTTTCTTTTCGTAATACCTAATTGAATGAATTTTTTTTTTGATTTTTTTTTTTTTTTTAATAAACTCCCATTTCACGTGTATTAGTATATTTATTTTGTATATAGTATTTAGATAGCGAGACATTTGGACCGTGTGTTTGTAATGGCATATATATATAACTATAACATGTTATATAGTGAAATATTTATAGACTCAAGTTCAGAAAATTTTCTTGGATAACGATTCATATAATGACGTAATTCATACCGCAGACTGCAGAAAACATTTGGATTATCATTTTTACCGGGAAGGAAGTAATATCGATCTTATTTCATTTATGGATTCTATTTTTTTTTTTTTTTTTTACATATGTATCTTATTTTATTCACGAACTTAAATCCGACAATTTATTATCTTTATACAAATAATAAAAATCTGCTCAGTCATCGTTTCGATACGAGCCAAAAGCTGATTTTTACACTCTGATACTATTATGATGAAAATTGTGTCAAGTCTTTTATTTCGGGTCCTAAAAGTCTTTTAGAGATCATCTCCGAGTCGGCGATCGTCGTCGGTCGTAGTTCTGAAAATAAAATCCTAATTGAGTCATATCCGCGTTTATGAAGAGTTTCACGGTTTGATTCCTCGGATTGTCTTTTTCAGTCTTCCGTTTTTTTTTATTTTTGCTTCTTCTTTAATATTATTGTTATTATATTTTTTTTCGATAAAAACCGCGACTAGAATCAAAAATTCGTGATTCGTTACTGACTCTAACTCGATATAGGAGCCAGCCGTGACAGCAGTGGACCGTTTGCACAGATTCCGATGGAGTGGGGGCGGAGGAGGAAGCGGTAAAAAATCCTCTTCCAGCCCCCGCAGCGATAAAGCTGAGCGGCTTCGAGAATTAACAGAAAAATTGAAAGGTCCAGCACCCGTACCGCCGCCGCGAAGACCGTCGCGATTACAGGCCTCATCTCCGCCTCCGAGTGGCCATCAGCATCATCAGGTAGGAGGATATATGAAAAAAAAAAAAATAAATAAATAAAAAATACGAAACAAATTGGCCGGTGAAATGATGAAAAAATATTTTTTTCTTTCTCTTTTTTTGGGACAATTTTCTTTTGTCTCTTTAGAATCCGCAAACTGGACCCATTCAAAATTGCGGACGTTGCAACAGCGATGGTCGGCCAGCTTTTCGTAGCTATACATACAGCGAGGGTAGTGGCGTAGGTGGAGTTTCAAATTGTTCAATACATCAACCTAAGACTTTCATTAGAAGTGAGAGTGTTAGTGAAGAGTGTGTTAGTGATTCAGCGGGGGCTTCAGTCGGGGTTTATAACGATGAAAATCATGATAACTATTCAAACTCGACGAGTGTAAATAAAAAAAAGGGTTCTAAGACTCAGATGAAAAGCTCTAACGAAAGAAATAGTGCTGAAGATATTAGTGA
Organism: Macrophya annulata; assembly: GCA_963924015.1. Lineage (NCBI taxonomy): Eukaryota > Metazoa > Arthropoda > Insecta > Hymenoptera > Tenthredinidae > Macrophya > Macrophya annulata. Next base: position 4,149,769 of record OZ001258.1, read on the forward strand.
AGAAAAATTATCTAGTGATCATAACTCCAGTGCTACAGATCCTAAACATTTAAGACAGTACAGTGATTCGATTGTGGAAAGTGCAAGAAGTCTTGCTGAACTTTGTCTACCAAAAAATAATAATTCACCAGGAAGTAGCGAGGGGGAAGCCAGGGATGCTGTTACTAGGCTAGAACCTAGAGGACCGCTTTTATCATATCATAGAAGCGGAGTGCCTTACAGAAGCGCTTCTTTTAGTCAGGTGGATTTCAATCAAGGTAAATAAACACCAAAGTATCTTAAATTTGAAAAAGTTTTCATGTTTATTCACCCTTTTTCTTGATCTTTTTTTTCGCATTGAATCGATATTTTCTACAAAGCTAAATACTTGGCGTGCACATTTTCTCCACCACTCAGCCTCCTCTTCGTCTTTTTACACTTTCCAAGTCCAAGAAATGAGCGTAATTGCTTCTTTGTTCAATGTTCTGCTTTAGTTTGTAGTACTTTCCTACTTTGTAGGTACATTTTATCCTTTCTCTCTCTTTATTAATTACCTGAACAACAAAAGGAACAGTATTTAAAACCGATCGAGTCAGTAATTAAAACTGTGGCACTCAGGTAGTAGACAAGTGACTTCAAAGGGCAAAGTTTTTCTGTTGATTCAATATTTTTGTTCTAGTTTTTGCCGCATTTAATCGACATTTCTACAAAGCTATATACTTGGCAGGCACATTGCTTTCCCCCACTATGCCTGCTTTATCTTCTCACAGTTTCCAAGATCAAAAAATTAGTGTAGGTGCTTCTTTTTTCAATTTTTTGATTTACTTTGTTAACTTTCTTATGTATCAATTCAGAAATCCAGAAAGCTACGTACTTTATGAGCACATTCCGTACTTTCACTCTCCTCATTATTTTCTTGAACAAAAAGAACAGTCTCTGAAACCAATCAAGTCAGTAATTAAAACTCTTGCACTCAGGTAGCAAACAAGTTACTTCAAACGGCAAAGTTTTCTTGTTTATTCAGCTTTGTTTTTCATTCATTCCCACATTTAATCGACATTTCTACAAAGTTATATACTTGGCGTGTACATTTTTTTCTTCACCTCCTTTGCCTCCTTTGTCACCTCACACTTTCCATGATCATAAAATTGGAGTGATTGGTTTTTTTTCTCAATGTTCTGCTTTACATTGTAAACTTTCCCACACATTGATCCAAAATTTCAGAAAGCTACTCACATTCATTCCAATCGCTCTCTTAATTTATCTCCTGAACAAAAAAAACAATCTTTGAAATCAATCGAGTCAATAATTAAAATTCTTGCACTCAGGTAGCAGACTGAAAGCTCAAACCCAACAAAATTCAAAGACCGATATAGATGAGAGCAAGGATGTCCGTGCTAGTACTTTGCCACGTCGTCGTGGCGACATTAGTCCTAATGTTGCAACACCGAGGCATAGTCCTACCCGGCAAAGTCCTAGGGCAAGTACTACTAGCGTTGATAGTGCAGTTGGCTCCGCTGAGGGTTTAGGCGCTGTTAATCAAGGCCAGGAAGAGGTGAGACCAAGAAGTGACGGATCTGATAGTCTTGCAACTTCTAGTGCTTTGACTAGCCCCGAACCCCCTACACCAGAGAGCCACGAACCAAGGGTGGATCTTGTTCAACCTGATCTACCAGCTCCAGAATGCCTGCCAGACAATTCCGAAGTACTCGAAACAGCCGTTGAAGAAGTCGTACATAGAGGTGAGTTGGGAATTAAAGAAATTAACGTTTTGGGATTGAGAAAAAGCCGAGAGCAGAGATTTTTAGAATTTTGGAGAAAGTTTATCAATTTCTTTACAGAATTTTCATGGGATTTTAGAGGATTGTATTAGATTTTGATGATTTTTTCAAGTATTTTGTTTACTCATCTAAGAATGTATAAATTTCATCCCGGCATTTGGCCTAAATTTGAAGAATTTTAATTAAATTTAACAAGATTTCAAGGACTTTTTCAAAATTTTATAGTTTTCCATCTCATTTTGGTGGCATATTTCATTGGAATTTTATAAAATTCGTCAAAAAAGAAAACAAAAATGGCAAATTCAGAATTCCTCGCAGTTCAAAATAAATTAAAAAATAAACAAACAGACTAAGAAAAATATAAAATTTTTTCATCAGACTCCAGAATCGAGCCTCACGAAGTGATAGTCACACCGCCACCAGAAGAGCCAAGATTAAGTCAAGCAAGTGAAGGTAGTGAGGCACCGAGTGAAACTCAATCCGAAGCATCTTCGCCAGGAAAGACTCGACGTTATCGAGGAGATACAAGCAAGCGAAGAAAAGGTGTCTACATAACCCAGTGGCCAGAACCCTCGGATTCAGATAGAAACAAACTGGCTGCACAAAGCAGCGAGGAACGTGATGATGTACCAGCAACACCCAGCGATCTATCAGACTGCGAAGGTCACACACCCAGAAGGTGAGAAAAAATTTCCTAAACCGATAGAAAACTATGTTTCTTTTATATCATTATAAATTTTCTCGTTTTTGTGTGTTTTTATTTTTTACTCAGATATAGCAAGAGGCCTCTTCGCGGTCCATATGGTCAGATGTTGGAAGCCGAAATGGCCAAGCCACGAGCACCTGCAGATATCGGTCTAGACGGAGGTCTTAGACCGCGAAGAAAAGTGTCTGCAAATCTGTCTTACAGTGCTGGTACAAACAGTAATTCTGAACCGCCAACACCATGTCATCACAGGACTACTTCAAGTCCTAGTAAACTTGAGGGACTTCCTGGACCCAGCCCTGAACTTCTTGCTGAACTTCTGAGGGGATCTTCTGAGAGAGTGGCTCGAGCTCCAGCCCATCGAAACGTGAGTTTAGCAATATATTTAGTAAATTTCAATATTTCTTGATTGTTTTCTTTTAATATTATTGTAGAGCTGTATATATTAGTTTTGGCAAACTATACGCAATACATATCTAGTGTGATGGCGATTATGATTTGAATTATTTACGGTCAACTTTTCTGTCTGTATTTGTGTCTGTGTCTGCGTCGTAGACAGGAGACCCGAAACCCCTCTTGACAAGTATAGGAGCCAAATATAATCTAATAATATTCAACGATATCTTTTGCACAGAGAGAAGAGAAGAGTAAAGTAGACTAGACTAGACTAGACTAGAGTCTAGCTTTGGCTAGTGTCCTGGAGAGCTAGTTCGTTATATAGAAAAGCAAAATCAGTAGCAGTAGCAGTTATAGTGTTAGGTCTAAGAAATCTTGGGTTTGATGAAGCTAGGCGGAGGCAGAGACGGAAACGGAGGTGGAGGTAGTGGCGAATGGTATAGACTTATGTATATATAGGTACATATATATACCAAGGAGGATATTCCTGGCCGAATATATACCTGAGCTCGAAACTAAATTTTGTATCTATACACTATCTCTGTATACAAATCTATGACACATATACCTCTACATACGTACATTATACACATAAATATACACATAAGCATATATAATGTACGTACATACATACATACGTAGATAGAAGAGACAAACTTTAGACTATGTCGTTTAGTCGCCAACTACCTATCTACTCTGTCCGAATCTGAGCTAGAAGTTAGTCTATATTGCTGGCCTTAATATTGACGCAACTTTCTGACCTTGCGTAAGGAACCTCGCTCACTATCATCGAGAAAAGATTTTATTTTTATTTTTTATTTTTTTTATTTTTTATTTTTTGGGAAAATATTTTATACAACCGTTGACAGTTTTTAAGTTTTTCTTCAAGAAATTTTTGATAAGAAAATATTCTTTTTACCATAAAATTGAAAAGAATTTTACAATCCAATTATTCATGGTCGTAAAATTATTTCTTTTTTAATAGATTTACGAATTTAAACATACTTATTTTATATGATCATATTATAGAGAAGAAATTTTCCTTTTTCAAGTGAAATCTGAATTCTATGAATGTATTTTCTTTTCTGCATTTACAGAAATATTATTTTTTATTTAAAAAAAAAAAATTTTTATTTTCATTTTTACATGCGTAAGATATTATACGCAGACTTGATGCATTAATATCGCAACTGCTGACTGTATATGTATTATAATAATACGCAACTTCCGAAGGAAATAAAATTTTGAAATAAATTATTATTATTTTTATTTTAATTTTTTTTTTTTTTTTTTGCTTCGTATTATAATTACTTGTGTATGTATAGTACATATTATAGGTATTGCCTATTCGTAATGTTTTGAAAATTTTTACTTACGCACAATATAACAATCAGCAATTATATGTATACCTATACTAGGCAATATAATACATATAAAACTATGTACTTCACCTACGCAATTCATTGAGAAGTTCAATACATAATTAAAAATTGCATATATGTATAGGTACTAATCATTATAATTATAATTCGAAAATCAGATCTTGTTAATAAGTTTCTTTATTTATTTTTTATTTTTTTTGGAATCCTTGTTATTTCTACACGTTTTTAAAATACCAATCTTAGTTTAACAAATTAAAATATCGATTCAATTATTTACGAATTGCGAAATGCGACTGCAGCAGTAATATCATATAGGTAGGTATATATATCGTCCGCAAGCGGTCCAAACTGACTACCAAGTTTATTTCGGGAATTTTTGATAGAAATTTATATTTATCTATATATGTATATAGGTATATATAATTGGCTTAGAGCCCGCTTTTCTATATAGACTATATGCTACATACAGTAAAAAAAAGCAAAAATAATGAGAATCAACGTGCTTCGATTAATCAGTTTCTTTTTCCTTTTCATTTTTCTCAAATTCTTAGTCTAGAAAACCGAAAAAAAACAAATAATGATACTAACAATAATCATTAAAAAAAAAAAAATCTTTAATTGTACATACTATACATATATATTCGTTTTTTATTTTTTATTAAAAAAAAGAGATATATATATATATATATATATATATATATATATATATATATATATATATATATATATATATATATATACATATATATATATATATAAAGAGTGCAACGAATTTTTTTAAAAATAAATTCATTCCCAAGGTCTATAGCTATACTTATATGTATATACCTATATGTATACATATGTGTATATGTATGTACATACATGTATATAAGCTATACTATATTTACGCGACTCGCAATAGAGAGGAACGGGTTTTTCAACGTTATCGTTTACTAAAGGAAATATTTGAGTACCTACATATACATATGGATATATAGGTATATGTATATATACATATACCTATATGTATGAGTTATGCATGTATGTCTGCATCGGCGTATGCATGGCTGTCGGACTGCACTCAAGGATCTATACATAGATCATTCAGATCACAGCATCTCGTTTGGTCGAACGGTGATCAACAAGAAAATTCTTCTTAAAAATTTGTATATGATCGTTAAATTAAAATAAACGAAATAACGAATAATATAATATCTAACCCAAAAAAATCTAGATTGCAGAAATATATCGTACGGAGAAACTGATTTTTTATTTATAGAAAAAATCATATCGTAGTATATATGTATTTAATAAATTATTCAAATTTGAAAATTGATTTATTTAAAAATCAGATAAGATATCATTTCTTCCAGATTATTTAAAAAAAAAAAAAAACTTAAACTCGTGCAAGTAATAAATAATAAAAAAAATTCGCATAGTTTGATTTTTTGATTTGGAGGATACAGCGACGCGACGCGTCACGTCGCCGGTAGGTCCGAGACTAAACACGCGACCCCGGGGCGTCTGAATAAATATATCGTTATTGAGAAAGAAAGAAAAAAAAGGAAAATATGTTTTTATAGAGTAATTTGATGGGGCAAATACCAAAGTCGAATGGCTTACGTTAATTTTACATAGGTTTAGGTATGTATATATGTCGAGAACTTGCACTTAATTCTTATACTCATTTTCAATCTATATATTCATGAAATATTGAAATTTTTCATCGACTTGTTATTTATCTAAATTTTAATAACAATATGAATAAAGATCTTCAAATCGATGATTAAAAAATACTTTGTGATCTTGATCAAATAATTGATCTGAATTGAAAATTTGATATAAAGTTTTTGAAAATTGTTAATTAATTAGAATTTGAAATTTATAAATGAAAGTAGATCCTTGTAAGTGAATATAGAATTTTGAACTAAAAATATTATGATATAGAAATGAAAGAATTAAATAAATTAAATAAAGAAATAAAGATGTAGAAAAATTATGAGAGTTAAAATTCGGACGCTTTTTTTTTTTTTTTTTTTTTTTTTTAATTCTTTTCTTCTTTTTTTGTGGTTTTTTATGTCTACGCTGCCAGATTGACGCAGGTGCTAACTTCCGGCGTCGCCCACCAGGTGGCTGCGTCACTAAATACCCCTTCCATTTTCTCAATACCAAAACTATACTAGTTGATTTTAAATTTAGAACGACTTATATACCTATACGTATATATGTATAGTATAACGTGTGACTTAAGCTGCAAGAAAATCTTTTAGATTTCTCTAGCCGTAATAATATAATACCGAAACTATATTATATTATATAATCATAGAACGAATAGAAACAAAACTACCCTTAAATTCAACCTTATATAAATTATTTGAAAATCCGCATCGTATAATCGTATAATTTATTCAAAAAGTTCTCTACTCGGTTTCTTTTTTTTTTTCATATATTTTTTGTTTTTTTATTTTCTTATTTAATTTCTTTGTTTTGTTAACAGAAAATAATACAAATTTATTACATTATTGTAAAAACGAGGGAAGGGAGTGGGTGGGGAACAAAAATAGAGTTATACCATTTTTTATCTAATTTTTAAAAAATTGTTTTTGTTATATGAGTTAAAAATATATGAGCAAAGGTAACTAGAAAAAAAAGTAGAAATTGAAAAATGAAAAAAAAAAAAAAAAAAGAAAAAATGATGATATGATCTGATGGCTGGGGTCTAAGTTTACTGTGTTTAGTAGCTAGGAAATAATCTACAGTTTTTTTAGAATATATAGTTTGTATAATATGGGTTATATAGTCGAACGGTGTAAAATATCCAGCTTGCTCCAAAAATAGACAATATATACCTATATTTATATATATATTCTTTTTTTTTTTTTTTTTTTTTTTTTTTTTACCAACAGTTTATTATTATAATCGGAGAGAATGGGAAAACAGTTTGTCTAACAAATAAATGATAAGCTTTTTTTTTCTTTAGTATGTAGCCTATGAATATATATGTACATATACCTATACTGTGTATGTGTGTACAATATATCTCGATACATCTACTATACGTATATAAGAAAATTATTTCTGCCAAATTATAATTAGATGTGGTTATTATTATTTGATTTTTTATTTTTTCACTCATTTTATTGATTTCTTTAGATTTTTTTTTTGGTTTTCTGATTGACAACGAAAATATGACAATTTTTGAAATATATATCAAGCATTCCATATCTGGAACATTTCTCATTTTATCTTGGAAATATTTAAACGTTTATAATTATATGAATCAATAATTGATTTTCTTCGATTGACGTCATTCCTCGAATTACGTAAGTGCAGGTATACATATAGGATGTCTTTAGTATACGTATACATACATATATAATACTGTGCGAATTGCTTACGTAAAAAAAAAAAAAAAAAAAAAAAAACTTTTGGAAAAAGAAAAAAGGAAAACAAGAAAAAAAAAAAAGGTAAGAAATCGAAAAGATGAAATAATTTGAAAGAAATATTAATCAATTATTACATATAATTATGTTTTTTTAAAATTATTATAGATATAATATATTATCGTGATAAAAATTAGATTTTTATTAAATATATATACCTCGTGAGAAACTTTTTTTTGTATATATGTGTAAATTTGTCAAAGCCAAGAATTGTCTTAGATATCAATCGTAGGTCCTCGGACAGAAATGTTATTCGCTTAGTCACGAGCAGAGAGTAGAAAGGCTCATAGCTCCATTCAGAAGTAGAGAATATGTTTATCCCTAGTATACAGGAATAGAAACTAGTCGCCGCGGTCAATTCTGTACAACTGTTCAATTTATTTTATTTTATTTTTATTTTTTATTTTTTTTTTTTGTTTCTTATATCTAAAACGTAATTTTATACCGTATATGTATATGTATGATCGATTCCGGTCATGAACCGGAAATAAATCTGAAAAATACATATTCCCTACAAAATGAGAAAAAACATTATATAAAAATCGTAGCATTATATAAAAATATAAAAAAAAAAACTATCAAAATTAAATTACTCAAATTTATATCCTAGCTTCTATATAAAGGCTGAAAGAATTTTTCGAATTTAAATCATTGACTTGTCACTAAATTAAACGCTGCTAAGTTATTTCGTACATTTTTTTTAGCCTCAAAATAGTTTGACTATTCACATCGTCGCCGTGATAATTAAAAAACTGTATCATTTATCGCTTTGAAATTTAGAAACAATTTTTTTTCTAAACAGTTTTATCTCCGGATTAACCTAAAATATAGAAATAAAAAAAATTTAGACTCTCTTTAGAAACTAGTCGAAAAATAAGATGTAAGAAAGATGACGAAAAAAAAAAAAAAAGGAAATTTGTTAAATGAAAGTAAAATTATATAGAATTTATTTAACTTCATATATTTTGGCTATATAAAACTGAGCGTAGGTCAGTTAGGAGATTACAGTGTCATAAAATTTTTCTATAAATTTTAAGTCATCAAATTGAATTATTTTTTAATTATTACACCCACCATAGAGAGTGGCTAAACATTAATTTCAACCCTACAGATACTATTCAGCTAATTTTAATTCAAAGAATTCTCTTACATAAGTTTTGGTATAATAATATACAAAATATTTTTAAAAATTATCGAAATTTTTTTCGATTCACGTGAGGTGTACATTTTTTTATATATATATATATATATATATATATATATATATATATATATATATCAATACGATCTGCAAGGATACAGAGACTAGACTTGAGATTTCATGAATTTAAGGGAGAATTTTTATACACAAAAAAAAAAAAATAAATAAATAAAAAAAATAAATTGATCAGAATATTGAATTGCGGTGAAACGTGCCTATTTTAATTATCGAATCATACATAAAAAAAAAAAAAAGAAAAACTGCTGAAGGAAGCGCGATATATCGTGAGTATATTATAAGTGTCCTCATAAACGTTAGAAAAGAGGCACTTATGAATATACTTCGCGAAAAATCAGAGAGGGAAGAAGAAGCTGCAACGTAAGGTAAAAGAAAAAAAAAAAAAAAAAATTGATAAAAAATTCCCGTGTATTATATAGCCACCTACGCGTAAGGGTATGGTAAGTAGGTAGGGTAGGTCGATGAAGCCCAGATTTTGGCTACCCCGCCATTCTTCGATCCGATCAAAACGCGCGCAATAAGAATTTAAATTCTATTCCAAAGCAGCTATATAGCAGCTGGCTGGACTTTGAAGGCTACAAATATTATTGTTTCCAATTTATACATATACATATCTACTTTTCTAGCCGTTTGAGTTCTGATAAATTAAACGATTACGTAATATTACCTATACCTAACGCGGTTTATATAAAATCCAAAAAAAGAATAATATTAAGAAAGGAACTCATTTTGTTGTATAGAAAAGAAATAAATCTTTTCTACCCCCAGATATTTGAAAAAAATTTTTTTACTTTTCGAATTTGAATCTTTTATTTATTTATTTATTTTCATACGTTTTTCACGTTTTATTTTTTGATTCATCATGTTTAATCCAGAAATGTAAAAAATTCCAAAAAAAAAAACAAAAAGAGAGAGAAACACCCACCAAAAAATTGTCAAATAAATTCGTTCAATAATTTGTTTTAATTTAATTTGTGTAAAATATTTTTAAAAATTTTTCGTCCTTTAGTTTTTGTATTTCGTTTTTATTTCTATTTTTTTTTTTTTTTTTTTTTTTAATTTTTTATGAATAACTCGAATTTTATACACGTATAGTTATTAATCGGCTTTCTATATACCTAGTCGTACATATATGTATATGTATGTATGTACTTAATACAAGAGAACGCGCCGGCGTCCCGACGCCCGTTTCTCTCGGTTTGTCTCTCTTGCTCTCAGGCATCGATCACCCTTAGTGGGCGAGCGTCGGGACGCTAGTCGACGCGGAGCGACGCCTAGAAATCTACAAAAAGTTTTCGCAGTCCTTTTTATTATAACCTTATTTATATGTATATACACATATTGTATATGTATATGTGTACATATATATTTATATTTATTAAAAAACAAATTATTATGCGTCTTTAAAGTCGAGGACAAAAATTTGAGAAATTTAAAATACCCCTTCTCCCCCAACGGGGATATAAATAGTGTTTAATCGCGTCGTACATTTTATTAAAATGTATATTAAATATTCTTACGATTGTGCTAAAATTTGGTGAATTTCTAACTTTTTTTTTTACTTCTAGTTTTATTTCGTTTTCATAGATTTAAAAAAAAAAAAAAAAAAAAAAAAAAGAAAGAAACAAAAATTAGTGCTTTTTATTTTATTTTATTTTTTTTTTTTCTTTATTTATTTATTTATATGCATACATATAGGAATTTATTTTTTCATACCTTTTTTTTCGAAATTTTATACCTATATTATAGTACACACGTAATTTTCTATAAAAATTTTAGATTTATGTATATACATATGTAGTAGAATTAATTTTAATTCTATATAGGGATTTCCATTCCATTTTTTTTTTTTTTTCATTTACTTATTTTTTTTATCTTTATGTTTCAAATTTTTCATTGAAAACTGAAATTATCGCTTCACCTAAAAGAACAATCAATAAATAAATTGAAAAATAAAAAAATCAAAATCGTAATGCATCGGTGGAAACTAAAAAACATAGACAAAAAAAGAACAAAATTCGTATGAATAAAAATTTAAGACGTTGTGGGGGGTAGTGACATTTTTTTTTTTGTTGTAATTTTTTATATTTTGTTCTGCTTTTTGATCGTTATCAAAAGAAAATTAACGACCTTGCTAATCTTGATTTATTGAAGCTATAAAAGACAGATTATACGACGAATAGGTATAGTGGTTAACGACTTAGGATGATCGAATCGCATTCTATGCGTATACCTGTAATACTGCAATGATCAATTTCGTAAATTTTTATTTTCGCGATGTGTTAAATAAATTGTTCAGAATTTTGAGATTAAAAGAATATTCCATTTTTTTTTTTTTTTTTTTTCTCTTTTTTTTTTTCTTTCATGATAGTAATTACGGTTAATGGTTAATTATTCATTCAAGGTAAATATATGTACATACATACATAACATGTGATGTAAGCTCGGTGAAAGATACGATGTAAAAACCAAAAAAAAAATTCTATTCAATTTATAATTAATAATAATAAATTTAAAGAAAACTAAAAAAGTTATCGCTCTGCAAGTATATATGTATATGTATAGGTATCGATTTATTAAATATATATCTATCATTCGCAAATTGGTTTATTGGTAGATACAAAAATATATTGAAAACAGATTAAATAAATAATTAAATAAGCAAACAAATAAATGCCTGAGGTGGTGATTATTAGAAAGTCGAGTGTAATAATTAATTTATTTCATTATTTAAACGCTCAAGAAAGAAAAGAAAAATAACGAAACAAGTTTAAAAATTAAAAAAAAAAAAAAAAAGATAGAAAAAAATAAAAAAAATATTGATTTTAGGATTTCTAAAAAGTGCAGAGAAATGATGCGTGTTAAAATTCACAGTATTGGCGATCGTAGTGACCGATAAATGAAAAGAAAAATGTATATATATTATATACACAACCCTATGGGCGCCGTTGGCGGGATAAATATTTACAGAATCGAATTATTCGGAACACAGACGACTTTGATACAGTAATAAAATTGAAACTAGATATTTAAACTATATTTTTTTTTTATGTATACATACATACATGTATAGGTATATTTATTTAAAATATAATAATACATAGGTACAAATATATTGTCAAATAAATAAAAAATTATGAATTATTCTCGATATCTCGATTGAAAGAGAAAAAAAAAAAAAAAAAAAATCAAAAATAAAATAAACTTCAGGGTATAATAATTTGATATGAAAAATGAGTAGAAAAAAAAAAGCAAAAATAAGATAGAATATTAAAATCAAAATCAATAAATCGATCCAAAAAAGAAAAGACCAAAAAAAGAAAATTAAAATTGAAATAACTTAAAGTATATAAGAAACGTTCGGGTGGGTAACGTAGAATCAACCGAATTGGGATAATTTAGGTGGAATGGGGAAAAGCTCTGGGTCTTGAAAGCACAGGTTGCGGAGGGCGTTAGTCACTCGTCTAAATATATCCAGCTGTATAAGCGGGAGGTTCTCATCTCATCTACATACTCACGTATATACACACACACACGTACACACATGCATACGTACATACATACCTATATACTACTATATACCTAAATACATATATACAAATGAAAAAAAAAAAAATATATATATATATACATATATGAAGCAGCGAATAAAGGTTCTGGAGCAAAACGGGTGTGCTTTCGAGGAGTAAAGGGGATACGGTTATTCGATGGCTGCCTGAGAAGGCCAGTAGTAGTTCGGAACGTATCAATCTGTGAACCGCGCGAAACTATATTATACCGTGATAAAAATCTATCCGCGATATGGATTTTCGTTTTTTTTTTTTTTTTATAATGTTTTTTTTTTACACTTGTCAAGCTATTTTTTATTTTTATCCATTTTAAATCCTGTCTTATAGGTATACTTGAATATATAGTATTAAAAACTATAATACCTACTACTCTACAAAATCTAGATTAGCTTCTATAAATATATAACTGATATTGAAATTTTATTGAGAAGATCAAAAAAAAAAAATAATAATAATAATAATAATGATAGAAATTAAGACAGTCTATTTTTTTTTCTCTCTCTCTCTCTTTTATCGATTTCTCAGCATTTGTCATTCGTTTTGTAAATTTTTTTAACATTTGGCTAATTCAGTCGAATTTAAAGTGTTTTTGTATTTTTAAAAAAAATTTTGTTTGTATATTTATTTTCATTTTTATTTTTTTAGCAAAAAAAAAAATGACATCTGCGACACGTGCTTTTTTTTTTTACTGATCATGGTTCCGATAAAATTGAGATGAAAATATTCTGAAACGATAATAAAAAATCGATTTTGATCGGATTATTTATTTATTTATTTATATTGTTTTTTTTTTTATATCAAAGATAAAAAACTTATTTTTTTTGAAACGAAAGATCTGCAGTAAAATCACAGAATATGTATTATAGGTATAACGGAGTAGGTATATATATATACCGAAGAATACACGAACACGAACCGCAGTTGCCCATTTCTGCCACGATCCCAAATACACATCAGATATGTATATACGTATACATATATTTATTTCCATAACCGAATTCCGATCGGTTTGAGATCATATAATAAAACTTTTTTTTTTTTTTTTTTCCAAATAATATTTTCTCCGAAAAAAGTTTTAAACGTATATAATTATTTACACACGTACACACTGCACGTACCAAAGATCATGATGATAATTATTACATCTTATAGATATTATATTTATAACGATTTTTATATTCGCTGATTATCGAATACAGACACCTGGACCAGTTTTAATATATTTTTCTTATACATATTGTTGATAGTTTTTTTTTTTTTTTTTTTTTTTTTTTACAATGTTTTCTCGAGATCAAAGTGTACGAGCTAACAATATTACAAGAGATTTACTTACATATGTATGTACATATATGTAATAATTTATCGATATTTTAATTAGATCGTTTGTTGTATATCCTTCAGCTATTTAAAATCCTTGTGTGAAACGGAGTAAATCACATATAGAGAAACGTACTTACGTCCGGCACGGTTTAAATTTGCGAGTGTTAATTCCGATCGAATTTACTATCTATAGGTATTCAAATATTCTGAAACTGAATAACAATTCTATATAAGACAAGGTTATTTCAACGATTTATTTAATTTTTAATTTCATTTTTCTGTACACATATACCAAAAGAATCTCAGAAAAAAAAATCGAAATAAAATCAATCACTTAAAAAAGAAAAAAAAAAAAAAAAAAAACATATATTCATAGACATTTGAAAATCTCAAAATTATTAATCATCGTCGTAGTTCGTCGTTCATTCATACAGCTTTAAAATTTTCTTAGAAATCTCGGTATTTCGATTATTTAGAAAAGAAAGAGAGAGAAGAAAAAGAAAAAGAAAAAAAAAAATTGTGTACATATATATTTGCCTAGAATTCTGTACCTATCACAAGGCTATAGCTGGTTTAAGAGGAAACATATTAGCAGAGTTAAGACGATTTTCAACCAACTTATACTGTATTCTGTATATATTTTGCCATTACATAGATGGTAGAATTGTATATATTTGCTTGAATTTAGTTACTAACACATATATACAACTATATCGTGTTTGTAGGATAGGTATATAGATACGGGTTGTATGTACATACTTAGGAACATGAGCAACATACCTTATACTCCACTATAACGCGTTCCAGTTTAATTAACGGTTATATGTATTTTATTTCTTATTATTTTATTTTAAGGTGAAGAACTTTATATTTAACTACTTTTCTATTCAATTATATTTTCGCAGTGTTGTTGATCAGTGGAACTCGGTACAGTGCCGTAGTGATTTGTTAATTAATAATATTAAAAAATTATTTAAAATGTGTTTAATAAACAATATAACAACAATAATATAACAAAATTATATATATATATATATATATATAACGTTAAAATATTAAATTATATTATCATGAATTTAATCGTATCGTTATTTAATAAAATATGTTTGTATAATACCGATCATAAGAACAATTAAATTTTATGGATTAAACTGCCCTATGTGTGATAATAATATAAAAAACACAAAAAAAAAAGAAATAAATTCAACAGACTAAAATATGAAACGGTTTAATTTTTTTTTTTTTTTACTAAAAATTGTTATAAAGTAGAAAAACCAAAAAAAGAAAATTTTTAATCAAGCCTATGTCACATAAATGATCGTTTCGATAATGCAGGAAGATCTAAATTTAACTATGGGTATTTTTTTATATGTAATATAACATTGTTTTTGACAATGAGTGTTGGACATAGGCTTGTCAGTCAGCCTTCAGAAGACAGTGAAGATAACGAAAACTTCGCTAGACGAGTGGTGGGTCTATTGATTAATAAATTCAAAATTAAGGGCTACATGTATTATGCATATTGAAATTATTATTATTCTATAGAATAACAAAATTTTGCTATTTAAAAATTAAATTCGTTGTATATCACTGGTTTACTTCGAAATAATGTCGATAGAGAATATTTTCTTAAAATTTGAAGAAGTTCCGATTAAAGACATATGATAACATAATTTCACTCCTTGATCGGTCCAATTCGAAGCTGGATAAAATGTGAAATAATTTTTTATCGTGTATCGGAAATATCAGTAATTTGCTGTGCAAAAAAAAAAAGTCAATAGAATATATTTAATCACAGTGTAGGTATAAATGATTTTAAAAAACAAAATTTTCGCTTTTTTCTTTGCCCTGAATTCTAAAGATCGTAAATATTATTTTTAACATGAGTTTAAATATTTCCCGAAGAATTTTTTTTTCTGTTTTTTTTTTTTCTTTATCCTATCATCCTCTGTACGATCAGTATAATTGACATGCTACAAGACCCAATAATTATGTTAGACATACACACACACACACCTGTCAAAGTAGCTGTAAAACGTCAAGGACGAATTTCAATCAGTAAGAAATCTGAATTTAAATCAATGTATGTATTTATGTATTGTACATATGTAGATACATACAACTTAATATTCTACATCCTATAAGATACATATAAATGCCAAGTTTTAACCGCGTTTAATATCTAAATTTATCAAACTTTATACCGTTGGGGTAATAAATTCTCCGATGTTAGAAAATTCGCTGTTTCAAGGACGAAGGAATTCTAAATTATTTCCTTCTTTTTTTTTTCGTTTCTACTAATTCTAGGTCTATTTATTCATTGCACGTCTTTTTATCCATACGTAATGTAAAACAAATTGAATTTTTTCAAATTTTCATCATTACACAAATAAATTTTCAAATTTTTTCATGTCTCTTTCTCGTTTTCTTTTTCTGTTTCTCTCGGGATTATAAAGGGGCTGCGCAAGGCATGTCACGAGGTCAAGAATTTAATCATATCGTTGAAGATTAATTCTAAAATTCGAAACCGACTGAAATTTAACTAAACAAATACCCCCAAGCCCCAGCCAAAAATTTCTTCAAATTTCAAAATCAAATCACGATACAGCTGTTTTTCATTTTTCTAATTTTTGGTTTTAGGTATCTCAAGTAGTTCAAATTTCATACTTTCTTCTTCTCTGAATTATTAAGCAACGAAATGAACAAAATATATTAGATCCAAAAATTTCAAATTTGGTTTTTTCAAAATTCCATAAAACTGTGAAACAAAGACATAGAAAAAAAGGAGAGAGAGAGAGAGAGAGAGAGAGAGAGTGATTTAAAGCACCGTAACAAAACTAACGCGTAGTATGTCTATATTTGGCCGAGGTTTCGATCAATATTAATAGATACGTATACTTCGATACGGTGTATACCTACGGTTACATGTAGGTATATGGACATTAGAGTCGACGATCGGGAGCATAAAATCGGTGCTTAATTTATCCTCTAAAAGAACTTTTTTTTTTATTTTAATTGATATTTTTTTACTCAATTAATAGAATAATTTATATAAATTCATTAATTTTGTTGTTCTTGTTGTTTTTTATGTTTCAGGATACCAGGACACACGTTGTTGTTGAACTTTACGATACCGAACGATCTTACGTCGAGGCTCTTCAGATACTAGTCAATGTAAGTTTTTGATTCGATAATTATTAATCAAATTAGAATTAAAAAAATAAAAATTATCAATAAAATAAAATAAAATTCGATGAGTATTTTTGATATAAATACAAAAATTGAATGTTGAAATTTCTGTTGATTTGAATTTCTATTGAAAAATGAATAAATCGAGTCTTATAGCTTCAAAGAGATTTTTGGCGCTGGTAATAATTATATTTGCACAATTTTCCTTTGGACGTTGGTTAATTTAACTTTAATATATTAGTAAGGCGTTGGGTCATTAGTCAGAGATAAAAGCCTTAGAATATGAAGATTTTCAAAACCTGTATCATATAATATACAACATATGAAATGAAATACGAATGATTAATTGAATTGTATGTTTGTACTAATAAATAATATATAACGAAGCTTCACACTCACATTATATCTGACAATGTTGCTAAGTGTCTTACTGCCAGTAGCTTCAATGAACTTAAATTATATCCCTCACGGTAAAACTTACGATTAACGATATAATACATGTGCATATAAATTTTTGATTAAAAGATTTTTGGTTTTTAATAAATATGATCGACGAACAAAGATACCCGGCTTTCAGGTGAAGTAAGAAAATTAATTATTCGAGATATCTTTCAGTGGGGTAAATGAAATGTGTTAATGTATGTACATACCTAGACGATGTGTAAGTAGCTAAGTACACAGAGGAACCGCATATATATAGGTGTATGTATAATTGTATTGTAAATATTCATGGCGCCAATCGCTGCGGTACGATGATTGTACAAATATATTTTCAAATCTTAAAGCTATTTAAAATTTACATACGTATACGTGTGTATGCGGTATGATAATTGAGACAGAAATGTGAATAAGTATTTAAAACCGCTAGCTGCAGCGGAAGTCGTACTTAAATAATAACGAGGTGTGCAGGTTCCGCGGGTTAGTATAAATCCCAGCATTTAACGACTGAAAATTATACCTATATGTGTATATATATTATTTTACCAAAAATTAAACCTCATTTTTGATAATTAATGGATTATGTCAATTGAATTTAAACTGCAGGTATATAAGAAAAAACAATATATTTATATGTATATACGTATATATATACTTTGACCTGTGATAATTTTTATCATTATATATATTATTCATTCATTTCATCATTGAGAAATTATAAAAATACGTATATACATACATGTATATTATACCTATATATACATATACCTATATGTAAAAGTCTCTTTATTTTTGAGGCGCGAAATATCCGCAAGAATCTCGCTGCTTTATAAGCTGGCATATGGCCAGAAGACATTTGACACGAGACAACTAAATACTACATTTCAAATTCAAATTTGAAACGAGGTCTTAGCTGTTCGTTGGCCAAGTAAACACGCATTAGCTCAAGAATTTACTTAATCCAGAATTACTGAAGAAAAAAAAAAGAAAGAAAGAAAGAGAGAGAAAGAAAGAAAAAGAAAAGGAAAAGGAAACAGAAAATAAAAAAAAAAAAAATTTAAATAAGGGGAAACTATCGAGTCTTTTCAGTGATTGATTGTCACATTTTGTAAACACGATTTGAAAATTCTAACTAAATAATTACGCATCACTTGTGGATGTATCGTAGTCATATAGGTATATATACATACATATATATATATATATATATATATATATATATATATATATATATATATATATATATATATATATATATATATATATATATATATATATATATATATATACATAAACATCAAAACTAGATTCTATATAAACAAATTTGATTTGCCAACCACGTGTTTTCCTACGCCGCAAATTAATCCTTCAAGTATTATACATACAAGTGTATATAATATATATGTATGTATATGTGAATCGTTTAAATGGAAGAATTATAGTCTGAATGAAATTTTCGTTCGATTTATTGCTTTCACGATTTATATTCATTTCTCTTTAAATTAGGAACAATATATATATACCTATGCATCTAAATGCTTAATTATTTATCTAATTTACACCGTAATTTATATCATTCAAATTTCGATCTTTCATCGAAACAAAAAAATATAATAAAATAAATAAACCGAACTGGAACTGACTGGATTTAAAGATTTATCTTTCAAAACCTCCGGTCTGTGGCCTGTTAAATAGATTTATAGTCAAACAGCGGTGTTAATACCTTAATTAGCGTTCGAAATGATCATTAAGCGTGAGATATTAGACGACAGTTGCAGAGGTATTAAATCTGCAAGGAATCTCGTGAGAATTTCATTGCTTGAAATATCCGATAAATTTCTTATATATTTCAATGAATATAAATTTATTTTATACTTTATTGTAGGTATAGCTAAGAAAGCTGTTCAGAAGAAATATTTTCTAAAAAATTCTTTCAAACAGTTATATTTAATTATTATATTAAAAAATAATAAATGATTAAATAAATTTCCAAAAAAATAAATCAATAAATAAATAATATAATAAAAAAATAACAATCCTTCGATATAATTTATTCGTAAGAGAATATAATTATTTTAATTTAACTACTATTAAGAATTTTGCACGTATCTAAGTATCAATTATAGTAGAATCAACCATTGTTTACCATCATCAACGATTATTATTTTACTTTTCAGAAATATCTTCAGCCTTTAAAAAGTCCCGAGAATAGTGGCCTTGTGGATTCAGCAACTGTTGACGAAATATTTTACCAGGTAACAGACATAAGTCAAACAAGATATTTATTATCTTAATCATTCGCAAAATTTTGCAGTGAATAATAAGGAAAAAAATTTTTTAAAATTGAATGTATGTACTATTTATTTGTCGATCAGTTTCTCCGTTTTCGAATTTATTAAAATTTACAAAAATTGTATTTATTTATTTATTTATTTATTTATTTATTTATTTATTTATTTGTTTATTTATTTATTTATTAATTACAGGCTTGACGAATTTACTTATTTCCCGATTATTTCTGGCTGTCGTTTCATTGGTCAGACCTGGGAGTGTCTAGATATCCCAAGACTGACTAAAGGAACGGTGACTGGAATTCAATTCATCCGAATGAAATTTACCTAGAAATAAATTATACAGAAATTATTATTTTTTTCTCATGAAAAATTAATATTCTTTGTTTTCTTTAGGTTCCAGCAATTCTCAGTCATCACGAAGTCTTTTTAGAAGAGTTACGTAAAAGATTAGAATCATGGGAACTCCGACAAACTATAGGCGACGTATTTCTAGACGTGGTAATTAATTAACAAGTTCAATCACCTCAGTCTTAAGTTTAGTCAAATTCGATAAGAAAACTTTAACAAATTATTTTACTTTTGCAGTTCACAAAGCCCGACGTCTTAGAGACGTATACACTTTTTTTAGACAATTGGAAGTCTGCAAAAAAGGCAATAAAGACAACGTGTCAAGCAAAACCAGCTTTTGCAAGATTCCTGGAGGTAATTTATGCCAATTTTAATTCACTTATATTACTATTCCATCTGCGATGAGTAATAAGGCAGTTTAAAATTACTTTATTAATGTGTTTCCCTCTGTCCAGGCAATGGAGAGAGAACACAAGGGAAAACTGGGCTTGGATCAGCTCTTGATAAAACCAGTACAAAAAATTCCGCGTTACGAATTGCTGATTCAAAGGTTGATAAAACACACCGATCAACACCATCCGGATCACGAACTTCTTACAGCTGCTCAAAAAGAAGTACACGAATTAGTTGTGAAGATAAATTGCACGGAGAGAGAATCACTTGAATGGGAACAGCAGCAAACTACACTCAGGGAAGTCCAGGCTCTGGTCGAGGGACTGGCTGGAATCGTGACGAACGATAGGTAATTGATTGAGATTAAGATTTCAAAGATTTTTTTAACTAAGAAAACTAATCAGAACACAAATTCTTTAATTTCCAGAGCTTTTATCAGACATGATTTGGTCACGATTGCTTCTAATCAAGGAACTCGAAAGGAGAGAGCATTGTTTTTGTTCTCAGATCTTCTGGTGATAACAAGTATAAAGAGAAGGAGTGGTACAATAAGAAAACCATCGACGTAAGTATTTGTCAGACTATCTTTAGAGCAACATCTGGCTTAAAGATGATTTTTTAATTTATTTTCCATCGCAGAAGTTCATGTCCAAATAGTTTGGTCGGACTCTTAGAGGCGAATAAATACAAAATGTTGATGAGGATAGGGCTCGATGATCTCGAGGTGATGAAAGGTAATCTAAAAGACATGAAACATGATTAAAAAATACTAAGAAACAGTATGTAGTAATTATTTTTTTGTTTCTGTTATTTCTTTGCAGCGAAGGACGAAAATCTAAGGAGAATGGCACGCGAAGTTGATCACCTTAGAGAAGACTGTGCTACTTTAACTCAGCTCACAGAATTGGCTGCTAATTTACATGGTGCTAAAGTACAATTAGAAGAACTGATAAAAGAACTACTTGGTCAAACGCAGAGACAACTTGCCGAAAGAAATGCCGCGCATTCACAACTAGCTTGTCTAGAATTGACTTTGAATACACAGTGAGTAAAATCAGCAATCAAAATTCGTTGTTAACTAATAAAAGAGAAAAATAAAATTCAATCTATGATATCCAAATGAATTATTAACGTCTTACACAGAGCTGGAATCGAGAATATCTCCGTAATGTTTACTAAGCCTGACAAGCGGGCTAGTTGGGAGGAGAGTTTCAATGACGCTAAGCAAAAGTTAGGTGAGTTAATAATAAGAAACTGTTAATAATTTTCCTATATCTAAACATAACAACAGCTGTTTCTTTATTCATTATTCTTTGTTGTTGTTTTTTCTTCCAGCTCTCTCCGCCGACAGAAGACCTTGTCCAGAATTTGTAGGCCCTTTACCAATTCGAAAGACTCGTGCTGGTTTACAATTTACTTGCGCAGCTCCAACTTTGGCCAATGGTCAAGGGCCTAGAGACGTATGGGTTTGCAATAGTGATGGATACGTTGGTCAAGTCTGTGTTTTAAGTTTAACACCTGAACCACCCCAAGTTACCTCATGCAACGGGGTCTGTAACGCTAGAATTTTATGCGTTGCTGGTATTCCTGCCTGTACACAGGGGTAAATATTTCTTGATGTTCTTTACTGTATATTCTTTATGTAAAATCTTTTCTGCTATATAATTATTGTCTACAATTTTCATGACAAACATCATTTAACCCATTCAATATAATTTATATGCTTAATCATTTTTAGATCAAACTCCTGTGCTCCAAACAACAATCCATTCATCAGCAGCAAAAGTGGGATCAGTATTTCAGTTCAAGACGCTGATGCTACAGGTGGAAATATCCAGTTGGATAGGTAAATGGTTGATTGCATTAGATAAAAATAATCGTAAACAATGAAATACGTTTTCGAGGGAATGTAAAAACTTGGTTTTTCACTTTCACAGTAGTTCGAGTTCCGATGATTCGGATTCTGATGACATTCCATGTGCGGATGCTGGAAGCTCTTCATTAGGTGGAGATATTTCGAGTTTAGAAGGTGTTGGTATGGAGGAAGATCTTAATCAGCCTACGATGTGGTTGGGTACGGAAGATGGTTGTATCCACGTTTATAATTGCAGCGATAACATCAGGATAAAGAAAAATAAAGTGAAAATTCAGCATGGCAGTAGCGTGCATTGTATTATGTAAGTGAATATTATTTTAACAATTCCTTAAAAATTATTTTCATACAAAAACATAAATCAAAAATCTAATTCAATTATCTTTATTTCTATTCAGATATTTAGATAACAAAGTTTTCGTCTCCCTCGCTAACGGAGATATCACCGTTTACTCACGAGATCATTGTAAGTTTGACAAAATTATACCTCGTCTTTGTTTGTATTTGTTACCATCGCATTAATCGATTACAAAAAATTTAGTAAAGATATCAATTCAAAGATTTACTAAAATACTTCCCAATATCATAATAAACAATATAACTTCTTGTTTTATTTCCATAGTAGGTGGATGGATGACCAACGACCCAACGACTATTTCTGTTGGAACGGTTGCCTCACCAGTGACAAAGATGTTACCAGTTTCTGGAAAGCTGTGGTGTGGTTGTCACAATACTATAAAAATCTTAAACACACATCCTCTTGATATAGAGCACACTTTTGCTGCCAGTAATGACACTAGTCGACCAGTATCGTGCATGGCTAGTTCTGGTGGTCCAGGGGTATGGATATCTCTTCACAATAGTGCAGTACTAAGATTATTTCATGCAGGAACTTATGAGTGTTTAACTGACATAAACATCGCACCAGCAGTAACTAAGATGCTTGCCAGTAAGTATCAAATCAGATTCAAAGATGTGTGTAAAAGACTCGTTATATTTTATCAAATATTAATAAAATTGAACAAAAAAAAAAAAAAAGATTTTTTAATCTGTTACGTTATTCTTATTTAGTTGAATAATTATAACAACGAATTAATAAATTATAAGCGAAATTTTATTTTAACGAAAATATTTAAACTTGTTGCAGGTTGCGATGACATTATTAGACAGCATAAAGCGGCTTGTTTGAGAGTAACAGCACTTTTAGCCTGTAATGAATTACTTTGGATAGGTACTAGTGCTGGAGTATTATTAACGGTGCCAATTCCTCACATTAAATCATCAACTCAAAGAATGTCGCAGCCACCTACGGTCACAGGTTTGTACATTGATATGTTTTTTATATCTATTTCAATTATTAACAAAGATTTGAATTGTAATTAAATAAATAATGTGATTTATTTTTATAGGTATACCACACGGGCATACGGGACATGTGAGGTTTTTAACGTGTGTAGAGACAACATCCCCTGTAAAGCCAGATCCTCGTCCAAAGATAGATAGATATTCGTTAAAATCGTCAAAGACACAACAGAGCAATATAAATCTTGGTAAATTATTGGTAATATCTGGGGGCGATGGATACGAAGATTTTCGAGGGCCTCAAGCATCAGCTGAACTTCAGGCAGGCCGTGAAGACTCAACTAATCATTTACTTTTATGGAAAGTTTGATATTAGCATTGAAAATGGCCACTGAAATGGCCTGTGGGTACAGAATAAAATATTTTTTATTATCGGCGGTGGATTAATTTAGCCGAATGATAAATGGCTAGCTTGACGGTGAAGATGCAGACTAAGAAGTAGACCAAGAAGAAGAACAAGAAGAAGAAGAAGAAGAAGAAAAAGAAGAAGAAGAAGAAGAAGAAGAAGAAGAAGAAGAAGAAGAAGAAGAAGAAGAAGCAGAAGACGAAAAAGATGAAGAAGAAGAAGAAAACACGTGGCGAGACTGTAATGAGGAAGAAGAGGAGAAAATGTATTTCTGGGGCAAAGAATGGAAACCTGTGCCAAAAGAGATTTTTTTTTTAAATTAATTAAGCGTCTGAATAACAGCAAATATTTAAGACCTCATATTACATACAGTTTCCGGACGCGAGAAGCTTAAGTGATAAATAATAAACAGCTTGGGATGGAATAACTTACGAATTGTATTACAATAATTCATGAAGTATAGCGATTTAATGAAGCTTGGGAGCTTGCCTGATCGTTTGTATTTGAATAAAACTCGAGAATATGATAGGATGAAAAAAAAAAAAAAGATGAGTTACCTATCTAAAAAGTGATCGAATTGATACGGTATTATCGAGCTTATTTTAATTGAAAACCTTTGTTACCTGAGCAAATATAGGTATATAGTTAATCGTGTATGAAATTTATTATCTATAGGAAATATCGAGCTATACATACCTATACAATAATATCTGAATTAGAAAAACCAACAGACAAAAACAAACAAATATATACATACCTATAGTATATGAAAATATTTTCATTTACGAATGATTATTGTCACATCTAAGCCTGTTTTGAAACATAGGCCTATACTAATATAGAGATCTATATACATATAGATATATATATTTAAAGAAATTATTGCAAAGCTACAGTAATTGTAATATCTATTTTCTTATACATATGATGATTATAGATAAAGTGCCAAAATTTTATCATTTATACTATATACATACATATATTCATCAAACCTATCACCTTATTAGTTGATTATTATTTTAATTTTTCTTTTATAAAAAGGCATGCATTATTATTACCTGTCTGATTAATAAACAGAAAACAAAAAACAAATCCCAGTTTTCCCCCCCATTAGGCAGAGGATGAAAATTATACATGTCTGTATATTTACAGTTAGCTCGCATTTATCAACCACGCTGTGCAGCAGTTTAAATTATGTAAAGATGAAAAATGAAATTAAATGTTTAAACTTAATATATATACATATAAAATACATATTGGAGTGTGATATATATATATATATAATAATTAGGCCATCATCTACTGTCTATAGTATTAGTATATAGTATATACCTATAGGTATAGGTGTATAATTAACTGGAAGGTGATTGTAATTTTTGACAAAATAACGAACTTATGATATACATATACGTATAGGTATACAGGACCGCACTTGATGAGTTTTCACAATTAAGAAAATCAAACTATACATATAGGTATACATACCGTTGTTACATTGATTTTTATTATTTTTTTTTTTTATTAATTTTTTTTTTTTTTTATCAATTATTGTACGGTACGTAATATTATATATGTTTGCTCAAAGTTTAAGTAAACGAGAGAATCTAGAGAGAGAGAGAGAAAAAAAAAAAAAAAAAAACGAAAAGTTCTTCGAAAATGAAAAACTAAGAATATATATCAATCGTGTTAGTAAAAGCGTTTTAGAAAATCGATATATCCGGATATTTAGCAGAAATATACATATTATATAGTGTTATACCTATAATATCGTGAGAAGAGGACCATTATTGAAGGAAAAGAACTCAACGAGTAATTTTATTTATTATATATACTATATATATATATATATATATTTTGTTCTCCTTTTTATTTTTCTAATTTATTTAGACTATATAAAAGTTCCGCAACACAAAATACACATATAAATATATTTATATAATGATGTGAGTATACCCGAGGACAAAATATGTTGCCAAAAAAAAAAAAAGAAAAAAAAAAAAGGATATATGGTAATTTAATAAAAATAAATATACATATATACAATATACATATACTATTATAGATGACAACAAAACTCAATAAGTATACATATGGTATATAATTATTTTCAATACATTATCCAAAAACATTAACATATATACCTATATATAGGTATATATGTATAATCGTACGGATAAGTTTTATTGTATATGTATTGTATATACCATTCAATAAAAAGATTCGAGACCTCAGCTCAAGTATAATATTGAATTTATGAATTGATGAACAAAAAAAAAAAAAATAATAATAATAATTACCTATATCGAAGAAAGTTCAAATTTGAAGAGTAATTATATATGTATGTTATATAATTCTATTATCGAACATGTATTATGTATAGGTATATATAAATGTGCAGTAATCATACTATATACATATACATAGAATACATTTAATACTACTATACATATACCTATATGTATATACATATTTTACTTCCCGTAAATGCTGCCTATACGTGAAATATACGTTATATTATACACACAGAAAAATACATACACCCAACACACATATGCGCACATTACACATATAGGTATATATATATATACATAACTTTTAGATGGAATAAATAAATAAAGAATCAAACAAAATATATAGAAACTATATTAGGAAAATGAAAACTTATATATAGTTATTATTATACAAAATGAATATATATGTATATATATATTTTTTTTTGTCCATCAAAAAACTATAAATAAAGTTTCACTTTACCAAATTATTAAAGAAAAAGAAAATAAAATAAACATAATGGAACAATAACTAATTATTCCAACTATTTACTATATATGGTACATATGAAACTATTGTATACAGGAGAAGGAAGCGTTAAAAATGAATGCCTTCGTAACGCATGTCTTTCACATATTATACCTATACATAGATGTAGTTGAATAAAGAAAAGAGAATATATAAATAAATAAATAAATATGTGTATTCGTAAACGTAAAATATATCAACGACGCTCTTATATACTATGATCCCGGTTAAATTCATGTAAAACGTGAATATTATTATTATTATTATTATTATTATTACTATTGCTATTGTTATATTATTATTTATTCAAAATATGTTGTATATTAACGTAAAACCAGATAGAAAATATTATATATACGAGAAAAATAATAACTCTAATATTAAAGTATTAATATTGAAAGAAACAAAGAATATGCTTATATCTATATATCCCTTGACATATATCCCTCTATACTTTACACCAAGTCCATAAGTAAATATTCTTCTTGATATTGGGCTTGTTCCTTTCATATAGTGTCAACGTCAATCAACGCGGTAACACGGGCTTGTGGCGTTAACGAGTTCACATGGGAGCTCTGTGACGAGTTTGCCAGACATAACATTATAAATATTCTGAACATGGAAAAGTCGTCGTGTAAATATTACACAAGCAGTATGTGAATTTTCATAATTGGGTTATATTTGTCTGGCAATCGAATTATCGACGCAACTGCCACACAAAAATCAAGAGAAGAATCTCTGTCAGACACAATATAGTTAATATTATATTTAAATTAATATTGACAATGAGAAATATTGTATTGATGCTGCAGCAATAAATTCTCAGGTATTATACCTATACCTATGATGAATTACTTTGTTATTTTCTACTCTCCCTTTCCTGCCAGTTTTTATTTCAGGTATTGAATAAGGTAAGAAAATTATAATAATTGTGAGAAGACAGGGCGCAATTTTTCGACTTATAGGAATTTTGAATAAAAAAAATTAAGTGCGCCTAATGATATGCAATCTCGAGTCGTATATTACATAGATGGTGTGCGGGCTGCATATAATAAGGCGCCCAATTTTCCCGCCAAAAATTTCAGCACACTTCCTCGGGTCAGATGTTCTCCTGATACCAGAAAACAATATGTGATTAAAAATTTCTGTAAGTCGAAAAATTGCTCCTAATGTCAGGAGAACATCTGACCCGAGGAGGTGTGCCGAAATTTTTGTCGGGAAAAATCAGGAGCATGTGTCTAAGCAGGCATGCATTCGTATAGATGTGTTTCTGAGCATATCTCTTATTCGCTCACGATATTTGGAGTTTTTGAAATTTTAAGTCGCAAAATTGCTCCTGGTATCAGGAGAACATCTGATCCGAGGAGGTGTGCTGAAATTTTTGGCGGGAAAAATCAGGAGCATGTGTCTAAGCAAGCATGCATTTGCATCGATGTGTCTCTCTGTATCTCTCATTAGATTACGATATTTTGGATTTTTGAAATTTTAAGTCGAAAAATTGCTCCTGGTATCAGGAGAACATCTGACCCGAGGAGGTGTGCTGAAATTTTTGGCGGGAAAAATCAGGAGCATGTGTCTAAGCAGGCATGCGTTCGCATCGATGTGTCTCTCTGTATCTCTCATTAGCTTACGAAATTTAGAGTTTTTGAAATTTTAAGTCGAAAAATTGCTCCTGGTATCAGGAGAACATCTGACCCGAGGAGGTGTGCCGAAATTTTTGGCGGGAAAAATCAAGAGCATGTGTCTAAGCAGGTATGCATTCGTATAGATGTGTTTCTCTTATTCGCTCACGATATTTGGAGTTTTTGAAATTTTAAATCGAAAAATTGCTCCTGGTATCAGGAGAACATCTGATCCGAGGAGGTGTGCTGAAATTTTTGGCGGGAAAAATCGGGTGTCTTATTACATGTCAGCCGCACGCCATCGGTATAAGATTCAACTTGAGATTTCATACCATTAGGCGCACCTAATTTTTCGGTTTAAAATTCCTATAAGTCGAAAAATTGCGCCAAGTGTTTTCTTACGGTCAATAAAATTCACCCACCTCATTCAATATCTGGAATAAAGAGTGGCAGGGAAGGGAGAGTAAAAAATAACGAAGTAATTGATTATAGGTATATCTGGGAATTTATTGCTGTTGCAGCATTCTCATTGCAATACAGAATGTAGTTATTTCATATAAATAAACATACATATACACATGGCAAATTATCGAGTATATCTTTATTTGCTTATCTGCTATAAAAGTGCTTATAATATAAACTACATAGTCAGAGATTTTTCTCTTGATTTTTGTCTGGCAGCAAATGTCGAATTTTTTTTTGTAAAAATGTTCCATTAATTACAAATGAATTAAAAGTAGTACGATCGAAGGGCTAACTGAAAAAATTCCATAGGCTAATTTATAAAAATAGTTTTCTAATCAACGGATTACCATCAAACGTCCAAATTAGTCCAACATTCATCAACAAACGATTACAAAAATAATTAATTCATTCCGAGCAGATGAAGAGCTAACCATGTTGAGGTGCAAGTAGAGGCACTGACACGGGCAAGAACACCTGTCGTGGGGTCAGTGACCTGCGTGACGATAAATAGTTTTTATAAGAATTGCGTAATAAAGATATGACTGTAACAGATGCTAAAATATAAATATTTTGAACAGAGAGAAGTAGTCGAGTATGTTACTAAATGATGATGATATACAGTTGAATGAATTTTGTAGGTATAATATTTATGTATAAAGCTAGCATTGTATATTAGATAATTAGCGAGATAAATCTGCAGGGATGTATTCTCAAAATAAAATAATTAAGAATCAATAAATAATATTTATTTCGTTTCATTTCAAGTTGAATTGAAAAAGTATACAGCATTGTTTGATAATAGGACTAGAATCCTATTGCAACTCGAGTTTTGCAAACATGAAAAGTGTTATGCCTCTAAGATTGCAAAGCCAAAGAAGCGCGTAGATCAATTAAATGCGTCCTGAATAGTGGCCAAATTTTCGGTCGTGGTATTCGTGTCGTAAACTAAAATACTAGCACTTACTGCACTTGGAATTGTTGAATAAGTTCGATTCCAGATGGTTATATAAGGCCGGTAATCTTTTACCATCCCAAAAGAGCATTCGAATCGCACCGAATACAATCTGAACTAATGCCACGGATACAGAAAGTGATTCATTCTTTGCAGCTTCGATTGAAGAAAAACAATCACTACCTTCAAGACGATATTCTGGGAAAACCTGAACCAGAAGAAATTTTATTGCACTAAAAATAGATTTCACTAGTTTTGGAATAAAGAAATATGCTTGTGTCCGAGCACTGTCAATTGCAATACCAATTGGGGTCTTGTAATTCCGGGCGTTTATCATTGGAATAAAAATATTTTTAGCCACATTATTTGCTGCGAAAATTGTTGCATTCTCAATGGATTCAATTTGCTCTTGGATATCGGTAGAATTTTTTTTCATCACCGATTCAATTCCTGACCTAACACTTTCAAGTGCTTTCATTATAAAGCAATATGTTGCATTCCGGATTTCAGTGACTGTCGATATAGCATCGGGTTGGGCAAGTATCGTAAGATTGAAATAAATGTCTATTGAAGACTTGTATGCAAGATATTCTTTCATCTCTGCGATGTCAATTGTAGCGAAAGTATTTTCAGATACACATTGATTTCCATCAGTATAATCATTTAGCACGACATTAATTGTAGTGTAAATTAATGAAACTGCTTTGTAAGAGTTATGGAGGGCTAATTTTTCTTGCTGCTGAATTACAGTGTAGTCAGTCATCATTTCATTTTCATTTTCGTAAGTAACTTCGGATGAACCAGGTTGTGTTGTATTAAACGTATTGTTCATAGCGTTTTTATTGTCAGATATTTCTACGATCTCAATGGCTTGAATTACAGTGGAATGGATACCGATTTCAGATTGCATTATAAAACTTCCCAATAAAAATTTATGAATTAAACTGAAGTTGATATCGTTTGCAGTCTTGAATGCTAAATATGCTTGATTTCTGGCACTGTTCACTGTTAATAACACACGTCTACACTTAGCTTCTGTGCTGTTAGTAATTGTGACCATGACGGTTTTGATTGCAGCGTATATATTCGTAGCTACGATACCGAGTTGGACATTCGATTTAATCTGTGCTTTTTGAATTGAAGCTTCAATTTTCAGCGAGTTACTTTGAGAATATCGTATCATATCGTAAATGACTGTATTTGAACTTAAGGCTGTGGTAACTGTCTGGTTCTCGAGGTTTTCAATTTCAGTTATATTTCCAGTAGAATTTTTTCCCTGGACCAGTTCCATCCCTTTGAAGATATTTTCAACGTAGATTTGAACTTGAAGCAATCCATTTTGCTGGGCTGTAGAAATCGTAAAGTAAATTTCAGGGTTCGTGATTTGAATTGCCAATAAAGTAACGTCTAATTGAATTAGTAATGCTGCAAGTACTTCGGTCTTGGAAGTGTTCGTTGAAGATGAACTATCTCTGGATGAATTTTGATAACCGCAAGCCTCGTTGACCAAGTCTGTTAAGTCAGTGAAAATGATATCAACTACTTTCTGCAATTTCAAACTTGCCACCTTCTTCAAAGTTTCAATTGTATAATAATCAGTCATCGTCCCAGACTGGAGTTGGGCAGAAGTTGTTGTCTGTGTTCTAAAAGAGTTTTGCACCACGGTTACAAACACCACAAATATAAAAAATCGGCTCTTCATTTTGAAGTACTGTAGTTGTGTTGAGCCGTCCGTAGTTTATATACGAATTTAAGTTTGAAATTTATATCATTACAGCTGCCGGAAATTTATTTATATATATATTTTCTGAATCTAAGATACTTGTAACATTTCTCAAACACTTGTGTACACCTAAAATGTAGATGAATATTTCGTAACGATCACTAGTTTACATAATATAATATATTTATTATCTATTGACATCAACTAATGATATTATTGATATTATTGATAGAGAATCGTAAGCATTAAGCAAATAGTTACACGTGTGTGTGTAGCAATCAAAGTTTGAAATCCGTAAGAAATAATTTAAACCATTAGATTTTCTCTTCGCCTTTATTTTATGCTGTAATTCGCCTTATTGACCGCAACCATATGATAAAAATCACAAGAACGTCATGCGGGTTTTTTGCAACAAGGCGTAACAACGTTCGCGTGAAAAGTAGTTCGTAAATTTCACCACGAGTTAGCGATACCATCCACTACCCTACAAACTGAATCAATAGCTGGCGCCTTAGTTATTTTCGTGGTGAATTTCCGGACTACTTTTGCCGCAAACAGTGAGCGGCAATCAGTATGAATTTTCAGCGTTGTTAAATTCATTATTTAATATTGAAATTTGTTTAATACTGAGTTCCAGGAATGTTGAAAAAATTTTCAATAAACAGCAGCACCTGAAAATCATTTAGCAAAATTATTTTGCAGATAATTTCATCAGGTTTCATACCAGGAACCAAGAAGCCATATGTAAGGCACGTTATACAATGCACAGAAGCTGAGGCAAGAGATTGAAATACGTAAACTTCTAGATGATTCAGTTAACAGACTTCATTATTTCCACAATTCTGATGAAATAGGTCAACCCACTATATCAATTATACACCCTGTTTAATTATAATTCTCAGCTAAGAAGTTATTTCAACATGTTATTAATTTTGTTTTTCCTCTATTAAATACAAACAAAAAAAAAAAACAAATTCAAACAAACAAAATTTTTATTATAAGCTTCCCGTCAGTATTTTTACGACGAAAAATTTCTTACAGACAAATTCTAATCGAACGAATAAAAATAGAATTGTTGCACTTGAAAAGGTTTTTGGACAAGGTCCAAAAAACTTTTCTCCAACTTTTCTAGCGTGCAAATATTATCTTGAATTTCAGATCATCACAATTAAGTAGTTCCGTTGCTTGAGCTTGAAATAGATGTAAAAAAAAAAAAAAAGAATCTCTTATAGTTATAACGTATTTATTTGGTAACGTAATTTGGCTAGACATACCTACTTAATTATAAAAATAATGACTAAACAGTTCAGAATCTCAGTGCAGTATGCTGTTCCAACTTTGTTATTACGGGTAGTCTGCAGAACTTGGTATGACAACCACTTAGAACAAGGCAAAACTATTTAATATGCTGAGCAGGTACTAAGCAGATAATACTTTGGCCCTCTTCTCTGCAGCCTAGAAGATAAAAAAGAAACAGTGCCATAGTGTGTCTGAGAGAAGAAAGAAAAATAAAGAAATGAAAACGAAAGGAAAGTAAATTAAAATGGAAGCGAAAGAGAATTGCTTCCACTGCAAGCTTCTAATCATCAACTGTGCTTCTATAAAAAAAAAAATAAAAAATAAAAAAAAAACAAAACTATCTTATCGTTCTTTTTTACTGATCAATCAATCATTTTGAATCGAATCAATTGTAACAGGAAAGATCCTTTTCCTTTTCCGTAATAATAATAATAATAATAATAATAATATTAATAATAATAATGATATATCGTGAAGGTTTTTATCCCGGAATTGAAATGATTCTGTAACGGTACTGCTGGGGCGTTGAGCAATCGAGGGAATCATAAACTGTCTAGACGACCTACTGCTGCCCTAGTAGCCCTATATTGCCTGGGAGCTCCGCATAATTTGGCGAACGGGTATCTCAAGTATAGCAAAAGCAGAGAGGCAAAGAGCTACTGTAGATCGTAAAGTCGACACCGCCTCTCTCTGTTCTCTTCGTTGGGATCGTGAGTTACCTTGGAATCTGGTAACTTTAAATTGCTGCTTCAAAATTATTGTCGAACTCTTGAGAGTAGCAGCAGCACAGCTAGCTGAGAGAATGAGTGTAATAAAAAATAAAATAAAATAAAAAAAGAATAATAGTATGAGGAAACAGTCGTTAATAACCGATTATTGTAAGACATCGATTATCGGGGCAGATTTGAAGTTTGAAAATTTAAATTTTCCGTACGGTTAAAATTATGAATTTTAATATTATGTAGCGATTTATAGTTTTTTGAAAGAGTATTCAAGAAAACTTTGAATCGAAAAACACCGGAGGTCCGAAATTCCGAAAGCTGCATATTTCGATATTTTTTAATTTTAATTAATTCTATTATAAAACCGATTTTTTGGATGGTTATTAATTATTCCAAGTAATTTATTTAGCTTTTCGTTGTTGAATAAAAAGTCTTAAAGAATTTAAGAACTACGAACGTACGACGTATCGTATTTTATTCATTGAACGAACGAGGAGGTTGATTCTATCTGTTTATCATATAGTAGCCTTTCGAGAATCGGAAACTCAATCTCGAAATCTCGATCGAAGAATACTGTACGCGTTCTTATTCCTATATCCGTATTTTAAAGTTGCGATGTATAAGTATAATATATTTGTATGTATATATTTGGTAGCGTAAGAATTTCTTATTCGAGAAAATAATTTTCTCAACTCCTATTCAGTCAACAGCCAAACGTTTCGCGCAAAAGCTTTTATATATAGGTATATCTATATACCGAAATCTGCAGCGCAGTACCCCACAATAGAGACACTCAACGATTTTCTATATACCTATATACAGGCTATACCTTGAAAATTCTATTCTAAAGAAGTCGGAAGCGAAAAGCAATTCCCGAAATTTTTTTCCTGATTTAAAGTAAACACGATTTAAAATTTTATACTGTCAAGAGATCATCGATTTAATCGAAAACGAAAAAAAAAAAACAAAAAAGAATACTGAATTAAAAATCGATTTCAAAAATGAAGAAATACTGAAATTTATCCGAATTTTATTTAATAATTTTTTTTCTTATCAATCTTTGTTTAATTTTTAATTTTTTTTTTTTTTTTTGTAATTTGAAGAAATGTTTCTCCCTCACTTTGAGATTATCGTTATAAGTGTTGAGGGTGGTTATAGAATCGCGTAATCGGGGTGGCACGTAGCTCGTACCATTCGCTGCCAACCTCGGCAACGACGGGCTGGGTGACCAGGAGTAGCGTCGGGACGTCGCGGTCCGCGTTCATGATCGGGACGCGCAGGCGTCTGATAGAAAACACGATCCGCAGAATCATTTCGCGCCGCGCTGTCTCGGGCCGCTCACGATGCGCCGATGTGTCCGACTATCAATTGACCCAAACGTGTCATTCGTTGATTAAAAATTTCAAAGTTATATATTTGATTTTTTATTTTTATTAATATACTTCATCTTAAATTATATTCGGCTTAATTTTAAACGTTTAAATAAACCCCAAAGAAACGTGTGAAAAAAAGAGAAAGAAAAAAAAAAAAAAAAAACAAAAGAAATCGAAATTTCGAAAAATATGGAACATAAATTTTTAGTTTTTTGATCGAACAAGAAAAAAAATAAAAATAAAAAAAAAAAAAAACAAGAAATTCACGTATTATAACACAGTTGTAATAAAATTCATAATTTTTTATCATTTTATTTCTTTCTTCTATATACATAAAAATCATATGATTGAAGATATATCATACTAATTATAATAATAATAATAATAATACTAAATATAATAATAATAATAAAAAATAACTATATTTCTTTATTAATTTATTATTCATTCATTTCATTTGACAATGAAGCAAAAGTTTTTTAAATTCGTTGACACATCTCAAACGAGAATATACACAACGATTATCAAAACGTGTGAAAAATTTAAAATATAAAAAAAAAGAAACAAGAAAAAACAAAAAAAAAAACAAAAAAACAGATACGTACATACATATAATATAGATACCATATACATACATATAGATTCAGGATATTGGATTTGATTTTAATTAAGAATATATATACATATACCTATATAGGTATAATAATATATAAAATATTATTAATTGAGTGGTTTTCTAGTGATTTGTGTACATAATGTGTACATAGGTATATAATAATAATAATAATAATAATAATAACAATAAGATTATAGGTGATAATTTGTTGATCAATTAATTGTGTTAATCGATGTAAAATATATAGTGAAATGAATAAAGCTACAAATGAAAAAAAAAAATTAAATTAAAATTAAAAACGTGAAAATTAGATGCAGCTATAAATATATATGAGTACATATACATGTATATATATATATATAATTGCTCAAAAGATAATTTCAATAAATAAATTCAAGAACAAAAAAATAAAAAAATATATATATATTATATATTTAAGAAGTAGCTTCATTTTTTTTTTCTTCTTCTAAGGATTGCAGGCTGCATTGTAAATAAATAAATAAATAAATAAATGAACAAATTAGTAATTAATTAATAAACGAATAATTAAAAGGTTAGAAATTGTAAAATTTATTACAATCATTATTATAGTTTTGGGAAAAAAAGAAAGAAAAAAAAACCAAAAACCAAAAAAATAAAAACGGAAAAATTGTGGCGATTATAATCAGACGTAGTAATTACAGTTTAATAATATAATAAAACTTAAAAGTGTCATTGCAGTGCAGTGTGATAGGTGTAAAAATGTTGTTTCAATTGTTCCCTGTTCTTATACTGACATTTCAAACGAACGCTATTCAAGGTAGGTTTGAATGCTTTAGACCCTCAATTCACCCCTGACTTACAAATAACAACTTTTTAATATAGGTGCCATTCAATTTCGGAAAATTTAATTGAAACATTTAATTGAAATTCGAGGTCCTTTAGGAAACAACAATACCACCAATTTCCAATCTAACAAAAACGTTTTCACCACACTTCGTTATATATGTCCATTTTCAGATTTAAAATATATGTGATATAGGTTTTATAACAAATTTATAAATTTATAAAGAAAATATTACGTTGTTAGATGACTTTTTTTATAATTCGTTTTACAGATGGATAAATAATAAATAATAAAAATTTATCAATAAATAAGAGAAAGAGAAAAAAAAAAAAAACGAAATTTTTACACGATTATTAAATACCCCGTAGTAATTTAGGGGCAAGGTCGTGGACGAAACTGTAGTCAGAAGTGCAGGAAGAGGCTTTTAGAAACTCGCGTTAATTATAAATCGTTATTTAAAAAAAAAAAAAAAGAACGTTTCATTTTTATTTTTTATTTTCTCGACAGCGTACAGTAGCTCATAAACGTAATTTAGTTCCGTCAAAAATGAGCCACACACACAACCTTACTTACTTACTTACTTACTTACTTACTTACCTTTCTCTGAAACTCTCGATATTATAATATACCCACATCCAGTCAGTCAGAGGGGACGTGAAAGGTATCTCAATTAACCCCGATATAACGTTGGAGAAAATATCATCCCCACTTTCTTTATTATTAAATAAAATGATGTAAAAAATTTTGTTAAACAATTTTTTATTTTTATTTTTTATTATTATTATTATTATTTTTGTCCCATTTATTTATATTCATGCAATTCGATTCAAGAAATACCACCGGTTCTTGTTTAGACATATACATATATTTTTTATTTTCTTTTCAAAACTTTCGTCTGTACCTTAGGGACTTCATATTACCCAGAAACAAGGAAAGCAGCTCTCTCACTCAGGGTGTTAATTAATCGGTGGCTGAAACCCCTGTTCCTTGTTATTTTCGAGCTTAGTCTCTGACGTTGGTGCAATGTATTTTATTTTTATTTTATTTTTTTTTCGTTTTTTCTTACTTATAGCAGATGATATTTTCTTTCTCGTTTTATAAATGACTTTAAAGTTGTTAGGCATATACATACATACACAACACGTGGGAAGAAACGTAAGAAGGAAATTAACTTTTCACTGGTACGAAAATAATCATGCAGAAAACGCTTTTTCACAACCCCCTTCTCACTCCCTCTCATACCAACATCCCAACTAGACACTCCGAACCCCCTTGGGCTTCGCCGTGGGTTCCATTAATAAAAGTTACCCAGGTCTTGTATGTGGAACAGGTTGAAAGAGATCGGACTTGAATGGATCTTATCTCTGGTTTGGCAGTCGAAACCTTTCGATACCGCGATAAACGTTGGTTTCAGATTTTCTAAATTTTTCTAAAACCGTATCGAACTATATGTACATACATACGAGAAAATATTCTGGTTATTAAAATTCGACGATATTTTAGATTAAATGAATACAATTATTTTTCTTGTAAAAAATTTAGGATCGAAAATAAAATAAGGGATTGTTGAAGGGGGAAAGAGTGAAAATTAAATATTCGTTGAGTTTGATGAGTAGAGGAGGAGGAGGAGTAAGAATAAAAAAAAAAAAAAAAAGAAAGAAAAAAAATCAACGAAGAATATGAAGTCAAAAAGTGATGGAAACCGAAGTGAGATTCTTGGAGGGTGCATAAAGGCGAGTCCTTATCATTTTTATCATTCTTATCACTTTTATATTACGATATTAATTCGTTAGGGTTCGTAATATAACGAATTCCATTCCATTTCATTCCATTTCATATAAAAGAAATCTTTGAGCAAGACCATTTGTATTCGAAATTTGAATTCTCGCCACTTTGTTTCTCTCATTCGCACCCTGGCTATAATATTCCACACCGGGGTTTCCACACAGGGGGCTGAAAAACGGTTCTTCTTTTACTACGTGATGAGGGGTTAGCGGTGGTGAGCTCGCCAAACGATTAAAAGAGAACCTTTCAAAGAGCAAACGAATAACAAACGTCTTTGTTATATCGTTATAAAATCTCGACTGCTACTGTGAATAAAAAAAAATTATTATTATTATAGATACATATACCCGGAAATTTTTTTTTTTTTTTAAATTCTTTTTTAAATTCTTTTCTACCTACCCCAAGTTATTTATTCTCTTCGTTTTTCCTCTTTATTTTTGCTCTCTCTCTCTCTCTCTCTCTCCAGTGAATAAAAAGTTTAGTTTTACACCATAAACCTTGCTATATACTTGGTAGAGAATAAAAGTACTGTGAAACGACGATTGTGAGGTTTTCCTTTATTTTGTCTTTCTGTTAATCAATCCGCCCATTATACTCCCTTTCTATATTTATTTTCTTTGATTTATTCAATTTTTCCAATTTTTTTTTTTTTTCAAAAAAAGAACTTCGTTACTGTACTTTTAACGATCTAAAAAAATCTTTATACCATGTTATAACGATACTGTGTAGTTATAGTAAAGTTTCTGTACAAAGATGAAGTTTTATTAAACCGAAACGTTCATCAGTGTCTTGGAAAATCTTCAGTCTAAATACACGAATAAGGGTTGACTCATCATCCCTAACTTTAGCCTAGACTGGAATCAAGTTTCCTTATAGGTTTCGTATGGCACAGTCTCACTTACTATGTTTCCTAAAGATTTTCAACCCCTGCACTGTTTACACAAGACACACATATACTATTTGGAATTTAAATCCATTCGTTGTAGCCCCGTGTAGTAGTCTTGTTGCCTACATCCAACCCCCGGCGTTTTGCATAGTTACAATCATTTCGTGTAGGTGTATAATATACACACGTGTTGTTACCAACTATTCACGTATCTGATTATACATATGTACGTGTTTAACATACATATACACTATTTGATATATACATGTATACGTGTGTGTATATAGTTGTTATATTAACCTACTATACCTCGAAATGGGAGGGTGAATTTTCGTGTTTGCTATGAGTAAATATACACGTCAAGTTTGCTTATCAACATCGAGGTTTTAAAAAATATAAACGACAAATGACGTAGATTTATTGTCAGAAAAATAGTAGACAGATGGTGGTATAGGTTGTAAATAAAATAAAGAGAATAAAATTGATTCTTTGTATTTTTTTTTATTTTTTCAATATTTAAACGATTATTTATTTCGATTTTTGAACCGGTTCATCAAATTTCTGAATGGGTATCAAACCGTGGGGACTGCAGACATCAAGCGGCTTATAGGGTTGAGGGTTCAAATTGCAGGTGAACATTACGGCGGATGATATATACGTGGAATATGTATCATGTAGTGTATAGGCATGTATATGTGTACGTATAGTTTATGATGGTACAGGTCCGCTTTGTCAGCGAGAGAAATCTTGTTATCTCTGGCACAAGCCCTTTCATCTGAAGAGTACCCTGTGTTATAATTCTCGAAATAGCATTTAATTGCAATACATGTACTATCAATACCAGGGTATCCTGAAATCACTTGGTAAACTAGAAACGTCCCACTTTATACCTACATCAAAGCACAATTAATTTGCCTGTCGTACTGCACACATTTACTATTTCACAGAATTTACCTCATGGATAGTAAATTTGTTCTTCTTCCTTCCTTCTTTTTATTTTTTTTCTTTTTTTTTTTAACGATATTTTTCCTACATTTGAAAACATTCGCAATCTAGTCATCTCTATCGTGTGTGTACCTTTGATTTTGCAATTTCAATGCATTGAAATTGGCATCTATATTTACTTTTACCAAACTAGGTTTACTAGGAGAAAACTACGAGGTACTAGAAATTCAGGATAAATAATATTGAAATATTTTTACTCTCTGATATGTCTCAGAGATTTTTTTTATATAGAAAATTTCCTACGATCCTCTTCTCTTTCTTATAAAATTATATTAAATTTTTTTTTAACTTCCCGCTATGAAAATTGAAAATTTTCATAAAAAAGGGAAGTTATTGGTTTTGGTCCGATTTTCGAAAATCGAGTTTTCATCAGATCTCGACGTTTTGGGGTCCTACGAAGCTATTCTGACTATTTTTGGATGGATGTCCGTATGTGTGTGTGTGTGTAAACAAATTTTTGTCGTACGATATCTTTAGAACGAATCGACCGATTGGAATGGTTCTTATGGCGATCGAAAGGGTTTATCGAGACTTCGATCTGATTAGATTTTGGAGTCGATCGGTCGAGTAGTTTCAAAGTTATTTGAGAAATAAAAATTAGAAAACAATTTTTTTTCATGTTTTTAGCACATAACTCCTAAACTGTTCGAGCGATTAGTCTCAAATCTCGATCAGACTTAGGTCTTGGATAGCCCTTACGATCGCCGCAAGATTCATGAAAATCGAACGATTGGTTTAAAAGATATTGCACGACAAAAATTTCTCTTTTTGTCGTACGATACCTTTGGAACGAATTAACCGATTTGAATGATTCTTGCGGCGATCGAAAGGGTTCATCAAGACTTAGATCTGATTAGATTTTGGAATCGATCGGTCGAGTAGTTTCAAAGTTATTCGAAGAATCGAAATTGAAGAAAAAAAGATTTGTATAGGGAAAACTAATTATACTTATAACCTTCGTTAATTTATTATAAACATAATAGTATCAATTAATTGTAACGTATTTAACATAGCGAGAAGTTTTCGGGTTGGCCGACAGGTCAACCGGTTTCCTGATTTTTTAATCACAAGTTATAACTGTCTAAGTAATTTTGAATAAATTCACCGATCTGATCCGAACGTCGAATTAATTTCTGATAAAAAGAAATTGGGATATTATTTTTCGATTTCTCTCTGGGGTCAGGTTTAAAGTCAGCCTTTTCTTCTGTCAGTAATATGAGCTTTGAATGATCCTGTGTTCAGGTATAGGTATATAGTATATACCAGGGGTTAGATGACAGAGGGACCAAGAGCCAAGGGCAAGGGCCAAGAGGGTTGGTCCTGTTGTTTGTAGGCTGAGGCATTCACTGTCCTCTACGAGGCGAGTTGGGCTAGCTCTGGTTGGTAAAGTTTGGGTTGAGTTGGGGTAAGGTTAAGTTAGGGGTGGACCGGAAGACCCGACGCCTATCCACGAGGCCCTCGTGAAAGCAACTAACCGCTTCTAATTCGAGAAGCGTGGCAAAAACCCTTGAGGGGCAAAAAAGGTAGCTCTTGCCTCTTAGTCCAAGAGGCAAGAGGCAAGAGCCAGAAATGAAGAGAAGAGAAGAGTAGAGTAGAGAAGAGACGGGGAACAGAAGAGAAGAGAAAACCCTAATTCAGTACTCGTTGCTTTGGGGGAGAGTTGTCCCCGGATTTTAACTCAAAGTTCTAACGCTCTTTAGAGCATTTAAAATCCGTCCCCCACCCCCATCCCCCAACAGACGTATGATCCTCTCTTTGAGTAGGCGTAACAAAATATCAAGAACAATTTTTAAATATGGTGAATACTAAATTTTGAAAATACAAAAAAAAAAATAAATAAATAAATAAATAAAACAGAAAAATTTTGAATCGTTATTCGTACGATTTGAATGAAATTTATTTATCTTTTGCAATTTTCGAAGCAATAATAAACTGTTTTTTTGTAAATATGGAAAATTTTCCAAATAATTAGACACGGGTTAGAGAGTTTGAAATTTAGTTGCCGCGTAGTTCGATAATGGTTAATGAAAATGACTCTAGCTGTATAGATAAGCGTTTTACCATACACAAGCATTTATCTATAGTAGTGTACATACATACAGTTCAATGCGTAATTTTCTAACGAGTAATCAACGATTTTTAACTTCAATTAAAAAATAAAAATAAAAAAAATAAAAAAATGATAAACCAAAGTAAAT
The DNA here is from genome assembly GCA_963924015.1 of Macrophya annulata. Taxonomy (NCBI): domain Eukaryota; kingdom Metazoa; phylum Arthropoda; class Insecta; order Hymenoptera; family Tenthredinidae; genus Macrophya; species Macrophya annulata. The sequence goes on from OZ001258.1 coordinate 4,192,060, forward strand.
TACAAAAAAATTCTCTGCACTAGGCAATAATTTAGTTTTTTTTTTTTTTTTTTATCCCTATTTAACTAATTTTAAAATAATTTCACGATTTAATTCGTTATTTGGATAAAGCCTGTAGTGAACCTATACAGTTATACCGAAGGGTATCGTGATCATGTAGGTATAGTACGTTAAATGGAGGGTTAAACGTAGAAATTAGTATGCGAAAGCGTGAAATATAAAAAAAAAAATCAAAAAAAAAAAATAATAAAAAAAAAATTTCAATTTCAAATGCAAACTCGCGCGTTGGAGAAAGGTAAAATTATTTTAACCTTTTTTTTTTTGATTTTTTTGTTTGTTTTTTATTTTATTTATTTTTATTTTTTCTACCGTCTCTTGTATCCCTGTATACTGTATTCAAACGGCGTACTACCCCCAGACTTACGCGCCTCACAAAACTGGCAATACATGTATATAATAGATATAGGTATATATAATACGTGTGTCTTTTTACGAGTTTACAATTGTATTTACACACAAGTATTTTCATTTTTATGGTCGAACGGACAGACGTAGATACAAACAGAGAAACAGATGGATGGACTTTGAAATAAGAAAATATATCTGCGTGTTGAGATTTAATCTCAGAATCTCACCAAGCCTTTTTTCACCAGGGTGGAATATATTATGGTATACATTTATGTATATATATATATATATATATGTATTTTATGTATAAAAGTACAGGTTTTTAGTCAAAAATTAATTCTAATTATTTTTTCTTTTGTCTATCGTAAAAATTTTACATAACATGAATTTTTTATATCCATTATATTTGAAGATCCTGTAAATTTCGATTTTTGTTGAAAAATTGTTAAAAATTTCAATCAAATTAATTATCATAAAAAAAATAATTTTATTTATAATTTATATCGAAATTTTTTGAGTACACATTTAATTATTAAGACTCGAAAAATGAATGAAAAATTAATTATTTTCTATACCTACCGAATAATGAGAAGCAGTATAATAATAGAAAATTTTGAACAATGAATATATACCAACGTCTAAAGAGATGAGTAATTAAATTTTGTTAATATTAACGGTCTTGTTTGTTAGTCTGTACGTAATATATAAGCTTAGTTAGTAATATATCTCGTATATATAATGTTCGGGAAGCGAAGCGGATGATCTCTTATTCGTTTGTCAGATTTGACATACTGATATCACCAAAAGCGGTACAAGGCTTGTATATGATAGAGGTACACCGTTATATGTATATAAGGATACGACATATCATCCTTCAGGGAGGAGCTGGATATGCCGCTTATGGATATAATAATAAACGTACTAGACAGTTGTACGTTGTATATATATTGTATCTCCCTTTACAAGGACATACGTTTTCCGGTAATTAATCCCCTCTGTATTTTCCCTCATTCTGTACCCACGTCCACGTACATAACCCTGTGCTAAGGCTTAGATCCATTTCGATATAATAAATTAACATCTTAGTTAGGTAGGTATAGCAGCGAAATCCGAGGGGACCGAATTTGTTTTCACTAACCCATTTTTTTCTTTCTTTATTTATTTATTTAATTCATTTTTTAACGTCCTGTCGCAAAGGAGTCTTTCTCATTAATCATCTTCGTTATTATTTCAATTAATGAAATTATTTTGAAACTACTACGTTAAGTCATTTGCTACCTTTCGTCGCGTTACCCCTCAATAGGAGCATTGCCAACCTAAAACGTGGTGTAACTTCGGTTGCCTATTTTAGGCGTGACGGTTTTTAATTCGTTGAATGTATGTACGTACACATATCAATGATGAATAGATATTTAGAAAAGAACGAATTTTCAATATTTTTGGTGGTTTCTGAGAATTCTCATAAAATGAAATTTATAGAATGATTTAGGTCATGGGCTGGGTGGGTTGGCATGGAATGGCCTATATATTAGTTGAATAAAAAATTCTAGGAGGGTTGTGTACCGGGGTAAAAAAAAAAGTATCGTACCATCAATGTAGGTACTGTAGAATAATATCATATAACTTCCGAGTAAATTATAATAAGAAACTAGGAAATATAATGTACACGGTAGTGCACAATCAGGGAATATAATAGAGAGAATAATAGGGATTATTTTCTCCCACCTTTACGTATATATTATACATATACATATAGATATGTATATATATATATATATATATATCCCTTGGTATTATTTTTTATTGCGACTGACAATAGCCCCGAGGAAACACGCCTACAGTATCCAGCTGCTATCCTCGACATAGATACAGTATATGTGTTATATATATATATATATATATATATATATATATATATATATATATATATATATATATACATATGTATAGGTAAGTATATACCCGGTTGATACAGTGAGAATATCGCCCTCGTAGCAATCTCTTGATAATTATTTCCTGAATAATAATTAACCGTTGTAGTAGATTCCTCTTCTATCGTCTTTTTTATTTTTTTCTTTTATTTTTATCTCTTTCTTTTCTCTCTTTTTTTTTGCGCCTTTTTTTTAGCCTTCTATTCTTTTTTTTTTTTTTTTTTTCTTTTATTTTATCACGAATATACGCCAGCTTGCTCACCAAAGCTCATTCACCCCTACCTTCTTAACTTGAAACTATACCACCCATCAAACTACTCGAATTGAAGAGCACATGCGGAAGTGGATGAAGTTGCAACGGTCAGCTATTTCCACACTTTGCTCACTTGTATAGCGAAACTCTCTAACCAATCAATATCATCGTCTGCAGTTTTAATTTTTTATCTTTTTTTCTTTTCGTTTTTCTTCTTTTTTTAGTTTTTGTTTTATTTGTCTTGTTTTAGGTTCTTATTTTTTCCATATAATTTATCATCACATATATACCTAACTGTATATATTATTTCCCATTATTAATTCAACTATGATGTATATAGTTAGAAATAAACCATCGTGAAATCCGTGAGTTAAATATCGGGGTTAAATAGAGCGAAGAAAAATCGCACCATATGTCGGTTGTTGATGTTGAAACTTTTATTTTATTGATTATTTATTTATTTATTTTTTTTTTTATTCGTTCCTTTTTTGATTTCTTTTTTTGAAAACGTTATTAGTTCGTGATGGATCAGTTTAGATATCCTTATAATATTACATTCGATCTTCTATACCTACCTAGGTACCACATGTTTGTCAATGATGGTCACGTAATAGATGGTAAACTTTGGACAGGCACTTTCTTTGGTTTTTATTTTATTTATTTATTTATTTATTTTTTTTTTAATGTATTCCATTTTTTTACTTTTCAATTAAAACATTATTCCCGGCTGAATATAACGCCTGCTACTACTTTTACTGATATTTTGGCTGTTGCTAAACAGATTATAAAACATCTGAGAAAACAAAAATGAGAAAAATAAAAAATTCTTGTTTGGTTTTTCTTTTTTATTTTTTCAACACAAATTATGTTAATGCGAAGTCAACTGTTATAAGAGAATACCCTAAGTTTGAAAGAAATGAAAAGAGAGAAGACAAAAAAACAAGAAAAATAAGAAAAGAACAAAAAAAAAAAACAAAAAAAAACTTTCTTTAAAACTGAGCTCGTTTGAAGCAGTTTAATATTTTACAGATTAGGGTATACGGTTATGCAGTGTGTGTACCTACCTACATTACCCATTAAACAAAAACAAAAAAAGGCAATTATTTGACAAACTTGATGATGAGAAACCAAAAAAATAATCAAAAAAGCGTTAGAAAAGGACCGCAGCAATATTAGTCGACTCCTTTATTTTGTAAAAACTGTGGGATAATTAATGAAACAGAACAAAAAAATACAAAAAAGAAATGAAACCAAAAAAATAAAAAATAAAAAACCAGTTTTGATGATCATGCGGCATTTGAAATCTGTTACAAATGCAGTAGAGCGTATAGCGTAAAATATACGGTCAAAAGGTTGAGCCCGCAGATATTACATCACGGTTGATAAGACCTCGTACCTCTGGATCCTCAGCCTCAGTTTGAGCTTCAGGGGGTGGTGGTTTACTTGTGCCGACAAACGTGAGTAAACGTTCCTTTGTTTTTTCTTTTTTTTGTTTGAGAGAAACGATTTTCTATATATTATATAATTATAGATAGATGAGGTTAAAGGTTATACACAAAATTTCTACAAACCATACACCTTATAAAGACGTTTTGTTAAAACCGGCTATAACTGCGAGAAAACCCAGAAAAACAAAAAAAAAAAAAAAAACAAAAATCGCAATTCAAAAGAACAAATAAAAAAAAAAGACTACCATTTCTTAATAATCCATGGCACGACGTCTGTCTAATTCAAAAACCCGTATTACTGTAAAAAGTTTAAGAAAATTTTACTCCAAGTTTTGAGATGAAAATTTTTTCGTTAATATAATCGAAAAAACAAAAAAAAAAAAAATAAAAAATTAAACCATGAAGATACGATTATTTTCGTTATAATGATGAAAAAAATATCCACGAAAATATGTGAAAAAATAAATAAAAAAAAAAAGAAACCTCGATTAAGATGAATTTATTTCTCCTCTATTCGATCTGTTGAATATCGTTTTCTTAACAGAATCTAAAATATCTAGATATTTATATATCTAAAATATATATATATATATATATATATATATATATATATATATATATATATATATATATATATATATATATATATATATATATATATATATATATATATATATATATATATATATGTATACACACATAGAAATGTATATCAATATAATGCAGGACTTTGTTTAAGACTGTATATTATAGGGTGTAGAATATGGGCGGAACTATGGTTTAAAGCACTCGTGATTTCCCTAGGGAAGCACGCTTAGGCGAGTGGATAACGACGCGTCGAAGTCAGCCAACTCAACTTGCAAGCAATCTGTGCGTGTCATTGTGACGAAGTGGTGTATATATATATACATACACACACACACACACACACATATATATATATATATATATATATATATATATATATATATATATATATATATATATATATATATATATATATATATATATATATATATTTAAATGTATATATCCATACATTGTACATACATAGTTATATCGTAATATACGTGGTACGTGTATATGTAAATATATATACATATATGTGTGTACATAATATACCCAGCTTACATTCGTCGAGGCGTTGAAACGTCGACGTCGACGTCGTCCTCGGCGTATAGCAGGCGTCGGAGGCAGATGTGGCTTTCCTTAGATTCGAGTGACGCCTCTGTGACGTAGAAGATAGACACATATACATACATATATAAATACACAGAAACTACTGTTAGAGATAAAATGAACCAAGACGAGGAACCAAGCTGCGAATTTTCACACCCTTACTTTGGGTACGTTTTTTTTTCCAAGTCTTTGGTGGATGGATGGCTGCTGCTGCTGCAGCGTTTCTATTTATCACGGGAGAATGCGCTACGAATGGGAATTTAATATTTGACTTTTTGACGCTCCATGTTTTATTGCCAACGTGTCATGACGCCACAAGCCTCGCGCTCGATCAATTCGTCCGTTTCAATTCCACGGTGAAAAAAAAAAAAAAAAAAAAAATCTCTCTCGTTTATCGTTTTTTAAACCGGAAATACAAATCCTCAAAAATAAAACGCTGTTTTTTTTTTCTATTTCTCTTTTTTCAACTTTATAAACTTACTCACAGTTCAAAAATACCGTTTTCATCAATTTTTGAATACTTCATCCGTGAATATAGAAATTTTCGAAATAATTACCCTAAATAAATTCTTTAATTTTATATTACACGCGTAAATTTCTTTTCTTAACTCAAACGCTAATTCAAAAAAGAAAAAAGAAATGGGATAGCATTAATTAAAATCAACATTACAGATGCCTAAGTAGATCGTTCCTCACCACGTACACCTTCGAACCACAACTTGATGATGAAAGAAAATTAGATAGCTGCAGTACATTGATTTAATTCTAGAGATGACTTCGATACGATTCGATAAAGTGCAGTAGAAGTGCATTAAAGGTCATCCAATCAATCGATTTCAACTTCAGTTCAGTTGATAGAAAAATGATGAAGGGGTTATGTATATGCATATATACACACCATGTTACAAATGATCGTCTCTCTCATCAGTTAAACCCACCTACATATAAAGAAGAACATAATAATTTGGCATAGTGTCTGAACTACCATGATGGTAGATGAGGACAGTAGTTGTAGCCCCGTAAAGAGCGAGTCATAATGATAACCCCCAGGGGTACCAACGTACATACATACATACTAGGATGAGGGTGGTTTTTTCTTTGCTCTATTCTCTTTTCATTCCTTTTAGTATTATCATATTTGTTTTTTTCTTTTCTGAGGTTTTTTTCTTCTTCTTATTCTCGTCTTCTCTTGGCTTGTGTATAGTAGATATATATAATCCTGGTGCAGTTCATAGCACTTGGTGATATGCTGGAAAGTTTTATGGTACGAAATTCACATCTGCAATGAATATACCTACAACACGATTATAAGGATAGGACATAGGAACTCTCTTTGGTGCAGAGAGACTATACGGTATTCAGGTCACTGTCATAGACCCGTAGTATATATATATATAATGATAAATACTATAAGGTAGGTAGAGGTACCTGTCTTATACCTTATTTTTCTTTATATATATATATATCGTACGAAGTGAAAATCGTTGACATTGCAAACGTACCTGGTGAACACAACGCGTGGATTCTGTGAGCTCGGTGATGTCTCACGTTAAGTTTATCATTCCAAATGCGTCCAGGGTGAATTCCATAACGGAAATAAAGGTCCTCATCCTCATTCTCCATCCTTCATTTTTTTTTTCTCTCCTAACTGCCAGATATATATATCTGTATACATATATCCTACACCAGTTTATTTCCCGATTCTTCCTATAACAGCAACGGTGTTCATGGTGCACCCCAACTCCATCTATATATACATATATACATATTTATCCGCTGTCGTAACCTTATGCCTAACAAGTTCCAGCCTCTTTCTTTCTCTCTATCTATCTATCTCTCTCTCCTTTGCCAAACCAGTATGATTTAGTGTCCAAAAGGGAGGGTACCTCCCTAGGGAATATATGTCAACTACGTCGACTACCCTGCAGCATAGTCTTACACGTGTTTTTGGGAAACCTCACGCCCAAAAATAAAGATTAGGAGGGATTTTTTTTTCTCTTTTTTTTTTTTGTATTCAGGGCTTATGATGATTTTTCAAAAAAAAAAAATAAAAAAAATAAGTCAGACTAGTAAGTCGGTTCTTCGAAACTGTGCTTGTTATAATCGTAGCTTGTTATCGCTGCATATAAGAACTCGATGAATCATTCCACCCCTTGTTAAACTACACACACGAATACCAACCCCATATACTATATAATCGAGAATAAATAAAAATTGATGAGGAATTTTTGTCTCTTTCAAACACGTAGGATAAAAAAGAAAGATTATGACAAGCTCGTTAGGAATTTTTTTATTTTTATATTTTTTTGGGAAATTTAAACCATATGGTAAAAATTCTTTAGGAAACATTAATTTATATCATTTGTGAATTACGTGCAGAAACAAGCGTGGTAGATATATATATATATATATATATATATATATATATATATATATATATATATATATATATATATATATATATATCTGTGCGAAATGTGGTTACGATGTATACCTAGAAACTGTCTCGTTGTTTCTGATTCATGTGATGACCTTTTGTTGTTAGTGCTTGAAAGCACGTAGATACGTGATAGATACTAGACTATCAGAGGATACGTTGAACATGGAACTTGCCAATTGTTAGATCGATGTGGAATTATCTATCAACGTTTTATTGCCAGCTACTGTTGCACTGTGACCCCTATTACCACCTTTGTCAACCTACCGAATTCAATTATAACCAATGCAAATGCCACACGAAACTATAGGCTACTGAAAGTTCACACTCACCTCCATATACCATTAATACCTACATCTGTCCGAATTATCCTTTAAAATTCTTCAAATATTTCCCAAATTTTCTTTGAAATTTAAATTTAAAAGAAAATAATACGGATAGGTACTACAGAATAAAATTATCCCTCTTAAGAGATTTTTTTTTAACCTTTTTTATCTGCCTTTTTGATATTAGCTGTTCATGTGCGTATATATGTGTAACTTTCATGCTAAAGGGCAACAGCTTTGAACAAATAACAATAATAATGATGATATTAAGCCAAAACGTGCGGGACTGACAGATAACTGTTTGTTTGTTCAGCATGCCCATACCCTGTGTATAATTTTCCGAAGTGATATTAAATTTGCAATTACCCAAGTTTTTCAAATAAATAGAAAATTTATGATTTATATGATTTAATTTCAGACAGATGAGTTTATATAATACCTAATATATTATTAGATAAATATTTATACTTTATAAGGGATATAAGACTCGTATTAAACGTCCAGTCTCGAAATGGGGTTTTTATACTGGAAGAAATTGACAGGGACGTAGGACACTGCAGGGATAGGGATAGGGATAGGATCGACGCCCAAAAGGCACGCGACTAAAATAAGCAGGCTTGTCTAGCTGGTATAGGTATGGTATACATATATAGAAAGTTGGATTCTGCAGGAGAAAATCTGGACCGCTGTCGTATGCCCGAACGGTCGGACTTATTGCCTCTCTAAAATACAACGATCGTACTAGAGGTAAAACGGTGTGAGCGTTGCAGGTATATAGAATACTATATATATATAGAAAGAAAGAAGAGAGAGAAAAATAAGGAAAAATCGTTGGAGAGAAAATAAGGAATCTTTCCGTAGTTTTTCCATGCTTTTGGGAACCGTGCAGAAAAAAATAAAAAAACGTACCATTTGCTCTATTTTTTATTTATAGTATATAATATTATTGTCCAACGATTTGGCGAATAATTTTTCGTTAAAAATAAAATTTGGAATAATTTATTTTCACGGATTTATAAACCGGTACCTCCTCCATATTCAGGATGGAATATTATAGTCGACGAATCGACTCGGGCGGTTCGTTGAAGAAAATAAAAATAAGAAGAAAAAAAAAGAAAGAGAAAAAAAAAAAAAAAAAATTGGCATTCGTATATTTGAGGCAAGGTATCACCAATATTGGCTGCACATTGCGATTATAGCCCGGAAGGCCGAACGATACATTCGAGCTATTGTGAGAGTTGGGTATCGTTCGCGACGGTTTTATGCACGCCGTTAGCGAAGCAATGGCCCATTTTATCAAACGGAATGTCGTTCCTTATCTTCTCGTTGCACGAAAAAATAAAAATAAATAAAATAAATAAAAATAAAAATAATCAAAATATGGAAGAAATCAGAAAAAAAAAAAATAAAAATTTCAAATTTTATCCGCAATTTGCGTCATGTAATTGATAAATGAAAATGAAATAATCTTCTCATCGAAATGAGACACACACAAAAAAAAAAAAAAAAAAAAAAAAAAAAAAAAAAAAAAAAAACAGACCTTAATTATCATCGTTATCCAACATTAGTCAAATTCTGACACGATTAATAAATTTCGTATTATGCGGATATAGTCACGGTGACAAGCGACTAAATCCTCGGTTCTAGTCTATTTGTCCAAATGTTGGTTGTATCTGGTCTTGACGTGTCATTATTTACCGGATGAACGGGGTATATACATATACAGCTATATACGGTAACACGGCTGGTGCACAAGGGTAGTTGTATAGGATGTAGTCGTTAGGATAGTGGACAAGATTTCGTGACTGGATGTTCGAACGTTATATACGCGTCACATTTCACGGATCGACGAGTATTTCGAATATCGTTGAATTTCCGTAGCTATATATATATATATGTATATATGTATGTTTGTGATGGGACTGACCTTATATACCTACCTTTTGGTTGTATACATACCCTACCTATGTACATACATAATAATAGTTACTAAGAGTATAGAGTATGGTCAGATATCGCAAGCCTTGAAGAAGAAGGTCTTGGCATGAGGTCAGTTCGCGTAGCAATAAACCCGGGTAACTGAGAAGTTAGAGTATCTCTTGGAACGACTTTCGGACGCCATATTGACGCTAAAAGAGACGGTGTGGTTCACCCATATGAAGATATCCACATACACGTATACATATATATATATATATATATATATATATATATATATATATATATATATATATATATATATATATATATATATATATATATATATATATACGTACATTTCTTATATACCTTTTCTATATTGAGATCGAGAATTTGACCAGAGCTTTTTACACAAAACCATACAATTGTACTGTACATGGATGTGATCGAAGAAGAAGAAGAAGAAGAAGAAAACAGGAAGTATGGAAACTCGAAGAGGAGTTTATCAAAGGATTGACTTTGGACTAGACTAGGATTGTTCAGGTACACCAAAAACCACAAATACAATTACTGATGATGTTTATTAGGATGAGGAGTCGGCGACTTGACCAGAGCTTTGTTTTTACCCATGAATGTGATAGAAGAAGAAGAAGAAGAAGAAGAGGAAAACAGGGAGTATGAAAAGACGAAGAGTAGTTTTGTTAAAGAATTATTAATTTTGTATACCATGATTGTTCAGGTATCCCAAAAACCACGAACTGGGTATCTATAACACCGGTGAACGACGGTTCAATTACTAATAACGTTTCATTATCAAGACACACCTTGAACCTCAAAATTTAACGAAGATTACGAGGGTTCTAGGTGATTGAAATAGTTCGTTGTTTTGGATTATGTATATTATAATGGCATGTTTGGGTAGTTATATGTTACTGTTTACCTTCGATATGGGTTAATCCGTATTGATAATCATACCAACACACGGGTATTCATATGGTGAATAGATAATACCTTTTGCGTCAATTTCCAAACCCCAGATCCGACTTAAAAAATCAGGAAACCGGTTGACCTGTGGACCAACTCGAAAACTTCCCGCTGTGTTAAATACGTTACAATTAATTGATACTATTGTGTTTATAATAAATTAAAGAAGGTTATAAGTATAATTAGTTTTCCCTATACAAATCTTTTTTTATTCAATTTCTATTCTTCGAATAACTTTGAAACTACTCGACCGATCGATTCCAAAATCTAATCAGATCTAAGTCTTGATGAACCCTTTCGATCGCCGCAACAATCATTAAAATCGGTTAATTCGTTCCAAAGGTATCGTACGACAAAAAGAGAAATTCTTGTCGTGCAATATCTTTTAAACCAATCGTTCAATTTTGATGAATCTTACGGCGATCGAAAGGGCTATCCAAGAGCTAAGTCTGATCAAGTTTTGAGACTAATCGCACGAACAGTTTAGGAGTTATGCGCTAAAAACATGGAAAAAAAATTATTTTTAATTTTTATTTTTGAAATAACTTTGAAATTACTCGACCGATCGACTTCAAAATTTAATCAGATCTAAGTCTTGATAAACTCTTTCGATTGCCATAAGAACCATTCCAATCGGTCGATTCGTTCTGAAGATATCGTACGACAAAAATTTGTTTATACACACACACATACGAACCATCCAAAAATAGTCAGAATAGTTTCTTCGGACCCCGAAACGTTGAGATCTGATGAAACCTCGATTTTCAAAAATCGGACCGAAACCAATAACTTCCCTTTTTTATGAAAATTTTCAATTTTCATTGCGGGAAGTTAAAAAGTGAACAAAATTAGAAAAAGATGAAAAATTATATGTTTTTTGTTTGTATGTTTATTCATTCAAATATGGTATAAGTAACGTAAAGTCAACAAGCGAATAAGGTAAGATCGGTATAGTCTCTACTATATCGAATACAGGAAAACAGAACTTCTAAGATATTTCGCGCCATAGCAATCAGCAGGCCGTCGACCCTGCTCAAGTTTATCTCTCGCATGTATCGCATAAATCCAGCAATATCTCAAAATGTCTTGCGTGGAACCGTTGAGCTTGTTGGTAGGTAGGTGGCTAAGTACGTAGGTATAAGGCAGGTATATCTACATACATACAGCATACTGTATAACCACCACCGTTCAGTTAGCTCATGGAATGATCCTATGAGGCTCGAACTGTTTCAAGGCTCCTAATGTAAAGTGTATATAGTAATTTACTGTAATAACGCGTTAGATTACTTACCCTTATTCTCCTCCCTTACCCTCCTCCACCTATCACTGGATTTATTTCCAGACATTTTACACCGTTACACATATTACTAATGGATTAACCCTTATTTCTACTAATGTAATTATACAGCTGGCAGTTGGTAATAAGACATCGATAAAATCCACTAATTATTGTCTAGTCTTGTCTGAGTGAAAGTTCGTTAAAAGAACTGCGCTTAAAAAAAAAAAAAAAAAGAATCTCTATAGTCAAAGAACAAAAAAAAAAAAAATTACCGTGTTTTGTTCCGTTTGAAATTGGCGAGGCTTACGTCCTGAGAAAAAAACTAATTCCTTTGTAGAATAAGAAGAGTAAAAGGTATTTAAAGAGAAAAGGAATGGTGAATTTCTTATTTTACCTTCGCAGTTTCATTTTTTGCAAATGTATAAAAAAAAAAAAAAAATAAAATAAATAAATAGATAAAAAAACAAAAATGATAAATGTGAAAATACAATAATGCCTGAAAGATTCTTTTTACTGCTTTTTTTTTTTTGTTTTGTATTTCCAAATTATAAATTTATACCAGCTTTCATCGTGTAATTGATTGTACATATTATTTTCCAGACGCGTTGATGTTGAAACGAGGAATACAATTTTTCATTGTAATTTCTTTTTTTTATTTTTGTATTTTTATTTCTATTTGAAAATTTTTATTTTTTTATTTTTTTGGTTATCACTCATCGGCACGATACGTCATCGCTTTAATCTCATTGTTTAGCTAGAATATCGACTATGTACGCTCGTAAGCTCGCCTGCAGCGTTAATGAATAGAGCTATCAATAAAAAAAAAAAAAAAAAAAAAATGAAAACGAAAACTGAATGCCAAAACAAAAAAAAAAAAAATAAATAAATAAAAATTCACAAAAACGTTGAGACAGAATTATCGATCCAACTTTCTTGTATTTGTGTGTAAAATTTTATTTTTTTTTTCCACGAGCATATTTTTTTTTTCAATGAATGAGTAAAATTTTTCATCCCCTAAATAAAAAAACAAAAAAAAAAAAAAAAAAGAAAACAAATACTAATCAAATTTTCCTTCTCTTCGATACTCTCTTCGAAAAAATTTTTTTTGAAAATTCAAAATAATGCACAATAATGCTCATAAAAGTAATTTTTGAATATTTAAAAAACATTTTGAAGAACAAAATTTTTTTATAAAATTTTAAGGGTACCCCATTTTGCCTCCCCTACCCCGTTTTGCCCCCCCCCCCCCCCCCCCCCCCCCCCCCTTTCCCCTAAATATATATATATATACATACCTATATCTACTCTGATAATCTGAATCTCAAGATCTTATATATTCATTGTTTGTTCGTTGTATGTATATAGGTGAAGTATAAGAACGATAAAATCTTCAGGCAAATTAGTAAACAATAGGTTTAAGATAGTGCGGTAGGTACTAGGCTCTACGACGCTACGCGAGTTGCGACGCGACGCGATGCTAGCGGTTGTATTATATACCGCGAAGGCTAACAATAGGCTTGTAGTACAACAATGTGGCAACCACAGAGCCAGAGGGATGTAATTATCTTCAGCGAAACAGGTACACATACATATATACCTATACCTATACGTATATGTATACTATATATGTATATATATATACCCTCTACTAGATACCCCTAACGTTCCGCCGCAGCACATTGTCCTGCAGATGTCAGCTCGCAGCTTCCCTAATGTTAGTTCTAACAGAAATCTGAGCAGTCAGCGATCAGATCTGATCGAATGCTAATCGAACAGTTCGTAACAATTTGACGTGATTTTCGATAAATTTGTTTGAAAAAAAAAAAAAAAAATCAAAAACAACGTTTTGAAAAGATTTTTTTAGATAATATTTGAGGTGGGAATTTCACTCTGGTCTTTTAATAAATTTTTATACTCAAAAAAATCCAGGATACAATTCTTAAAAGTTCAAAAAAGGAAGAATGAAATAAAAATAAAAATAATAATAACAAAAGAAAAAAATAAAAAAACATTTTGGGTTAAACGGTTTTTAATTGGTATTCGAATTGGCAGATTTAACGGCAGTTATTGGAGCTAATTGATCCTCTCGTTGGTATATAGGTATTGTATATACATATACATAGATATATATGTATGTATTGAAATTTTAATTGGTGATTTTAATTACCTTCCTTGGCTCAGTCAGCTCCGTTGTAAAAAACAAAGACAAAGAAAAAAAAAAAATAAAAAAATAAAAAACGTTAAAGAAAAGAAAAGAAAAATCAATCAACTAACGGTGTTTAAACCTTTTGATGAGGTTGGTCGATCGGAAGCCATAATAATATATTTAATTACCGGAAATGTGAAAGAGATTGAATTTATTATACTAAAAAGTTGAAATATATTACGCTGAAAGGAAAATTGCTAAAGATTCTCTTAAATCAAAATGAATTTAAAATTATGCGAAAACCTGAACTCCTTATACCTACATACCTTCTTCGGCCTGGTTATACTAGAGGGTAAAACTCTATATTAGAAGAGGTAAAGCCGGAAGCCATTTTTCGTAATGCAGTAAAAGCGGTTATATATATATATATAGATAAAAAAAGTAGTACTTTTCAGATCTGGTCCATTCCCTGCGTCTACATTGCATAAAATAGAGAAAAACCTCCTGGAGTAAAAAAAAATTTTCCTCGTAAATAGTACAGGCCGTAAATACTTTAGGCTTCAGGTTCGTTCGCGTAAGTTTTATATCCGATGTATCCTACAGCAACATCAACAGCAACAGCAGTACCGAAGTAGTGAAAATTCAAAGTACTGAAATATCCTTTATAAATTTGACGCGATCTTACCGAAGTTTCAAAGTCGGATATATGAATGAGCTGCTTTGAGCTATACCGCAAGATTTTCGGTTTTATTTTGAAAAAAGAGTTTTTTCTTTTTTATTTTGAAAAAAGAGTTTTTTCTTTTTTATTTTAAAATTGACCGCATTATCTTTCTCGTCGTATAGTACTTCTCGTTCGTTCTTTTATACATCTTCGAGAAGAATATAACTATTTGCGGCGGACTGTAAACGTGTGATAAATTTTTCGAACGGACAGCTTCTTGCCGAACCCGGTATTGGAAATTGAATTTCGATTCTAAAGTATCAACGGAGTTATTCAAAAACGTGCAGAGATTTTCACCGTGTAAGTATATATGTAGATCCTATACACATATATATATATATATATATATATATATATATATATATATATATATATATATATATGTATAGGTACCACATATACTTACGTATACGAAAATCTCTAGGTAGGTATATATAGGACTCGATGTTTTCCTCTGTCTCGGGTCTCCTTGGGAAATAACTTTTTCCATACAATTTTACGATTTTCTATTATAGTTCACATTATTGTTTTTCGTTACAATTTTATCTTCTCTATCAACTTCCGTTAGATATATATATATAAATATATGGGGCATTCCATGTCAATTTTACATTTTCAAACCCTAACATTTTTTGATTATTTTGCAATTTTTACATGTTATTTTATACTCAAAATAAATCGACACGTATTTCACGATTTGTCGATATAATAATTTTTTCGATTTTTCACCAGCTACTTCAAGTTTTGAATTTATTCACAAAATCATTTCTTTATCAATTTCATTTCGACATATCAAACATAACCGATCAGTTTTTTTTTTTCAACGGTTTCATGCAAATTGGTTATGTTTGACATGTCGAAATGAAATTGAGAAACTGCCCCTCAAATAAATTTTTTTTCAATTTTTTTTTAAAGGTTTCTTGATCTACTAGGTGCAAATAAAGCATCATTGAAAACTTCAAACCGCCAGATTGAGCATTTAAAAATTCATAGCCATTTTGCAAAATATGTCAAAATTTTTGTATTTCTTTCTAGTTTTTGAAAAATAATTGAAAACAAGACAAAAAAAAATGGTTTTTTTGGCAATGGTCTTTTTAGTACTTCAATGCTAAGAAACTTATTCTTAAAGAGTAACAAAAATTTCAAGATAATGTTTTTCATGAAGTACAATTCAAACTGCACAAGTTCACTTGAATTGATTTTTTTGATACGATTCGCCGATTTTGAGATATATGCAGGTAAAGAAATGATTTCGTGAATAAACTCAAAACTTTAAGTAGCTGGTGAAAAATCGAAAAAATCATTATATCGACAAATCGTGAAATACGTGTCGATTCATTTTGAGTATAAAATAACATGTAAAAATTTCAAAATAATCAAAAAATGTTAGAGTTTGAAAATGTAAACTTGACATAGAATGCCCCATATACATAGTGGAAAAATCGAAATTGTACGTAGTACCTACTTTTAATACTCTTTAAATAATTCGCGTTAATAAATATCGAAAGCTCTTAACGAAAAGCGTTAATTTCTGTCTATATGTATATACAAACACATTATATACACGTACGTAGGTACTACAACAAACGGAATCAATTTGGAATTAATCCAGAGCAGGTAGTATAACTAAATCTATGAGAACTAATGCAATTGAAACTATGCCAATCTAAAGTAAACTCTATTGTTCTATGAAAGTCTAACAGTACGACTATACACAAGCGTTCTAGAACTGCAACAGCGTGGTGGTTAACCCCGAGATTCTCCCTCTTTAAGGGGGATGAGTAGATTATAGGTACATAAGTGTATATGTGTGTGTAAGTATACGGGTATTTGGAAATACGCGAAAATTCAAGATGATGAAGTTTTTTACAAAAACTCTATATACGAATCAAGATATGTATGTACAAACTTATATGCATATAGATATAATAATTTTGTATTTTTTTTTTTTTTTTTTGTTTTTTTTTTTTTCGAGAAGGTAAAAACGACGAATTTTTTTAACAGTTTATACTTACAAGTATTACAAGAATACTTTAACGGTTAACGAGAATGTCAAATAAACGCAAGCTCGGAACGTGAACACGTGCCACAAACATTTTCTTCAAGCTTGAAACCTCGCCCTACAGGAACTAAAAGACATTGCGTCAGGTTTCTGACAGGAGGTAAAAGAAGAAAAAAAAAGATTAAACCGGAAAGTCGGATATTGTAATCAGAAATGTGAATGTCTGTATATGAAACGTTAGAAGCTAACTATTTTTCAAATATATTAAAAAAAACTGTCATCAACAAAAAAATTGGATTTTACTTATTTTGATGAATTTTTATGAATCGTTTCGATAGATTTTTCGAAAATTCAATACTTGCAATAATTTAAAAAATAAAAACAAAAAATAAAAATATATATTCATTCTTATATGTAGAAAAAGTTATATATGTATATACATAAGTCTCAAGCAGTTTCTTTGGAAGTTGAAATATTCATGTAAGCTCGATATACGGTTTTTGTGAAATTTTTTATTTCCTTTTTTTTTTCATATCGATAAATGCCATAACTTAAGAATGAGATAAAAAATACGACTTACAGGGACACGTAAAGAAAGAAAGAGAGAGAAAAAAAGATTAAACCGGAAAGTCAGATATTGTAATCATCTGTACATCTAAAAATTTATATATATGTGATAATTTTTGTGAAATCGTTTAAAAACGTGTCAATAAAAAAAAAAAAAAAAAAAATTGGACATTACTCATTTCTCGGTAAAAAAAAAAATTGATTATTCGATGAATCTTCTCTACAGATATTTCGTAAATTTAATACTTGAAATAATTTTGATAAAAATAAAAAAAAAAAAATTATTCAAACTGATTTTCCGCGCAGTTTCTTTCGATGTTAAAATATTTATGTGAACCTCGATACGGTTTTTATTGAATTATTTTCATTTATTTTTTTGATTGATAAAAGTCATAACTCTTGAAACGAGATGGAAAATACCACGTAGTGAGGAAGGAGGGTAAGAAAAAAAGTTGGAATAATAGCAGGAAACACAAATTCAAGATATATATTAGTATCAATTTTCGGGAAGTGGAAGAAGAAAGGAAGGAAGTAACTAAAATGAGTTACGATGCGGTCGGATCAGATGGTAGTCGTAAGTCAGAACAAAGATAACGTCCTCGCGGAAGGCTACTATCGTTTCTATTCAAATACAGGGTGCAAACAAAAAGCCACGGGTCCATAAATAGTCGAGGTGCGAGCAGAACCAACTCCCTTATACCTACCTTTCTACCTACCTACCTACCTACCTACCTACCTTGCTGTACAAATGAGATAACTCCGGTACCGTTAGTTACTCGACAAAACCCACATTCGACTAGGTATTTATCGCATTTCCGAGCTAAAATCTCGCCGATACACACCCGTTTTCAAACTATTAGATACTCAAAAAATTTGAAGGGTTTTTAAAAGCACGTAATATGCGCTTTTGACGATATTTTTTCAAAAAAAAAAAAACAAGACGGAAAAACAGTTTTTCGGAGTACTTTTCATCAGAAGGAAAAAAAAGGATGGGTTTGTCAAGGGAAAGAAAAAGTATAAAAAAGTAATGAAAAACCGAAAAATAAGATCAAAATTGAAAATTTTACATAAAATAAATGCCCTATATATAGTCAAACAACAATTTCATACAGTGTGTTTAATCCCAATTCGATCTGGATACACTTACAATTTCTTATTGTCATTGGCAAGGATCGCCCTATATATTGACAAACAACAATTTTATACAGTGCATTAATTCTAATTCGATATGGGTATATTTACAATTTTTTAGGTGTCATTGGCAAGGAATGCCCTATATATATGAAATTCTCAACTCGGAAGAACATATTTTTTCATTTAAAAAGGTAATACAGAGAAAAAAGTATAGGTTTGTCAGTAAAACAGCGAAAATCGATTGATTTCCGGTATAACCGGAAGTTCAAATTAAACGAGACATGGAAATTTTTCATGCCCATCATTTGGTTGCGAAGTCTCGTGAATTTCAGATTTTTTCATCGAGCCCTTTCCGAGATCACCGCGCGAGTTTGTCGAAGAGGCCGACAGACAGACCGAGATCTTTCTAAAAACCTTTTTTTCGGATTGTAGAGGGTCGAAAACGTGAAGATTCGTTGAAATTAGCAAAAGTCACTTTTCGACCAAAACCAATGACTTTTCTTATATCACCGTAGGTGATGAAAAGTAAAAAAAAAAAAATCGTACGTATTTAAGATTAGCAGCTGCTGCACGTGAAAGAGGAGGATTTCGAAGTATAAAACTTTAGGTAAAAGATGTTAAATGTTGGAAGGGTAGGTAGTAGGGGTAGAATTTAAAGAGAAATAATAAAACTGGGTTAATGTTGGATTTGAGTTAAGAGCGGCAGTGGTGTGGTCTCGTTTAGAATGACCCAGCTCGGACTTATTCTCCGCTTTTTCTACTTTTTTCTTTTATTTTTTCTTTTTCTTTTTCTTCTTCTTCTTCTTCTTTTCGTTTTATTTCATGAAACGCAACTAGGTTTCCTCGAAAGCTCTCCAACTATTACCAACAACCACCAAAGAGACGTAGTAAAGGATAGGTAAGCGTGCGGTACCGGAAACCCCCAAGACAAGATGGAACGAATAAAAGACAGACTAGACAGATAAAAGCTGTACACTAACTTCGAAATAGTATGAGAGTAAAGGTTCTGTTATTTTTCCCCATTGGTTGGAATCTGTGTAAAAATAATAAAAAATCATTAAAAGAAAGTAAAAACAACAACACGACAAACATAAAAGATAAGCAAAAATTGTCAAATGATAAAGAAAATTGATACTTCGTTACTGCATAAACGTTTCACCTTTGTTAACACAAAAATTTCTTCAAATCTGTTAGGTTAAAAATATGAGAAGCACTTATTAGAACCGTTTGTCAAAAAATTTATTATATACTGTATATTATATAAGGGGGAAAGAAAAACAGGCTTTCAGACTGTATATATTCAGAAAAATGTATATATTACTTATTTTTTTTTATTTTTCACACTTATCGCAGAAGAAGAATCTGAGTTAGCTTGTATCGGAGTTGAAGTTCTTTTTTTTTTTTTTTTTTTTTTTTATGAAAGAAAAGTATAAAAGAGACAAAATGAAATTCAGAAAAACCAGCAAAGTAAACGTCGAGAAATGATAGCAGTTCGACAGAAAAAAAATTGTCTGCATGCTAATTTTTTTATTTTATTTTTTTCTTTCTTCTTCTTCTTTTACCTTTCTTGGGTATACTTTGCAAGCTCGTTCTTTCACCATATTGCAATAAGAAAATCTTGCCGAGTTTATAAGTGTATTTCGCTGTCTGCATGAGGGAAAGTAGTCGTGCGGTATAGAAAGATTGATTCTTCGTATTCAGAATGAGATTACCTCGAGTATTTTACAGCACGTGATCGAAAGTTGGGTATTTGCTTTTAGAGAAATACGTTTTTTTCTTTTTCTTTTATTTCTTCTACTTTCTATCTCGCTCTACTTTTTTCCCCTTTCGCTTTTTCCTAACCATGGTAGGTATGTATCGGGTGTAATATGTTACGTGGGTGGTTCTTTACTGAGATCTAAATTCCTGTTCACCTTCTCTCCTTTCTTTTTTTTTTTTTTTTTCTATTATTTTTTTCGTTCTTTCTCGTCGATCCTGAGTTATGAAATTTTGGAACGAAATAACAAAAAAGAACTGAGGTAAAAAAAAAAAAAACATATTAAAAAATGAAACGTTGCTTAAAGTAACATCGAAGATTTTGAAACGCTCTATATTAAAGCGAAGAAAATTATAACTATAACAATATTAACAGGATTTTGAATAAAAGGATTTTAATATCATTTATTTTAAAACATCTACCCTAGAATTACTGTGAGTATAAAGATAAACATATGTAGGGAATTTTGGTAATTTGAATTCCTAAAACTTGAGTGATAAATTATTTTTAAAATTATCAATTAACAACTGTGAAACAGTTACAAAGCTCTTTTGATTACATTCTCGTCTGAGCCTCGTTTAACAAAACCTCGAGCTTTTAAACTGAGAAGAAAGAAGCTAATATTCAAGTAACAAAGACGAAAAGATAATACAATAAAATATCTCCAGACCCCAAAGTTGGACACATACCCGACTATTATTTCTAATGCTTTATAATTATTATTACACCCTAAAACTGACCGAAATAATATAAAATTTTTTCATTTTCTAATATAAAATTAATTTTACAAATTAAATTTTATTAAAAATCATTTTGGCAAAATTTTTCTACAAATTTCGAGTAAAAATCTCGACTTTATATGCCCCGAAATGTAGCTGTAAGATCTTTATTATCGTCTTATCTTTTTCTTCTTTTATAGAACGTTGTAGGGGTGATTTAGCTGTAAAAGTACCCACATACTCTTGCATTACGTTATCTTTATCCATTGAAAACTATAATATATATATATAATCCGTTTATTTTCTAAAATGTATTATATTTTTATTATTCCATCTTTTTTTTTATTTTGGAAAATTTCATTTCTTACCACAAAAGTATATTAGTGAAATAAAAAAAAAAAAAAATCTACGATACTTAATGCCACACCATGGCGAGTAAAGTGTCGGACTTTATCCGTCGACTTACTGCCGTCGAGGTGGTAGGGTATATACCCTTACTGCACGTTCTTACGAGGGTCGTTATACCTTGCCCCACTTACATTATATCTCTGATTCACCAGGGTGCGAAAACATGACGTTATATATAATATTCATTGTCGCCGATTTTTTTTCTTTTTCTTTCTTTCTACTTTTTCTTTTGCCTCTATTTTTGATGAAAAAAAAAAAAAAAAAAGAAAAAGTATAATAACGATATAACAAATAATGATAATAATTATTAATCTCAAAAAGACGCATCTTATGGTATATTCTATATACTTATACGTTAGTTAGAAAGATTTAGACAGAGAATACCATAATGTAAGAACGCGGTCGATAATATGGCGGAGGGGAAGGGGGTAAAAACGTAAAGAGCGTTATCTTTCGTTCCACACCCCTAAAATCGAGTGAAAATAAGAAAAAAAAAAAAAAAATTGAAAAAATGAAAAAGAAAAGCAAAAAAAAAATGAAAAAGAAAAAATCCCGGTCATCCTCGAAGACTTGCCAGTAGCATAGCGGCACACACAGCTACTGCAAAAGCGATGTAATGTTCAACGACGAAGCAGAAAGTGCGCAGGAGTAACGCCACGAACGGTTTCAAGCACTTCCGTAAGGACCTTATCTGATCTAACCAAGTGGTGCCATGCCGTCCCCGTTTCGATAGGAAGCGACACGGAGCGTTTACCACCTAAGAAAAGTACTTTTGGTAAAATGTGCGGCAAACGCGATTTTAGAGAACTGGAATAGAAGGAGACTGGTAAAGACACGGAAGAGCATTAAACCGATACAATTTTAAACTTAATTAACTAGATTACATTCAAGGTATTTTATTGTTTAAGAATTTTTATTGCGGTGTTAAAAACCCACTCGATATCATCTTAAACGATGAAACTGAGGAGATCTTAACTTCAGATTGTAAATTAACTTGGAAATTTTGTGAATAGAAATTTTTGGGAATAGTCACGTACTTACGGTTCAGAACATTCAGGTCAAGATATTTTTGTATCAGATATAAAATCCGGATCTCTTGTTGCTTAGAAAGCAAATAAAAATCGATTTTTGGAAAAGTATTTTTTTTTTTTTTTGATAATTTTGGAGAAAAGTTTTATTCAGGATGTAAAAATTAAACATACGTCCAGAAAGTGTAGCAACTGATGTAAATAATATATAGAAATATTCTCTTTTGTGATTATGATTCCTCATCATCTGGCTACCAACATGGGTCGAAGTGAGCGCTGCAAAAATTACATAGATTAACTGTTGACTCAATTTCGAAGTCAATTCGACAACTCGAAATTCTATTTTCAAAGATTGTTATGACTTACGTTAATAATATAAAAACGTCCTGTTTTAGGATTTTATTCTACGCAATGTCACCAACAAATCTTCGTGTTAAAGACCCACACACCTTACATCATGTGGTCTTCAACATGGATCGAAGTAAGCTCTGTAAAAACGACATAGATTGACTGTCGACTCAATTTCGGAGTCAATTTTAGTCCAAATTGACTCTAACTTCGTGAGGTTATTTAATACTCATGCGATTCTGTCGTGGACAAGGATTATCAAAAAATATTTAATTTTGCATACGTTTTTAGATTTCTAAAGTTCGTATACTGAAATATGAAAAAATTATAATTTTCGAGAATTTTTTACAGCCAAACGAAAAAACATTTTAAAGAACTTCTGGTCCACGTTAGATCTAAGTGTAAGAACTGTAAGTAAAAAAAATTATTTATCGATCGGACTAATGGTCAATTAGTTATTAAGTCAACGATTAACTACGTCATTTTTACAGAGTTTACTTTAGTCTATGCTGATGGCTACATGATGTAGGATACGAGGATCTTTAACATCGAAAATTTGTTAGTAACATTACGTAGAATAATGTCCTGAATCTAATTAGTTGTCACAATCCCCGAAAATGTACAATATGATAAACAAAAATGAGAATAAATATCTCGATGAGTATATCCAAATTTGGAAAATTTGCATTTTTCTTTTTAGAGAACCTTGTTGTAACGTGTATATCCATTCCGAGTATAACAATTACTTTAAAGGTTGACAGAGGTACGTGAAATGGCTGACAAACTGAACTAGATAAATAGTCGTCGTTTCTCGGGTTGGTTGATTGTTGATGATTACCGTTTGCATAATTAACGACGTCTTTGATTGAGGAGCTAAGATTATTTAGCTAAACTGCCAAGATTCAGTGACTAGAAATCTACCTACATATTCTCTGTGGATTTACTATATTTCATGGTGAATATACGCTCGGAGAGAAACACGATGATTAATTACCGTGTAACGTTATCATAGACTTTTCCAAGATTGATAATTTGAATATCACATTTTCTTACTTGAATTTTTTTTTTTTTTTTTTTTTGATTTTTTTCTATTCTTTTTTCAACCTTATTTCATTATTTATTCATACAACTTAGATAAGCGTGTCAAAAAATATTCAGCGTCAAGGGGGGGGGGGAACGTTCATTTCTTTTCTTTACTTTTTCTTGTTCTTTTTCGTTTTCTTTTTTGTTTTATTACTAGGTGAAGTTGAGTTAACGGTCCTATTCAGTAAAAAAAAAAAAAAAAAAAAAAAAAAAACTTAACGAAAAATCGACGTGGCCGCATGCCCCACGGAAACGAGCACGAATAAGAAGTAGAAAAAGAAATAAGAAGAAGAAAAAGAGGAACCACCGGGGGCGATTTTTTTTTTTGAGAAGCATGGTTCCCCATTAATTCCTCATCCTTACGATTTTGGGAAGAGTATGGGGAAGAGGGAGGGAGGGAGGGGGCACTTCGGAACGTGAAACTTCCGAAAAGTTTTGGCATTATTTAGTTGAATTGATCCCACGCTTTGTGTTATTCTTGTTGTTCTTTCTGTCAATCAGTAAAAGTTTTCAGAAACTCTCGAAATTCTGCACCTTATACACAACACACATACACACACACATACAACATCGACTAAAAGGTCTGTTCAATTCACTCAATAGATCGTTCGTTCACGTTCAACTTAATCTTATATAGTATTAACTGAATTGTATCTATTATACCTAATTTTTTTTTTTTTTTTTTTTTCGTGTTAACGTCTTTTTTTTTCATATACAAAAACCAATAATTGAACCCACAATTATATACCCTATACGAAATTGAAAAATGAATTAAAAAAAAAAAAAAAAATAGAAAAAAGGATTTAAAATAATATTCAAAAGATCCATAGCCGATATCTAGAATTTGTTTTTATACCCGAGGATATTCCCTTGAGAAATTTCCGTTGAAAATTTATCGTCACGAATATATATATATATATATATATATATATATATATATATATATATATATATATATATATATATATATATATATATATATATATGTATACATGTGTGCAAAAAGAAAAAAAATAAAAAAAAAAAATAAATAAAAAATCAAGCCTTTTTTTGCGTTGGTATAGAGAAAAGAGCGAGCGATTGCTGATTGACAGGGAAAAATGTCAGGTTTTAAATTTCAGAATTTCAGCAAAGTTGGGACGCGTATACGTAACGTTATTGGCATGGGAACGAGTGGTATCCATGCTGATTTGCGATTGGAAAATCGATACCTGTGTATTTTTTCTAGCGAAGGAAATTACCTTCAGAAAACAAAAAAAAAAAAAAAATTAAAATAAAATGAAAAAATAACTAACTCAAATTATTATTATTATTTTTATTTTTTGCTCTTTCATTCAGAATTTGTTGATTAAAATGATCGGAAGTCAATATTAGGATCGTGTGTAATAAATGAGAGTAGAAGAAACCATCGTTCCATGATAAAATCGGACTGAGAGAATAAAACAAAAAAACAAATTTCGATACTTTTATCAAAAATTGGAAAAAATAAATAATAAAAAATTGTCTATTTAAAATTGAGTGTGGACCTTTTCGATGTAAACTAACTTGTTTTTTTTTTTTTTTTTTTTTTACTTTGAATGTAATATATTTACTGTCACATATCAGTCGAATTTTGGATCGAGAAAATTTGTAAAAATTGATACAAATATTTAAAACTCATTACGACTGAATGAGTAAAAAAAAAAAAAAACAAACTCAATAAATAATCAAAAAAAAATTGTGTACGAGAACAAAAATTTCAAGTAGGTATAACTAAAAATGATAATTAAAAATTGGAATGTCTAATATACAAAATATTGTATAATAAATTAACGACGTAATATTCTGGGTCATATAATATCGACAATATAAAGATTAAAAATTCATTGAAAGATATACACTTGTTTATATACCTACGTATATATTTCGATGAATTTAAACTAGATGGAAATTTTTTTCTCTCCAACCGCAGAGTAATACAGACTTCGAGATGATCCTCCGACTCTAATGACGGTATAATTTCGCGGTAAAAAGAAAAAAAAAAGAAAAGAACAGAAAAAAAAATAACAACAATAATAATAATAATGATAAAAACCACGAAACAACACGTCAAGTTTTCCAATAATTGTTCCTCCAATTTTTTATTTTTTTTCGTTTTTTTTTTTTTTTGATTTTTTTAACCACCGCTTAGATGAAAACTGAATATATTCAAAGGTGGTAATAAATACAAGAATATCTGATTCACTTCAATTGTCATGTATACGTGTTTCCTAATTTATTATTTATATTTTCTTTCTTCATTTTCATTTCTTGTTCAATAATTCTGAAGAAATTTTGTTCTTTATTCTTTGTTTTTTTCTTTAAGCTCCAAAAATTGGTGAAATAATTTCAGACGTCATTAATAATAATAATAATAATAATAATTAATTTGACGGACTAATTTTCCTTAATTAATTTTAAGAATTTTAATTTCGAGACAGCATCAATGCAGCATGACGTTCGAGGGAGTTTCAGATGCAGTGTACAGTTTAAGATTCTTTTTTTTTTTTTGTTTTTTTTTTTGGTTTTTCGTTATATTTTTACTTTTTCAAAAAAGCTATTCTTCGACTGATAGTCCGGGGCTAGGTTAGATAGGTATCTGAAGTTTCAATATCAAAACCGTTACGGTAGACTGGCTATCAAAAATGAAAAATTCTAGATAGATGTGTATATATATATATGTACGTATATACATATACATAAACGAAGCGTACACCGCGGACATGGTTGGGATAATATTGGAAAACGCGAAAAAAAGCTCCCGATTATATGCACCTCACGGTGAAGTACACCGGCTTATTTGCAGCCCTAATGACGGAGATGATCTGCGGCTATAGATATATACCGACCTACATATTTTTTGAAATTCTGAAGTATATAAGTATACCTATAGATATAATATTTCCTTGGTTAAAATTAATAAATACGTATCATGAGTTACCTGAATCCGAATTTGAGCGAATAAATTTTTCTCCATGAGAAACCAAAAAAAAAAAAAAAAATAAAAAGCAATATGGTAAAAAAATAAATAAATAAATAAATCTACTTATGTAAACGCAAAAGGATGAAAAGAAACAGAGAAATGCTGAAAAGGGTACCTACCACGTATCCAGGGTCGACTTTTTACTCCCTCTCTGGCTTGATATTAATGAGGATAAATTTTTATCGAGGGTAAAATATGTATATATATATATATACTTAAATATATTATGTATACATATTTATATAAGTATATATCTATATACTATATATATACTTATATTGAAGTCTGCAGATCCGAAAATCTTGATATAGATTTACGAATTTACTTTGATATTATATAATAAAGTGATCCACCGCAAAGAACTTCCCTTTATACCTTACCCTCAGTGCTTAGCTGGCTCTTCAACCCCTGCAGCTCTATTTCGTTTTTTTTTTTTTTCTTTTTTCTCTTATACTTAGGTAAACTTTGAGCGTTAAGTTTTTCTTCTAAACAAGAAAAAAAAAAAAAAAAAAAACGAAATAAAACATAAAAATAAAAAATTTTCTTCACTGCAGATTGTTCCCTACATATAAGTTTTCCGACAAAAGACAAAAAAAAAAACAAAAAAAGACAAAAAGAAAAAAATAAAATAAATAAATAACTCCTTAGCTGATGGTTACAGCTATGAGGGTTACGCTCGCGTGGAGGAGGTATAAGAATAAGAAAAATAATAAGAGGGGATTAAATGTGGTAGGAAAAGGGAGTCTGACTAGTAATGACAAGCCATTTATATAACGTAAGACAAAGGAAAAGATAAATAAATTTGATCGATGGATCGTTCAGAGGGGATGGATGAAATGGTTTTTCGTACGTGCAGACGTTTGTTACATAGGTTTTAATATTTTTTTTCTTTGTTTTCTTCATTTCTTTCCTTTTTTTTTTTTTATTCATTTGCTTTCTTTCTCTCCCTCACGGTTTTATCCTACCCTAAATTTCTTTTTTTTTTTTTTTTTTTATTCTTTTTTTTTTATATTTTCATTTTGTCAACTAGTTAAAAATAATTAATTCTTGGAGAGTTTTAACCCACCCAACATGGTAGCATGAAACTGGATTATCGATATTCTGCCGGTATAATGTGTCGCTAAAACTGAAAGCTGCAATTAGGATTCAATTAGGGGGGTGCATTACGACGATAGCCCGAGTAGAGCGTTGGCGTTTGAGGTTAATATTATACTTTGATAAAGTTTTCGGTAAAACTTTAAGTTCGAGAGAGAGAGAGAGAGAGAGAGAGAGATAGATAGATAGAGATTTAAAGGGCGAATATACAAAAGAGAGAAGATACAAGAATCGAGAAGGGATAAAGTTAATTAGCGTAAAATTTGTCGTTACAGTATTAAACTAGGTATGTATGTATATAGTTTTATCTATCTATGTATATATATATATACGGTTTGAATCGCTACTACAATTCTCTGTTATCTTTGAATTTTCCTACAGTACAACGATATACAATATACGTTTACATATTATCTCATTTTATATACATGTATATACGTCTATGTCCGAATACCACTACTACCACTCCTACCAACATCACCAGCAAATCTGCTGACTATACCAATTTCAAATTCCAATGTGTGCAGCATCTATCTGTCGTAATTAGTCAACAAGGTCCGGAAACTCCGCAAAGGCAAACGTCAACTAGCAAATTTTACGCGTGAAAACGTCCCGCTGAATATCGTATTTACCTTATCCCCCTACCTCCCCCCCTCCCCACCCTTGATAACCCTCGATGATATGCCAACCTTTTTGTTTACCGGAAAATTTTTTTTTTTTTTTTTTACCTCGTTCATTCATTTTGTTTTTAATTTTTTTTTTTTATTTTTTCGCTTTTCATTTTTCAATTCGGCGTATCTCTAAATAGACGATTTTTTTTCGTGTTCAAACTCCGTTTAATTTCAAGTTATTCTCTATTTACGTGAATCTATTATCTTTTTTTTTTTTTTTGACGGTTCAATTTTTATCATCAACTAAGAATATTCATTTTTATTTTATGTATATATCTAATCTTAGAATTGAGCTTTTCTCTGTATAGGTACTTCAAATGGTACTTAGTAGGGGTTGTAGATTTTATTTATCGTAAGTACCTACTTGAATGGACTTAGAAATAAATGAACTTAATTCTCGAGCAAGGTCTTAACTAATACTGGACTATTTTCGTTGCCCAGAAAATGTAAAAGGAATAAGAGTATGAGAAGTAGAAGAAGTCGAAAAAGACTTAAAAAAAAAATATGGCTTTCATATTTCTATACTATATTATTATAAAAAAAAAAAAAAAAGAGAATAAAATGATAAAAGTCTCGTAATCTTTGTTGAAGTAAGGATTTACGGCGTTTATTCAAAAAGCATTAGGCCAAGGGGGTAGATGGTGCTCGGCGCCCAGAGTCTGCAGTAGTAAACCCTGTAAAAGTTGGTCTACACCTCTACACGGTTATACAAAAAGTATAAGAAGAAGAAGAAGAAGAGAAGTAGAAAGATCTGAAGCATAAGAGAGTAGGTAGAATTCAACGGCGCGTGGTTCTCTTCGTGCAGGGTCGTTTGTTTCCGAGATTTGTTAGTCAAACTTTTGAGAAATGTTTCTTAATTCTCATCTTATTCTTATTCGTTACTTTTTTCTTATTTTATACCTATACTTTTGAAAGAAAAAAAAAAAAAAAAAAACGAAAAAAGTCCGATTTCATCTTGGCTCAGCGAGTTTCAAATATCTATTAAAAAAATCTGCCCTTACCTTATACCCAGATCCCCGTAAAAAGCTCCAGTTAAAAATGAAAGAGTATAAAGAATTTGAAAATTTAACACGAATCCAATATGGCGACTATGAAATTTTCAAACTCGTTGAGGGGTAGTAACGAGTAAATTTATACACAAGGTACGTACTTCCGCCGGTACCAGACCGTACAGTCGTCTTTTGTTTCCCGGAAATTCAAGGTATTTACGTGATGAGGGAAACTAACTTATGAATCTGCCAACCCCCGGGACGAGAGTGGCTTTAAGTCAAGCTGCAAACTGTCTCAGACTTTACAAGAGAGGAAGGACGGTTGCTAGGTATGCAATTTGACAAGAAAACGTCCAACTTATGTACCTAACACTCTGTTACGAAGTCTACGAGAGATCCCAAAGTCTAAGAAGGTATTAACAACATTGTGCATATTTTTTGGATCCAAATTACTCGAATTTTAATCCAAAAAAAAAAACATTGAAAATTTTTTTTTTATGCTAGCCGTTAAAACCGTTTACACGCAATAAAACGATAAAATCTTCGGGAATAGTTTCGTTCTACTTTTCTTTACTACTTTGAATAATTTCCAAATTCAGTATCGAATTTTTGAAAAGTAAAAAAATAATAAATAAATATATATAAGAAAAAAATCGATCAAGGGATTTAAAATTTCATAAGGGGAATGGAAAAACACGATTTAAAAAAAAAAAGTATTCATATCAATATCTCCGGAACCGTTCCTTCGATTTTTTCCACGATTTTTTTTTTTTTTTTTTTTTTTTCTTTCCACTCGTTACTTCTCGAGACGCTGAGTTTATTTCCCCGAAAATCGAGAGGCTTGACAGTTTGAAAAATCATTTTTAAAATAACAGTTTGAAAAACTGAAAATTCGTTCCCATTTCTGATTACAAAGGACTTTCCAAGGATTTTTTTAATTTTTTTTTGTTCACCCTGATTTTTATTATTATTATTATTATTATTATTATTATTATTATTATTACTATTTCTTACGCAACGGAAAGCTGGAAGAAATAGAAAAATGGTATGAGGGTAAAAATGCGATTGTTCAAAAAGTTTTTAAGAAATATATGGTAGAGAACCGTTCGTCATAGGACTGGTGAGTTACTCCATTGATAGAGTCGCCCTGAATTTTATGGCTGAACGGTGGATTCGTAGAAGGATTTTTTTTTTCTGCTATGAGGGTGGTTTTCTGGATAAGGCGAGATGCCGAGGAGAGGCGAGGAGATCGGGTCAGACAACACGGCACCAGGGACAAGGACAGGATGTGGGACAGGACGAAGACGAAGCTAACAGCCGGAGATAGAATATATTAAAGGGGATAAGCCGGCTTCGAACTAGCGAGCCTCGCCCAGCTTACCGCGCAATCTTTCAGAAATACTTTTTCTATTTCACCAAGGAAACTCACCCCGTTAGGTATCGGAGCTTTCCACTACTGCAGCGCTGAATCTAGGTTGAAAAAAGGTTTTTTTTTTTCGTCAACATCGGTATAATTTCTTCGAATTTGAATCAATTTTTCAATTTTTTTTTTTATTATCGTAATTTAAAATTCTGATCAATTTTTTTTTTTTCATCATCAGCTGTATCATTGAAAAATTTTATTCAGGGCAAACTTTTTTACTTTTCATCAGCTACGATGATATAAGAAAAGTCATTGGTTTTGGTCGAAAAGTGACTTCTGATCATTTCAACGAATCTTCACGTTTTCGACCCTCTAGAATCCGAAAAAAAGGTTTTTAGAAAGATCTCGGTCTGTCTGTCGGCCTCTTCGACAAACTCGCGTGGTGATCTCGGAAACGGCTCGATGAAAAAATCTGAAATTCACGAGAGTTTACAACCAAATGATGGGCATGAAAAATTTCCATGTCTCTTTTAATTTGAACTTCCGGTTCTACCGGAAATAAATCGATTTTCGCTGTTTTACTGACAAACCTATACTTTTTTCTCTGTATTACCTTTCAGAATGAAAAAATATATTCTTCCGAGTTGAGAATTTCATATATATAGGGCATTCCTTGCCAATGATATCAAAAAAATTGTAAATATACCCAGATCGAATTAGAATGAATGCACTGTATAAAATTATTGTTTGTCAATATATAGGGCGATCCTTGCCAATGACAAGAAGAAATTGTAAGTGTACCCAGATCGAATTGGGATTAAACGCACTGTATGAAATTGTTGTCTGTCAATATATAGGGCATTTTTTTATGTGAAATTTTCGATTTTAATTTTTTTTTTCTCGGTTTTTCGTTACTTTTTTATACTTTTTATACAAATTTATCCCTTGTTTTCTTTTTGATGAAAAGTAATCCGAAAAACTGTTTTTCCGGCTTGTTATAAATGGAAAATTCACGAGTACTATAATTAACAATCACGTAGCCTGTAGGTATACGTATGTGTATTAAAATAGTCAAAATAACGCGTGTATGTATTTATGTATACATGGATATGTATACGTTTACATTCATATATATATCTGTAAAACAAGTTTCAGTATAAACGTTGTATAAATATATCAAAAGCTGTACTACCCGTTCAATAATCGATCAATTAAACGATTAAATGATTAAACTCAATCCGGAGCTTTTACCCTCCCCAAATCCGCAGAGTTGTTACCATGATTTTAGCTAGCATCGAGGCGTCCGAAAGCTGGGAAATAAAAATAGCTATATCTATATAGGGTATTTTCAATATTTCAATCTCGACGTAGGGTATGTATGTATGTACGTCGAAAGTGTTTAATTTTTAACCTTTACTTAACCAGCCATTATATTATTCGTACCCTATAAAGTAGGAAATGAATTTGAAAAGTGGAGTAGAATGTAAGCAAGGGAACATCCCGAGATCCATTTGTCGTTATAGGGTAGGTAGGTATGGTAAGGCAGAGCTGGTAAAGGAAGTAAAGTAAAGTTGAGAGAGAAAGAGAAGAAGAGAAAAAGCAAGAGAAATAGAATGCGAGAGAGTGAGAGAGAGTTAGACGAGATGAGATAAAAGGGCTACGCTTTTGTATAAGTGGCAAGATTATTGGTGATCTTTATTTATAGGGTCTTAGCGCTCTCGGTTCAGTCCGTACTAATTACAGTTAGCTAGCCTGATAATTTATGCATTTTTACGGAAGAGTGTCACCCGGGCCTTTAACTAAATCCAAAATAAAGTTAAACCCTACACTTTAGCCGACCTAAATAGTAAATAAATCTTTCGCTATTTTAAGGGCGGAAGTAAAAAGAACAAAAAAACAAAAAAAAAAAAAAAAAACAAGTTACAAAATGAAAATAAAATAAAATATTTTTGTAAAGGGCTAAACTGTAGGGGATGAAAATATTTTAGGAAACGTGTATAGTAATGTGAGTCTATATATTAAACTGGGCCAAAAAATCGACTATTTTTTTTTTTTTTTAAAGTATATCGAAAATATTATTTTGGGTGACAAAAAAAAATTATTATCAGAATTTGAGTTCTTAATATTAATATTAAGAGGTCTATCATCGCAATTTTAGATTTTTTTTTCCTGAGCGGGTTTTTGTCTCAGAACTCCCAAACTATTGAGTTAAACAAAATTGACACGAAGATATTTTTTGAAGGAAATTGAATGCTCTACACAAAAGGTCTGATTGAAATTTTCCGCCAGATGAACCGTTTCTTTACAATCATGCCTTAAAAATTGGTATAATTTTATAACTTGATCTTTCAACTTTGGAAGATCAAATTGTAAAACTATACCAATTTTTAAGGCATGATTATAAGGAAACGGTTCATCCGACGGAAAATTTTAATCAGACTTTTTTTGTAGAACATTTAATTTCCTTCAAAAAATATCTGTAAGTCAATTTTGTTTAACTCAATAGTTTGGGAGTTCTGAGACAAAAACCAGCTCAGGAAAAAAAATCTAAAATTGTGATGATAGACCTCTTAATATTAATATTAAGAACTCAAATTCTGATAATAATTTTTTTTCGTTAACCCAAACAATATTTTCGATATACTTTACAAAAAAAAATAGTCGATTTGTTTGGCCCAGTCTAATGTAAATACCGTAGCTCATATTTAGCCAGATTTATTTGGTTATTTGCCAATTTCGTATACGAACTGGACCACCTACCAACCTACTAAAGCTCGTATCCTTAAATAATGGATGAACTGAAAATCAGGGAGAAAGCTCGATGGATCAATCGCTCGTATAGGTACGATCGGTAGGTACCTACAGGCAGTATAAGGTATATAGGTACCTATGTTCTGCATAATAAAAAGGAAACAAAAATTGAAAAAACATCCCTCTTCCCAAAAAAAAATAAAAAAATAAAAATAAATAAATAAAAATTGATAATGTCGATCGAATCCTGCGACCTATCTGATCGATCGTTATTGTAACGTACGTCTTCGTTGTTGAAAGCATAGATAATCCCTATGGGTCGAGGATCTCGCGCTTGCAGGCAACCAATTCAACGATTCGTTAATTAAGCTAACCACTCGCGACCCCGATGTCAATTCTAAAGAGAGATGGAACGGCACGATTACGTAATATACGCCGAGTGGCCAGTCGTGTATCTATATATATATATATATATATACCTATACCAATATAATATATATATATACGTTTCAGGATTTCACATGGGAATTTCGAATTCATCTTCTTTCCCCCTTCAGAAGTAAACAGCCATTTTTTTTTTCGTTATTTTAGTTTTCTTTTTTAACCCACCTTTCCCACTTTTACCTCTTTTTTTGTTTTTTTTTTTTTAAATTTTTTTTCTCGTACTTTTTTTGCGATCCGGTAGCTTTTCACCATTTCGAAATTATCCCCGATTTTATATGGCTAGTTGAAAGCTTTGCTAGGGACGTTAGGTAATCACGTCTATATCCTATATATTATATGTAGGTACTATATACATACTTCTTGAATAAATTCAACGAAAATGAGGTAAAAGAAAATCTTAATTTGAAAAATAAAATAAAAATCAGTTACTACTAGTTTGATGCGCTGCAGCAGCTTCGTAATTGATTAAATTTGTGAATAGTATATATATATTCTATAAAGTATGAGGTACGATATATACATATCTACCTTGAAGTGGTAGAGTGAAGGCAATCTTTGGCTTCTCGAGCTTGCAGAGTTTCGCCCTTTTTATTTATTCACTTCTCATTTTTTATTTTTTTTATTTTTTATCTATTTTTTATTTATCTAAGTTTAGATAGAAAACTCGTGTACTACTACACATATAACTGCATATATACATACACATACACAGTTATACCTATTAAGGGTAACTAACTAAGTAAAGAAATGTAAAATAGCAAAGGGGTTGAATTCAGAGGTATAAAATTCGTTTCTAATTTTACTCAGCTTCAAATATATTTAGAATCTATGTATAAGGATTCTTTCCTATGTATATTACGATATATCTGATTTATTTTATTCACAAACCCCTGCATGACGTACCTTATACAAATTCAAATTAAAAATTTGTTTTCGATTTATATTAATTAGCTAAAATTTATATAATAATTATATTTGAACCTAGGGGTTTGAAAATTGGATAAAGCTCAGTCAGTCAATACCCACTTACTAAGATCGAAGTCTTGTTCAACTGTATGCAGCGATTTGAATTCAACGAGCAATTCATTTCTTTTAGTAATCGAGCCCTGCAGCCGGCTAAAGAATTCGCTTTTTCAATTGCCCAAAGCAAAGAAAAAAAAAAGAAATACTTTTCTCTTCTCTAATTCTCTACTCAGTTCAGTTCAGCTCAATTCGTAAACCCGAAACCTGGTGTGGCGCGTTGCTGAAGCTTCCTGAATGACAACTTCATAATTTAAAGTGGGTTTTTTTCTCTAAAAGTGGGATATATTTAATTGAAGCTTTATATTTTCTAAAGCTGAGGTCTTTGAGGCGTCTGAATACCGGATAAAAAAAAATAATAACAAAAGATCAATCGTTTAACAGGGTGAAAAAAAAAGACAAGAAAATCTCGTTTGGATGAATGAAAGTCTTTTACAGAGAAGTACCCTTTCGGTTATTATCAAATTTTTTTTCGTTTTTAAATATATTTGAATGACAGTTTTTGTCTAGGAATTTTTTTTTTTTTTTTTATATAGAGAATTTTATTTGATTAGGATATTAGAGGGTGGAGTTGGCTTGGGATTAGCAATCCCCTTGGTGACCACTTAATGTCGTATATACCCCAGTGGCTGGTGGTTGCTGCAAAGGGATAGGGAGATTGTTAGGAAATTAATAGCCGGACAAAGAAAAACGATAAAAGCATGGAGATGTATAGGTATATAAAGTATATATATATGTATGTATGATTGTGGTGATAATAACAATAATGGTAAAAATCCTCGTAACAATAATAGTGAAAACGCATACCTACCAGTCGAGACCAGCCACGGCAGTCTTGAGTTTGGTATATTACAGCAAGAAATAAAATACGAGATCGAAATCCCCGTCCCATATCCCCTAAACCCCGAACCACCACCAACCTCTGAAACCCCAAACCCGAAACTCGAGCGGCTCCAGTCCCGCCGTTAAAATAAAATACGTATTTTTTCTTATTTTTTGTTATTGTATTTTCGCTACATTTATCAAAGCCGTTGGACGCGGTGCGGTGCGGTACGATTCTGGTATCGTACGGTTTAGTTTGGTTTGGTTTGGTTTGGGCATGGTATGGTATGGTGTGGTATGGTTTGGTCTGGTTTCTCTTATTGCCACAGCCACGCTCGGCTACGGACTTTTTCGGGCTAAATAATATATAATATTAAACGTTATTTACCTTCACTTATATACATTTCTATTATAACTACATAGATATATGAAATATATGTATATACATTAGACCGTTTCAAAAAAATCGACTATTTTTCATTTTCAAAGAGTAAGTCAAAAATATTGTTCCAAATGACAAAAAAAAAAAAATGCTGTCAAAGTGTGAACTCTTAATATTAATATTAAGAGGTGCCTCATCGCGATTTTCTATTTCCAATCTAAATAACATGGGGAAATTTTTTTTTAAACTTTGGAATTCTATAACTCGTCAACGCATTAGTGTACCGATGAGACCAGAACATATTTTTGTAGTGAATTGAACGCTCTAAAAAAAAGGTCTCTTGTTCTTTTTCGATAAATCTAGCTATTTCCAAGTTGGTGTATTGGTTATTAATGGTAATTAATCATGACGAACTTGGAAACAGTTGGATTCATCGAAAAAGACCAAGAGACCTTTTTTGTAGAGCGTACAATTTTGAACAACAGCATTCATGCAGAATCTTTCTAAGTAGATTAATTTTCAAGATATAAAAATCGAAAAGTTCCACAAGACCACTTCCCATGTTATTTAAATGGGAAATAGAAAATCGCGATGAGGCACCTCTTAATATTATTATTAAGAGCTCAAACTTTGACAACATTTTTTTTCATCATTTGGAACAATATTTTTGACTAACTCTTTGAAAATGAAAAATAATCGATTTTTTTGAAACGGTCTAATATACATGTATATATATATATATCAATAATAACCATAAATTATTACCATATAGGCTATAATACATAGTACATATAATATAACAATATAACTATATGTATAGAATTATTCATCGATATTACTTCATTCATTCATTCATTCATTAAATGATGATACGATCACCGATAATCATTACCTAGTAGGTATATATAATATATACCTTCCGAATGATATATATGAACACATAAATAAATAAATATATATATACATATACATATACTTATAATATATAATTCACTGAATCATCTATTGAATTTCAACTTCATAGAAACTATTGAAAGTACGTCAAGTTTTGGGGGTAGATGGGGGTCAAAGCCTTGAAGTTCATTTTCATTCTGTACGTCTAGTCAGAGACCGTAGATGCCTTTATCCCTTTTCGTAATTCGATATCATGCGAAGTGAAAAAAAACGTCGGATCCAAAAGAAATAAAAAAGCAAAAAAAAAAAAAAAAAATGTCAAATTCTTAAATCAAGTTTGAAACAGCGAAGAAGTTTCTTTGAGCTTCGTAGAAAGAAGAAGAAAAAAACAGAACGTATACTCATACGCATACGATTTTTTGTATTTTTTGTATTTTTTTTTTTTTTTATTATCTAGTTTTTTTTCTAATATCAGAAAAAGATCGTTTCGACAATTTCAATGGAGAAAGTCGATAAGTTTATATTATAGAGAAAATATTGTTGAAATTGATTTGACAACGTGCCAATAAACTTTTTCCAAATCTCCAAATTATACAATTTTTTGGTATTGAGAACTGCGAATTTCTACAAACTGTAAGAAAGATTCATAACTTTCGTATAACGATATGGCTGAAAGAAATTTCGAAAACAAGAACAACAAATATAATTAAAAAATTACAAAACATTGAAAATTTTGTTTCCTTGTATCCTTTTTTTCGTTTCGTTTATTTATAATTGCTTAATAAAATAAAAATAATAATAATAATAATAATAATAAATTTCAGGTTACGGATCACGCGGTATCGAAGTATCTACCGGTGGTTACAATTCTGGTAGTCAACAAAACGTCAGTGGCTGGCCATACTTCGAATACAACGTATCTAGAAACGTGACCGCAGCGGTTGGTCAAACGGCGTTTCTTCACTGCAGAGTTGAGCAGCTTGGAGACAAGGCGGTGAGTTTCAATCTGTTTTTCTACCCTCAAGTTCTAAAACCTTTGGATGATTTTATGCCTTTCTTGTTCGTCTAGCCCTCCAGCTGACCTACCTCTCCGCATACATACATAAATCTGAAAAGGGTAAATGCACACATACATACATACATACACACACATAACATTTCACCATATTCTCTCATGTGTAGAGTGTAAGGTTTATATATAGATATATCAGTCGTACGATGACCACTGCCCGAATGAACCGGACTAAAACTAAACTCGGATGGGTTCAAATAGAGCCTTTCATGTCAGAGCTAGTGAATTTAATGCTACTAGATACAGGACTGCCTATGCTCACGGGTTTCAGGCATTAAAACGTATAACGAGCCAACTAAATTACACCGAGTAGGTAGGTAGTTGAATTTAGATAGACGTAGGTAGATACCTAAGGATATAAGGTACGAATTTGAATTAGAATCAAAGGATCATCGTCTAATCTAATCATTTCTTATTCATAGAGTAAAAGAAATTTCTTTAATTTTCTTTTCTTCGCGAAATTTCGAATCTTTTTTTTATCGAGTTTTGAAGATTACCGAGGTTAATCTAATATCCGAAGATTTGAGAAGATTCGTTTGAATGAGAAAGCAATATTTTTTTATTTTTTTTTTTTTTCTTTTTTTTTATGTCATCGTAACTGCTATTAAAAGTAAAAAGTAAAGAGAGAAATCGTATTCGCATATTATATATGTATAAAATCTTATGATAAAATTAGATGTGGATTTATTATATCCCAGCTGTCAAATACACGGAGGTCTGGTCTTATTACTTCGCTGTCAATTTAGTCCCGATCATGATCAGGTTATTTCATAGGACCAAATCGAGTAATAAGAGTAAATTAGAGAGTTTCTTGTTTGATCGCAAACGCAGCAAATCCGAATCGTACAGTTATAGCTAGTTCATGAGAATCGGTTTACGTACTAGAGTTTGAGGGTTCGAGGTTCAAGGTTGGGGGTTTGAGGTTCGGGATTCAGAAGGGTTGACGAGCAAAGTATATACCGCCAAGTACCATCGGGGACCGTTTCGGTACCTCTGGCAATTCCCCTGGTAGTTCGTTCACTTTTCCTACTCGGATCGTTCCTTTTCCCTCTTTCTCTTCACTACCCAATTAGTGAATTAAGGGAGCTGAAAATAAGGTCTGCATGTGACTGCGAAGGACCGAGTCGATTTTTATTGCGGGATCGACGACGTGGGATGTTCTGTAAGATCCGTTACAAAGTTTTTTTGTTTTGTTTTTTTAGATTTGTTTGCTTACTTATTTTTTTATTTTTATTTTGTTTCAATATAATTTCCGTTCCATCGAGTAAGAAATTTCAATTTTTTATTTTTTCAATCTCTTTCTCTACTGAAGTACTTACGAAAAAAACGAAAGAATAAAAAAGCGCCTTTAAAAATTGTAAAGAAACGAAAATCGGAATAGAATCGGGAATAAACAGACGAAAAAAGAGTAAAATACAAAAATAAAAAAGAATGAGAAAAAATAAAATAATAATAATAATAATAATAATAATAAGAAGAAAAAGAGAAAAAGTTGAGGGGTTGGAATTTAGGGAAGAAAGAGATTTCGAGTGGAGGACGCGCGCTGTCGTTGACGTCAATGTCGTTGTCTCTAAGACGAGGCGCGACTCTCGAACTTTCTCCCAAATCTTGAAGAGGATTTATTTAAGACCATTCGTAGAAAAAGAAAAAGTAAAAAAAAAAAAAAAAAAAAAAAAACCATAGAAGAATGAGAAGATGCGCGTGGAGGATGAGAAGGAAGAAGAAGAAGAAGAAGAAGAAGAAGAAGAAGAAGAAGAGGTAGAAAAAACGAGCCAGTCATAGTCCCGGAACATATTCGGAAGGGTAGGGTACCCAATACGCGAAATACGAAGCACAAGAAGTTCACCGCAGGCCAAGGTTTCGAGAAACTCTAGAAAAAGTTCAAGTGCCCCAAAGGGAGGCCTGCGGTAAGCCTTACGGGGGTGGAAAGTTGATTAAATAATTTTTTCTACTCCACACTATGTACTTTAGATATACATATGTGTACATTTTACATTAAGTACTAGAGTCTCCCAGTTCCGGACAGAGAATGACTTTCTACCATCTACTGTATAATCAGACTCAAAGAAAGCTGCGGAAAAGTCTGTTCAAAAAATTCGTTAAATTATGTCAGAAATGGATACCTAATGAAAAAAAAAATCAGAAAACCGGTTGACCTGTGGGCCAACCCGAAAACTTCTCGCTATGTTAAATACGTTACAATTAATTGATACTATTGTGTTTATAATAAATTAAAGAAGGTTATAAGTATAATTAGTTTTCCCTATACAAATCTTTTTTTCTTCAATTTCTATTCTTCGAATAACTTTGAAACTACTCGACCGATCGATTCCAAAATCTAATCAGATCTAAGTCTTGATGAACCCTTTCGATCGCCGCAACAATCATTCAAATCGATTAATTCGTTCCAAAGGTATCGTACGACAAAAAGAGAAATTTTTGTCGTGCAATATCTTTTAAACCAATCGTTCGATTTTCATGAATCTTACGGCGATTGAAAAGGCTATCCAAGACCCAAGTCTGATCAAGTTTTGAGACTAATCGCACGAACAGTTTAGGAGTTATGCGCTAAAAACATGAAAAAAAATTGTTTTCTAATTTTTATTTCTCAAATAACTTTGAAACTACTCGACCGATCGACTCCAAAATCTAATAAGATCTAAGTCTTGATAAACCCTTTCGATCGCCATAAGAACCATTCCAATCGGTCGATTCGTTCTAAAGATATCGTACGACAAAAATTTGTTTACACACACACACACATACGGACGTCCATCCAAAAATAGTCAGAATAGCTTCGTAGGACCCCAAAACGTCGAGATTTGATGAAAACTCGATTTTCGAAAATCGGACCGAAACCAATAACTTCCCTTTTTTATGAAAATTTTCAATTTTCATTGCGGGAAGTTAAAAATAAAAAAACATAAATAAATTCGTAATTTTTAGTCGTTTTGATTACTTGATTGTGAATAAATAGGTGAGGTTCTTCACCGTTTAATTAACATGTTACTATATGACACGTGTACCTATACACGCACGATGAAATTTACGCGTGAAAATTTGATCGTCAGCAGTTTCAGTCCATGTAAAAGCACGCACACAATAAAATCTCGAAAATCGTATATGATATAACAGCAAAAGAGAGAAAAATTGAGTAGAAAAAAAAAAAAAAATGTAGTATAAAATAAAATAAAAAATTGGAAACAGATCGTGATAAAAAAATCTTTTGTCAGCCTTTGTAAAAGCATACCAACATACAAACAAACGTAAATTGGATCGAATTATTTGAACCGTGAATAAGATCTCATCAGATTGGAAACAGCAATTTCGAAAGTTGTATGTTTGGAAGATAAATAATTTTTCTAATCGCGTTATAAATTTGACATTTTTTATGTTTTTTTTTTTTTTTTTTTTGTAATGGAGAATTGGATTACGGATTTCTTTTATCATTTGATGACGACGTAGGGGTTGTGTTATCACGTAATTTGAAGACTCGGCGTGCTTCTCCAGATGATATTATCTTGTTTGTTTGTTTGTTTATTTCGAATTGTTAATTCCTCGAATTATCGTCCTCCCCTTAACCTCATCCTCATCCTCCCCCACGGCATGATTCAACAATTTCACTACATATATACGTTATACTACATAATAAAGTGAGGGCACAAGGTTAAAGCTGGAAGTAACGGGCTGGGCCATCCTCGTTTTCACAAGGGTCAAAAGTTGGCCAAGGACTTTGGCCTGCCGGTGGTTTCTGACGGTTCCTCTCGCGGCTTCTGACGAGATCACTGATAGAATATGCATGTTGGTGGTAGGAAGAGTTAGAGTGGATCAAGGGGATGTTGATGTTGAGGTGAGAGGTACGTTAATCCATTCCGGGAAAGGGGAGGAGGAGAGGTAGAGAGGTGAGAGGGTGACCTTACCCCACCCCGAAAACTAGAGTCCCAGTCCCAGTCCCGACCCCCGACCCCCGACCCCGACCCCGACCTACACCCTACCCCAAGGCTATTACAATTTACACCCTTGTAATGCGGCATACTGCGATTCGCATCGGTTTTCAAATTAGAACTGGGAACTGGGGAATCCATTCGAACCCGTACCACGCCGGGTTTTACCCCGGTCGGGCCCCCAAACGCTAATGCTCTTTTTATTTCATTCGGATAAACGAAGGCTTATAGTTAGTCACGCTCGTTTTACCTCGAGAATAGTTGATTTGGGAATATGCTTTTTTTTTACGCTTCAGAAATCCCGGGCTTCAGATCATTTCTGGTCGCTCGTTTATTATTTGCTTATTTATATTTATTTACATATTTATTTATCTTTTTGTTAATTTTTTTCTTTTCGCTTATACCAACCGGATAAACAAATATAAAAGGGTTGTTTCACCGATTACTGGTCACAGCTGTAACCCAGTTCCTATTATTAAAAAACAAAAAAAACAACACGAATAAAAATTCACGTTTTTAACGGCAATGAAAACTCTCGTGTCTCTCCATAATTATTCTAATTTAAAAAAAATTTTTTTTTTTTGAAAATCTGATTGAAAATATAATATCTATTATTATTATTATTATTATTATTATTATTATTATTATTATTATTATTATTATTATTATGGGTACATATTAGGGTGGTCCTTATTTTGAGTATTTTCGAAAATTGATCCAGCCACCCCCTAGAATATTTTCAAATATATAATAAAAAATGTCTGTAAAGTTTAAGCCTTTAATATTATTATTAACACGTGCCCCAAAGCGACCAAAGTTTCAAATGCCAAAATACATGTATTTTTGGGCATTGATTGTATAAAAATTGTTATCTCACGTAATAGCTTATCAAAAATTTTGAAACTTGGTTTAGTTGTTGCCTACAGCCAGAGGTATAAAAAGGTATTTTCATTATATTTTTTTTTCGAAAATAAATCTCCGAATTACGACCTTTACATTACTTTTTTTTCCTCTATTTCACGACAAGTCGGAAATTTATTTTCGAACAAAAAAATATAATGAAAATACCTTCTTGTACCTCTGGTTGTAGGCAACAACTAAGCCAAGTTTCAGAATTTTTGATAAACTATCACGCGAGATAACAATTTTTATACAATCGATGCACAAAAATACGTGTATTTTTGCATTTGAAATTTTGGTCGCTTTGGGGCACGTGTTAATATTAATATTAAGGGCTCAAAGTTTAGAGGCATTTTTTATTATATATTCGAAAAGATTTTGGGGTGCGGCCGGATCAAATTTCGAAAATACTCAAAATAAGGACCACCCTAGTACAAATATATGATTTTGTAACTCCGAGATATTTTGGCGAGTAACAAATTGCCATTCGCTTGAATATGAGATCGTGGATATTTCACAGAATTGCGAAATTGCAGAAAGCAATTACCAGACTAAACAGTTTCGGAGAATATAATATCATCGTAGTTAGCTTCGAGGAGCTAACTTCGTTTACCAAACTTCTCCTCACATCTTCTGATTACATTTCATTACGAATACCTGCTTATACCATTATACATAAGAGTTTTACTCCCTCGTTTCTATATAATATTTACCGAGAATTCAACCTAATGAATCGTTCAAATCATCATCAACGTAATTTGTTTCTAATTTTATTTTATTTATTTTCTTTTTTTTTTTGAATTTTTTTTTCGCACATATTGTACACCGTACACGCGTTACATTGTAACGTTTACAATAATTTGTTTACCGTTAGGTTGCGAAAATTGATGGACTACCAAGTATCAAAAAAGTAAAAAAATTCTCGTCTTTCTTAGCTCCAAGATATAAATAACCTGCTTATACATATGTATAAAATTATTTCGTTTCGAAGTCCCCTTAGAGGAAAAAATAAAAAATAAAAAATAGTACTTCACAATCAAAATGATTATTATTACTTTTTTTTTTTAAATTTGGACAAATTTTAGAGATTCCAACTTTCGGGTATCTATACTTTTATGGGATAAAAATTACGTGGCACAGATTCTCGAGATCAAAGAATGGACTGAACGATACGTAGCTACGACGAAAAAATTTTTACGAATATTTAATTGAAATTTAAAAACTTG
This sequence comes from Macrophya annulata, assembly GCA_963924015.1. Lineage (NCBI taxonomy): Eukaryota > Metazoa > Arthropoda > Insecta > Hymenoptera > Tenthredinidae > Macrophya > Macrophya annulata. The sequence goes on from OZ001258.1 coordinate 4,236,711, forward strand.
TCAAATTCAAAAAAAAAAAAAAAAATTGTATAACTTTTATCAAAAAAAAAAAATTTCTCGTATAAGCTGGACGAAATTTATTTAAACTTTTTAATACGAGTAAATGATACGGTAAAATTTCATTATCCTTAAATCCATTAATTACATTAAAATATATATATATCAACGAAATTATATTTTTTTGGTTTAAAATTTTTCTTAACTGTTGCAACCATCTTCTTCGTAAACTCTCTCTTCACTTTATAAAGAATTCTCAGTGTAATTCTTGAAGAGTTATATGTGCACAGTGCTGTGAACAACGCTTCAGAATTCGGAAGTGATTCGTTTTGTTCTTCACGTAACAGTTTATTCCGTTTTTTTTTTTTTTTTTGTATTTTGTTTCTTTTTTTTTCTTTTATCTGTTTTATTTAGTTCAGTTTTATTTTTCTCTTCCTCTGGTGTACGTACAGCTTTCGTTTCCTAAAAGCTTCCGGAAAGGAAGCTCCGCTGTGCAAACAACCCCCCAAACGTCGTGGCACCAAGCTTAAGCTTTAGCTTTTGCTTTCGAGTACTAGTAGTCGTCGTCGTCGTCGTCGTACTTACTTACATTATACCTATACGTTTAGATAAACGACACAGCCAACGAGACCGGGCAATACACCTAATTGTAAGCCAAGTTCAACGTCGAGTAGTAGAAATAATGCTGGTGAAACTTGTTCTGAGTTAAATCGATAAGGATAGAGTTTTTTCTCACGTAAACTTTTTTGTACAATTTTTTTTTTTTTTTTTTTGCTATAATTTCTTTTTCTTTTTTTTTCTTATTGGATATTTATCGACTAATCTCAATAGTCAGTCTGCGATTTTATTATATACGACGTCTGATCATGATCAACGAAGTAATTTTAGCTCGTGTCAGTAGCAGAGGAACGATCATGCCTGAAATTGAATGGTGTAACTCGCTGGTTTTGGTACTCATGTAGTTAATTAATATTTAACGAACAGTTGGTGAATTTTGTTCATATATATGTATATGTATATTATAACGATAAGCACAGCAACGAGTACACGAGTCGATGTGATTTTATTGAACCCAATTAAACCGATCGACGAGTAAATATCTACAACGTAATAAAATTGTGATTTAGATACGTCGGTACATACACATAGAGTCCATGATACGATGATGATGGGTTTTGATATATTAATTGACGAAGTGAATACGATTGGATGTGCAGAAAATGAAATTGTCAAATTTTTAGATAATTAAAAAAAAAAAAAAAAAAAAAAAAAAACTTCACTATTTATTTATTTAACTGAGGATATTTCAAAGCGATCTTTTTTTTATTTTTTATTCCGATCTTTACCAGTTTTGAATATCATGATGTTTAGAATTTTTGAGAATTCAAAATCGTCTAAAATGAATTCGTCGTTTTGACTATTTGGAAATTTTTAAATACTAGACTTCAACCCTTACCTCGAGTAAGCGATCAGAATGATAATTTTCGATCTTTTTTTCTTGCCTTTCTTATTTATTTCATTTTCTTCTTTTTTGAGATTCTGTTTTTTTCTTATTATTTTTAATTTTTTTTCTTTAACGGTATGAGGTGATTTACGTTTATGGTTGAGGGTGAGATGTAGTGTATGTGTATATTATGTATTTATATGTATACATACGTACATACATACATACATGTAATGTTGAAAAATTCTTTGAGCTTTAAATAAAAATATAAAACTCAGATGATTCAACTTCAGTAGGTATATATATATATATATACATATATGTATAAGTATAGGTATGTATATATACTATATACGTTGAGAAAAATCGTTCGTCGCTTTGACGCCGTTCGAGTTTTCGCTTGAATGTGGAAAAGGTTATAAGCTGGCCTAGTGGGTAGTAGCCGATTCTGAACCAAACCAAACCAAACCAAACCAAACCGTGGAAAACACATATATTGAAGGAAAGAATAAATTGTGAAATTGTGATTGAGACCGCAATCGTCTCACCCTAGTCGCTGCTCACCCACCGTATCCCATCTTCGCCTGTGCTGCAGTAACCGGGCAAAGAAGAAGAAGAAAACTAATATCGCACAGTCGGCGAGCGATAATATTCCCGGTGTTTTCTCATACTCTTATATTCTATACCTTTTTCATCGAATTTCTCTTTTTCTTTTTCTTTTTTTTTTTTTTTTTTTTCACGTTTTGTTTCACTCCCTTTTTTTCAATCCTTCATTTTCTATCCGTGCCGCAAACAAGCGAGAGAAATAAAAATTGAAAGAAAGAGAGAGAGAGAAAAAAAGAAGAAGAATTACATCCGGATAAAGGAATTCAATAGTCTATTCAAACATTCTTAAATCTTTTAAGCCAAGCTACTTTTTTTCATTTTTTCTTTTTTTGATTATTCGATCAAATAATTATTATGCAGTTGCAAATATAATATAAAGTGTGTTTGTATAAATCAAATCGAAGTAGACATGACACATCACACCATACACAAATTTGAAAGAAATCGTTAAGGACGTATTTTGGGAATTGGAAATAAAGAGGGAAAAATTTTTGATTTTTCGGATAAATAAAACGTTCTCAATTTATTTACTCAACGATAACGTACAGTGCGGAATCGGGATGAAGGTTTATAGTTTGACACGAAACTCCTTATAACTAGACTATTTCACGGTACTAGTAGAATTGTTGTGTCCAATCAGTTTGTACTTACATATGTGTAAGATACTGTATACGTATACATACATACATTGGTATATAAAGCTACGTGCTGCGATTTAACGATTTTCTTAAAATGTTGGGTGAAATATTTGAAAAACGTAAAAATGAAAAAACTTTCAACTATACATTTTCACCAGTATATATGTATACATGTATATATACTTACATAGAGTACATCTATATATGTATAACGTATAGGTATATACACACATGCATATACATAGTTCATGGACTTCCCGGGGTTCACTCAGCGGTGCTTCTGATTCTCGAAAAATCGTTGAAAACTGTGGAAAGCTTGAGATAAATGTGTACCCAGTTCGTACATACCGCCATACTGGTCCTGTTTACTTAAGGGTAGCTCATAACGTTGCCTGAAACTTCGAGATACTCGGCCCTCGGACGTAGGGGTAACATATATTAAACTTAGACACGAGAAAAAAAAAAAAAAAAAAGAAAAGGAAATAGAAAAAAATATGAGTAAGTAATCCAAATCTTTTTTCTTTCCTTTTGGAAAAATAAGACGTGAAAAATTTTGTCGTCCCTGACGTAATAAAATTTTAGGATCAATGATCTACTGCCAAAAAATAAAAAAAAATGAAAATAAAAGAAAAAAACGGTACCATCGCTTTTATACTTCACATTTTATGAGGTATAATATTCCACGTCCATTTACACACATATATTATATATATATATATATATATATATATATATATATATATATATATATATATATATATATATATATATATATATATATATATATATATATATATATATATATATATATATATATATATATATATATATGTATGTATGTATACATCTTGACGAAATACATCAAAATTTTCTTCTTTAAAAACGTTATTAAAATTCTGACTCTCGTATCCGTCATATACAAAAATGTACCTATACACGCATATATACGTGTAAGGTAAGGGATGACGACGGGGGTATACCTACCCCAGGATTTGAATGGTTTTTTATAGAATGAGCAAAAAAAAACTAAAAAACTTTTAATCCTATCTTACAGACTTTTAGCTTTAAATTTCGAGTTCGTATACTAAAAAGAAATTTTACAGTAATTTATTATTCTCAGATTTGGAGAATTTTTTTTTCTTCAACCACTTCTAGTAATTACAGGATAATAAATTCTTTCAAAATTCGAAAGAATTGCAAATTTTTTTTTTTTGATTTTGGCTTTCCTAAAATAAATTTTTTTTTTTTGACTTCTAGTCAGATTCGTTATTACGTAATTTGGATTCAAGAATTGTCTTGTAACTTGGAGATCGGTATTTCCGAGATCTCTGAATTTGATTATAAACATGATCATTAGTAAATTACATACAATTAGTCAAGTATGTATGTACGTTAGCTTCATCTACGACGTAGTCAATTCATACTAGAAATTTGATCATTCGAGTAAATCGTATGTATGTACGTAAATACATACGTACGTGGTGAAGTTGGAAAACTGACTCGTAACTTGATACATTGTCCAAAGTTTCTGTCTTATACTTGAACATAAGTACATACGATGCTATATGTACACATCGGTTATATCCTTCATCTTCGAAAATGAGAACAGCAACGGGAACGTAATAACAATATTATATATATGTGTGTATATATGTAGTATTTACGAGCAGATATCTAGGTACAAACAAAGTTACTGCACTGCAGTAAGTTGTATATTGGTTTAGTAGAGGATAATATCGATTCTGTTATTGAACTAAAACGCGATTGAAATTTACTCAATAATTTACGGTTTTTAACTATTACTTATACTTAGTTTAAAGTTTGTGTTTTTAAATTTTATGAGAATCCAATCGAACATATTTGAAAGCTTCAGAGTATATATTTTTAACGAGAAGTAACCCACCCCTGTAATAATTATTACTTACATTCCTAGCGGCATTTAATATTGACAATTCAATTTACTTGGGCTTGAAATTAATCGATTACTCTCTAATGAAAGTAATTAAACTCAATTCTGCAGTGTGTAGGTATAGGGGTATAAGCCTGGGCTGTCGATACCAACCCTTTACCCTTCGAAAACGACCTTATATATACCATCAGATATTATATACCTTTAAAGCGTTGCAGATAATATTATAGATGAAATTTTAATGTAGATAATTACGTGCGATAAATGACATTTTTTTACTTTTCATCAGCTACGGTGATATAAGAAAAGTATTGGTTTTGGTCGAAAAGTGACTTTTGATCATTTCAACGAATCTTCACGTCTTCGACCCTCTAGAATCCGAAAAAAAGATTTTTGGAAAGATGTCGGTTTGTCTGTAATTGGCCTGTTCGACTAACTCGCGCGGTGATCTCGGAAACGGCTCGATGAAAAAATCTGAAATTCACAGGACTTTACAACCAAATGATGGGCATGAAAAATTTCCATGTCTCGTTTAATTTGAACTTCCGGTTATACCGGAAATTAATCGATTTTCGCTGTTTTACTGACAAACCTATACTTTTTTCTCTGTATTACCTTTCTGAATGAAAGAATATATTCTTCCGAGTTGAGAATTTCATATATATAGGGCATTCCTTGCCAATGACACCAAAAAAATTGCAAATATACCCAGATCGAATTAGAATGAATGCACTGTATGAAATTGTTGTTTGTCAATATATAGGGCGATCCTTACCAATGACAAGAAGAAATTGTAAGCGTACCCAGATCGAATTAGGATTAAACGCACTGTATGAAATTGTTGCTTGTCAATATATAGGGCAATTTTTTTATGTGAAATTTTCAATTTTGATCTTTTTTTTATCGGTTTTTCATTACTTTTTTATACTTTCTCTTTCCCTGACAAACCCATCCTTTTTTTTTCTTTTTGATGAAAAGTACTCCGAAAAACTGTTTTTCCGGCTTGGTTTATTTTGCATCGCTCTATATGGTGATGTAAGAAACGTATATTGGTAAAAGAAACAAAAAAAAATAAAAAAATGAACTTTCGACTATAGATTCTTCACATACAATTGAGAATAATTTTGGTGATTAGGTACGAATGAGCTTGAGAGAGACGATAGAAAGTACAGTGAAAAAAGTGATAATTTTTTTTTTTTACCTTGTTCTTTCGTTCATCTCGACTATAATTATCGTATAATTATAATATAGTCTTATTTTTACACGTTGTAAAATCCTCTTCTGAGATACTTAGAAACCTGTAATTTTATCTGAATAGGAATATGTACTAAATTGAATACCTACCTACCTCCACCAGTCGAGAGACTCGTATGGTTCCCTGGTTGGAGGATTATGTAGGATATGGTAGTTACACTGGCACCAGTTATGGTTGCCTTTAAAGCTTCCAATATTGAAGAAAGATAGCCCGAAACATCTGGACTGAACTCAAATTGGCAAAAATAAAAATAAAAAAAAAAAAAAAAGAAGAAGAATTTTCTTCCGAATTGTAAACTCGATTAAATAATCTTTCGAAATCGTACCTATATTCAGTATAATCAAAAGAATGAAAATCAGACTAGAAATAAGATTGAATTATTTTTGGCTTTCGTCTATATAAGAATTTTTGAAAAGGGATAAATTCAAAATGTATTACCATTTGATTTTTTAATTTTTTACCCAAGCTACTATATAATATTTTTAGCTAGTTTGTACAGTTGCATGATTTCACATTTTAAAACTGCATATATAATGTACGAGTATAGGATATGGATGTAAGTTTTCTCGATGCAGTTGGCTCGAGTCCTATATAAGAAATTGATACGTACTTTAGAATTTGAAGTCTGCTTTTTCTAACACAGAAATAAGACAGTATATGGAAATCTAAAAGTATGTATTCCGAGGTAGATGGATATACGTATAGCCGCCGCATGTACTTTTATAAATTCATGTAAACCTCACGTTCTGCTCACAAGAATTGTGAGGAACTACCTACACCGTCGTGATATATTCCGCGGCAAAAAAAAAAAAAAAACTTTAAGAGGAATTGCAGCGTGCAATTCGTTCAACAAATTTGTGTTAATATAGTTTTTTTTTTTTTTTGTTTTTTGATTTATTATATTTTTTATTTTTTGTTTGTTTGCTTTTTTTCATTTACAGGAAAATAATTTTATCAAAAACTAAAATACCAATTTCTATACTAATTTCGCAAGTAGGTATAGGACTAGGTGTGTATTCATCTAGCCTTTTGTATATGCAGATATACGAATTTACCGAACGACGACTATTACGTAAAACATCACAGATCGATTTAACGACGGTTTTTTATTATCCAACCTAATCGAATCTACACTCTTTTCGGGTATAACGTTGAATTCGGAATACCTTTTTAAGAAATTTCGAAGCAATTGATTCTCCCATTTCTTTCTTTCTTTCTTACTTTCTTTCCTTCCTTTTCTTTCTTCTTTCTAAATTTTCTCTCCCTTTTTTTTTTCACATCCCTTTTCCAAAAAAACCCAATGCGGTATATAAATTCGAGTCTCCAGTGTAATTAACTCGAAGAAAAAAAAAAAACCTGCTCGTTAATATTCTTTTCTCTTTACTTATTTTAGTACAATTTTCTTATTTTTGGTTTCTTTTTCGTTAATTTAATCGAAAATAATTATATCCGCTTATATACATACATACATACATAACGATTACATATTTTATATGTAGAGACTAAAGCCGCGAGTAGGTTGGTAGGTATCTACTATTAAAAAGGTTACCACGAAGCTGCAGTGTATTAGAGAGTAATTTATACCAAAAATATTATTCTTATTCTGAGCACGTTTCAATTCCACTGGTAGCCTTTATCTCCCGGCTTAAACTGTTCTTACAAGAGTGTTTAGGTACGAGTGTCTTTCGCTTACATGCAGACCTTTCTCTCTTCGTAGGTGGGTATTATACCTCGAAGATACTCGGCTAACAATTTTACTACTAAGCTTTTAGTCGGCCTGAGGGTTGAGGAGCTGAGACTGGAAACTGGAGGCTGAAGACTTGGAGCTTTCCTTCTGCCTAGTATCTTATTTAGAGAATTTACTATGCGCGTTGTACTTACTCGGACATAAAATTTGGACAAAATTAATTAATGGAGTTATTGGTAAATTTTGAAAAATAATAATTAGAATAAATACGAAATTTATAATCGAAATTCTTTTTGAACTTAAATTTAACAATTATTTTCGAGGATGTAAAGTAAACCGAGTATTATTAACGTATGTATGTATACTAACTACAGAACGATTCTCATAAAATTTCTACGCTTGTCAAATTTACACTTTCCTCAATAGCAGAGAGAGAGAGAGAGAGAGAGTTTCGTCTTAATTATTAAGTCGCGTAATGGAATGACGCACAGTCAACGACCGTCGTTATTTCAACGCTTTTGAATAATTTACAATTCTATTCAAGGAAAAGATCGTAACCTAAGAGGAGAGAGAGATAATAGATGAGACAAAGAATTTCTATTGAAATTTCCAAATTTCAAATTATCAACATTTACAAACGACAAATATTTCGATTTCAGATTTTGGAAAGAACATTTCGCCGAAAGTCTGTATAGTAAATTCAAAGAACTTATTGAATCGAAGAAAAAGAACCTCTAGGGTTCAAAATTCTGAAAGATAAAACTGCAGATCGGAAAGAGCGAAATTTCGGAATTTGATAAGTCAATTATTTTCAATGTTTTACTATTTTAATTACATGATGCATATAGTTTGATGAATTAAGGAGAAAATAATGAAAACGAGAGATGAATTAATGAATAAAAAAAATGGAGAAAAAAAAAAAAGGAAAGAAGAAAAGAATAATAATGGAAAAGTAACGACTTCGAAGTATTTTTCATCACCGTTGGATTCGTTTTACCCTTCGTTATCCCTTATTACCGTTCACTGCCCTTCACGCGGCCTTTACTCACCCTTTAACTGGTCACGTCAGCTACAACGAACTACGGCGATTCAGCCGTACCGTACCGTACCGTACCGTACACCGTGGCGTTTCGAAACACCGCAATTATTAACCTCGAGCTAAAGTGCCAGCACATACGCGGACGTCCGCTCCACTGCGTTGGAACGCGTAATTCTTTTTTAGAGGTAGCCCATTAATCGTTGAAATTTGGACAAGGTGAAATATAACTTATATGAGGGTATAAGAGAGACTCACAAAAAAAAAAAAACAAAAGTAAAAAAAAAAAAATTTTTATTATTTTTTTTTTTTTGTTTTTCTCCCCCCGTTACATATAGCCTTTATTAAAATTTCTATATAATACGTATATAACATAATTAACCACTTGGGGGTATTTCACACGACAAAATAATGTTAAAAAATCTGAAAATTATTTACAAAAAAATCAATTTCTTTTTTTTTTTTTTCATTATTTGTCTTTTTGTCTCGAGTTTTTTTTTTTTTTTTGTTTAAACGATTCCAAAGACTGTTATGTATATCTAAGACCGTTCGGGAAAATCGTCGGAGAAGCTTTTCTGTGTAATTAGTAAAAAGCTTTTAATGAATAATTAATAGATTTGAAGAAGGAGATTTTTTGTCTTATATATATTTTCTTTGGGTTTTTTTTTTCTCCTCTCTTTCTTTCTGTTTTTTTTTTTCGATTTTATTATGATTATTATTACTTTAATTTTTTTTTTCCTACTTCTTTCTGTCTCGTCATTACGATGAGAGGATTTTCAACAAAGGATATGACGAATCTAGTTAATTGCGTTAAAATATGTCTAAGAGAACTCCGAAGCCCGTCTGTCTGCTTTTCTTCTATCCTTCCTTCCTTCCTTCCTTCCTTCCCGGTTCGGCCCTGGTGTTACGAACTTACAGGAACATATATAAGTGAGTCTAATTAAGAGAAAATTAGTATAATTCCGTATGCAATTAACTGGGTAAAAGTCAAAGACGCTTGGTAGGTGCCTTGGCGATGACTGACGCTACTCTAAGTTAAGCATCATGTTTTATCACCCTGGACGGCTACTTTTCTCATACGTTTCTATACCTACACAAGTTAGTTAGTTGCGTACGTTAATCTCTATATCCCTAGTGTGTCGTCGAAAACTATATACGTAGTATTTTCGTACTCATATCACTCAAATTCCCTTATGGATAATCACCTCAGTCACACATTCGCGCAAACCCCATCCCTTATCTATGAGATGCTTGAATCTATCCCCTTAAGGGGATACATGACTATTGAAACTTCAAATAATCGATTTTTTGTCTGGTTGGGTTGCTCAGAAATCAAATAAAAATTTTTTTGAAGCGGTAGATGAATTCGATTTTTTAGATACGGTGAAAAATGGTCTTCAATATTTTTTACTTTTCATCAGCTACGATGATATAAGAAAAGTATTGGTTTTGGTCGAAAGGTGAATTTTGATAATTTCAACGAATCTTCACGTTTTCGACCCTCTAGGATCCGAAAACAAGGTTTTTTGAAAGATGTCGGTCTGTCTGTCGGCCTGTTCGACAAACTCGCGCGGCGATCTCGGAAACGGCTCGATGAAAAAATCTGAAATTCACGAGACTTTACAACCAAATGATGGGCATGAAGAATTGCCATGTCTCGTTTAATTTGAACTTCCGGTTCTACCGGAAATCAATCGATTTTCGCTGTTTTACTGACAAACCTATACTTTTTTCTCTGTATTACCTTTCTGAATGAAAGAATATATTCTTCCGAGCTGAGAATTTCATATATATAGGGCATCCCTTGCCAATGATATCAAAAAAATTGTAAAGATACCCAGATCGAATGAGAATGAATGCACTGTATAAAATTGTTGTTTGTCAATATATAGGACGATCCTTGCCAATGACAAGAAGAAATTGTAAGCGTACCCAGATCGAATTGGGATTAAACGCACTGTATGAAATTGTTGTTTGTCAATATACAGGGCATTTTTTTTATGTGAAATTTCCAATTCTGATCTTTTTTTTCGATTTTCCATTACTTTTTTATACTTTTTCTTCCCCTGACAAACCCATCCTTTTTTTTCTATTTGATGAAAAGTACTCCGAAAAACTGTTTTTCCGGCTTGTTTTTTTCGGTTTTAAAATTATGCAATATTCTTAGAAAGATTCCGTACCCTAAATAAAAGTATTTTATAAATTGAGTTCAAATATCAAGTAAAAATAATCATCCCTTGAAGAGAATTACGATGTTCACAACGTTTGAATTAAATGTATAAATTTTGAGATAAATGGCTTAAAAAGTTTAGACTACTTTTTTCTATGATATATGAGTTGAAAAAATTTTCAAACCTCTTTCATGAGATTCCTGGTCCATGTAGGGGTTCATCAGCTGCGAGTTCTCGTTCGTTCTTTTCTTCTATTTTCTGATTCTAGCCGCTTTTGTACACTTCGTTTTGTTAATACTCGACTGTGAACTCATTCCTTTTATTTTTCTCAAATTTTTGTCAAAGATGCAGTTTTTAGAATCAATAATTTGAAAAGAGAGAACAAAAAAACACTATTTTTAGAATTTTCATAAGTCTTATTTGTAACCCCTTTAAAAAATCCAAAACAAGCATTTCAACGGACGAGAAAGAAACTCAATGTAAGGAATAAAAAAACTGATCAATCATACTCCATATCATTCCCCCTTTTGTGTCTTTTTTTTTTCTTCAATTTGAGGATAAAAATAAAAAGTGAAAAAAGCTCGTTTTTGACGATTTAGCTCGTGTCTAAAATCTTGAAGTAAGAATTTATTTCTAAAGAAAAAAAGAAGAAAGAACAAAAAAAAAAATCATTCAAGATTGTGTTACAAGGTTAACTTTTTTCTCAACCTACTCTCCCTTGATTCGTACAGGTATTAGTATCATATGGAATCAGACTTTGACAGCAATAGATATACAGGAACGAAGTAAGGAACGCCAGCTTTGCTCGATAGGTTTACGAATCGTTATTAATCACCTTGTCCAAACTCTTCGAGGGTATTTTTTTATTTTATTTTTTTATTTTTTGTTTTGTTTGAAGATGATATTAATCTCGACGTGGTTTCTCTGCCTCGATTTAATACCTCCACGATCTTGACCCCCAAAGGAGTTCGTGAAAAGAAAATTTTCTGCGCAAGGTCAGATAAAAAGAAAAGAAAAAAAAAAAAAAAAAACGAAAAAGAAGAAGTCATAGCCAGCCAAAAAAAAAAAAAAAAAACAATTTGAAATGGGTAAAAAAATCGAGACAAAAAATAAAAGAAATTACCTAGTTGCAACTTCGTTTCATTTTTTAAATTTATATATATATGTTTACAGATTTATATTTAGCGAAAAATTTCTACGACGTATAAAGGTGTAATTATTTTTCGTGGTATATTACATTAAGAAGGAGCTTTTAGAATGGTACATAGGGTAGTAGGTACATACATACATACCTACCCTCATATATACCGCTCGCGTTTTCCGTTTTAGCAATATAAGTGTAATCCTCATATTGTGTACATTTTCCTCGTTTCTCTGCTACTCGTAGTAATTGGCTTCGTAAGAGGATCTCTACCTACTGCTGCTGTTACTGCTACTGCTTTACTTTCAGAAATATTTCCGGTAAACAATACGCAGTAAAATTTAATCACCTTTTTTTTCACTCCTTTATTTTACTCGTTCTTTTTTTTTTTTCTTTCTCAGGAAGGTAGATAATTCAATGGAAGTAGATAATTTTTATCTGCCAGCACATTAACTGCGAAATATAATAATTTACAAAATTTTTACAAATTTTTATTTATTATCATCCATTTTTCAGTTTTTGTTTTTTTTTTTTTTTTTTGTTTGCCATTCTTATATCTTCGTGCAACACGAACGGGAATATCTCGGTTCTCGTACATAATTGGGAATCGAATAAAAACCACTATAAGAGCGATAGTCTTGCCTGTAGAAAAGCTCGGCGAAAATATTTCTAAGCGCAATGCGTGGCTTGACGTAGCGTGTCTAAACGTACGTTGGACGGTGATCTGGGCACCCGTCAAATTACAACATCCCAAAGGAGCTTCTACCAGCTTGAATTTTCCATCTCTCTTATACAGACTAGAGATATCTTCAGCTCTTGAACATCTATATAGTATAGTTATATTACCTGACATTCACCCATCTCGTATCTCGGAAAATTTTCTATTAAATTCAAAATTATAGAATAGAAAAGGTATGAGAATAGTTCAAGATGTCTATCCCATCCGTCTAGATTCAACCATAGCTCGGAATCGTTTTTTAAATTATTACTATCCTTGCTTGAGTTTGAAATGGGTCTAAATTCAAAATTCAAAACAACAAGAAGAAAAAAAGATGAGAAATAAAAAAATGAAAAATGAATAGAAGAAGCAAAAAAGGAGAAGATATTTTAATTAAATTCTCCTAAAGGTGGAATTCTGGTACCAGGTACGTTCTCTGGGCTTCGTCTACCTCTGAATGTCTCTCTAGAAGAAGGTGTATACTAGAAAGATATGTATGTGTGCCTATCAGCCTGCAGTGACTAGATAAATAAAATGAAACAAGCGGAAACGCGAGAGACTTGCAGACTTGACATTTCGCTTGACAACTTTCTTCCCTTATTTTTGTTCTATGTATGTACGTACGTATGTACATACGTATGTAGTACGTTTGTACTGAAAAAAAAAAAAAAAAAAAAAAGTAAAGGGAAAAGATGACAGAAAAATGGAAAAACAGAAAAGAAAAGTGCTTGTTCGAGAGTGCAGAGAGAAAATTCTTCTTCGTCTCGATATTTTTTATTTTATTTTTTATTTTATTCATTTTTCTATTGACGTGATAATTTCACTTTGAAAATCGCGGAAGCAGAAACGGCAAGAGGGAAGGTAGGAGTATAAAGGAATAGGGGATGAACCGAACCGATCTACGGACAGCCTACGAAATCAGTGAAACAGATTGATCTGGCGCCTGGCCAGGTTTTAGCATATTGAGAGCTGGCTGATCTCTAAACCGCATGTTTACGAGACGATAAAAGTTGAATAACCGTCGATACCGTGAGGTGTTCAGATGTGAGAATAATTAATCTTCTCATGTCAAATGAATTTGGTGGAAAATGTAAGGGAAAGTAGAAAAAACAAATTTTTTTTTTTTTTTTTTTTCAACAAAAAAGAAAATATCAAACGACTGGTACAAATAAAAATTCATTTCCGGGTTGATAAAAATCTGTAAAAAAAAAAAATATTTCTTTTCAAATAACGTGACATTAATTTTTGGTTTAGCTGTTAAAGTTCGGATTTTGTGAAACTTTCGAACGGTATAAAAATTTCGAACTTGATTAAATTTTCGGAATTTTGGACTTTTCCACTTTTTAGGTCTTTCCCAATTTTAATATTCTGACTTTCAACGTTTCCGAATATTCGAAATTCGTCTGAGATAAATTCCTCATTTTGTCCATTCGGAGTTTTTAAAATTCGAAACTTCAACCCATCCCCGAAAAATTATTATAAAAAAAAAAAAGTGACAAAAAATTTTAAATAAAGAAAATTAAATTTCTCTATTTTTTCAGCTGAGGTTACCCACTTTACCCCCGATCTCCCTTCTATGTATGTACATAAATTTCGTTGGTTTATATTACTGACCAAAAATATTATGTGTTTTTTATTTACGTCTTTTTTTAATCCAATTTTTCATCCATATTCGATTAAGGTTTTTCGTACAGTATAAGCTAGTATAGCTGTATATACATATATACAATAATATATATATATATATATATATATATATATATATATATATATATATATATATACATAGTATATATGTACCCTGAAAGTTTATTTACTTGAACAGCTCTGTGATGTATCGATAAGCTTATTGAATTTTCTATAATAAATTGAAACGAATCGTAAAGTTATTCCAGCTAACTTATTCGATACACATGACATACATACCGTACCCACTTATACATATATACCTATATACAATCCCCAATTTACGCGATCTTTGTATTAGTATATCGTGTGGATGTTCCAGGTTCACAAATATAGTATATATCGCGTACCTATACTACCACCATACTTATACCCATATATCTATGACCATGATCATGTAGTTTGGTAAACAAGCCCAGCATAAATCGAATTGTAAGTTGAAACTGATTTTATGTGCCTCGGTTAAGAGTCGAGACTCTCTGTCATCGGGTAAAATCTAATTTCCCCCTCGTTTTATACAGGGTGATAGAAAATTAGATTTTCACACATTATATCTATGACGAGTACATACCCGGGCAGCAGATACTCTAAACCGTGTAATAACTTTTCTTTAATTTAAATTTCGAATTAACTATATCTACGATTTTCTCGATTCTATATAGATTCTACTTTTTCATTCAAAAACCTATAGTTAACGATTTTTTGGAAACATGTATATATTATCATGTTATAATTCTCTATCGGTTATATACGTATATGACTAACTAAGCTTTCTACAAACTTTGGCAAACTCTCTACGTATCCCTTAAGATGAATAGCACCGAATTTCGACGTTTCTTAATCACCTAATATCAGATAGGAAGACCCTTTAAGCTCTGCGGGAGTTCTGCAAACCTATATACATTTACATATAGTATATTATATGTATATGTATGTATATACCTACTCGTACATAAAATATGTAGATATACAATCTCCAATTCGCTGTACCAATTAATTATTATTAACTAGCACGTGAAATCAGATCAATTTTAAAACAAAGTCACTATACGGGAATTGAACTCGTTCCCCCATATTCTATTAATTAAACTAATTAAATCATACGCTTACATGACTAATTGTGACATAAGTATAATATATATATATATATATATATATATATATATATATATATATATATATATATATATATATATATATATATATATGTAGTTAACTACACGTATGAGTGGGTGTATGTATTTAATTAGGGGTTATTCATTTTCCGCTACTTGTTTCCATTTCTTTTCTTCATTTTTGTTCTTTGAATTTTTTTTTCATTTTTTGTTTTTTGGGATTCACGGGGTGAGTTACAATAGACTACAGTGTAGAAGGGTAAGTGTATACTTGTACATGTATATATACATATAATAATTGTAAGGAAATCAGCTACTTGCGTAAAAGTATATAAACCCTTGAGATTTTTAACACCCCTTTAGGTTAAATCGGAAGCGAGCTGTTTCATAGTGAGATATAAAGTGAGAACTGTGGGTGTTAGAGAGGATGAAATAATTACAAAGAAACCCTCTCGACGACGAAAACGAGAAAGGGTAGGGTATATATATAGAGAGTATATATACCGCGTTGCTTCGACACCACCGTGCCGCGCCGCGCCACCTTGGCTTTAACAATTTTAAATTGTTACCTACCGAGAGTTCGCTTTCAGTTTCGTATTATACTTTGTTCTTCGTTAACGAACCTAGAGATGAAGGGGTGACAGTTTGAATTTAGGTATGGGGTTGACGGTTGCAGTACAAATTGTAAAAGAGAAAAAAAAAAAAAAAAAATGAAAAAAAAAAAAAAAAAAAACAATTTTCGGAAAAAATTTGAGTTAAAACTGAGTTAAAGGGAATACATATATACGGGAAATGGGAAAAAGAGGGTAGGTATGTACGTATACAGGACTATGTACTCGCTTCCCGGACAATCAATTCAAATTACTGAAACACGTACTAATATAGACCACATTCAACGTGGTAAAGAAGAAAGAAGAAAAAAAAAAAAATACAGAAAAAATAAAAAATCAAACAAAAGTAACGTTAAACCGCGGACCGTTGACGTGAACTAATCGAGGTCTCGTCCACGAGACTAAACTAAACGTACCGCATTTACTTATTTCGGTTTTTGCAGACCTCGCGAACCCTGCCTCCGGCTACCCCTAGTAGGTATACCTAACAATCGTTATAACAGTCTGTATAGATCGTGTGAAATAATTTCTTTTTTTTTTTTTCTTTTATTTCACTCCATACATATTACATGAATTTATTCTATAGGTATATTAAATTCATGTGAACTGAATTAACTTGGTTAAAATAATTTTATAAAAAAATTTTTTTTTCCATGAATTCACCTTAGGGATCAAATTTTAACCTTTCATAACTTTTTCAAAAAAAAATAAAAACCAAAAAAAAAAAGTGTGTGTGGGCGGGTGGGTATATACGTCTGAAGTGAATACTTGTGTTTAAGCCTTAAGTCTTTAGTCTTAGGTCTTAAATCTTGAGGAGACTTAAGACTTAGAATTTAATACTTAGATTTTTTGTCCAATTATTTGGATACGATTTGAAAAAAATATATCTTCCAAACTCTAAACAATGACCCTTCTTTAATGATACATATATGTAATAATATACAATAAAATATATAATACACTAGATCCTTTCTACGGAATAGAATCATGAGACTCTTAACTCTTTCTCTTTTATTCTATAATCTGTAGATTTAAATCGCGATTGTCATTCACTGTCCTATGCCATTTACATTACGTACATACATACATACACACGTGCGAATACACCATCGTAAGGCATTGTCTTCAGTTAAAATATACATCCATATAAAAGACGTGTGATCTATATAAACTTATATTTTATAAATATAGTAAAAGATACCTACCATACACGGTGTTCCATTTCCGTAACAAAAGATTCAATCGTTAGAGAGAGAGAAATAAAGAGTGACTATCTATATACATATATACATTAGAGTGTCTCAAAAAAAGCGACTATTTTTTTTTTTTTCCAAGAACATTGAAAAATCGTCAGAGTATCTCTAGAAAACGACCCTGTAAAAATATGAGCTCTTAATATTAATATTTAGAGGTGGCGATTTGTAATTTTCGATTTCCCATTTAAATAACATGGGAAAATTTTTTTTCAAACTTTGGAATTTTGTAACGCGATAACGAGCTACTTGATTAGTATGACAAAACCAGCTCTTATAGAAAATTTGATGCTCTACAAAAAAGGTCTGATTGACATTTTGCGTAAGTCTAGCCGTTTCAAAAATAATATTTCAAACAGTCTGAAGTTTGAGGCTCGATATTTTTGAAACGGCTGGACTTACGCAAAATCTCAATCAGACCTTTTTTGTAGAGCATCAAATTTTCTATAAGAGCTGGTTTTGTCATACTAATCAAGTAGCTCGTTATCGCGTTACAAAATTCCAAAGTTTGAAAAAAAATTTTCCCATGTTATTTAAATGGGAAATCGAAAATTACAAATCGCCACCTCTAAATATTAATATTAAGAGCTCATATTTTTACAGGGTCGTTTTCTAGAGATACTCTGACGATTTTTCAATGTTCTTGGAAAAAAAAAAAAATAGTCGCTTTTTTTGAGACACTCTAATATACATATATATACAAATATCTCTATAAGGTACGTGTGCAGTTAGTGCAAGTGAAGAGAAACGGTAACAATCATTATCACTATTATAATAATAATAATAATTATTATTATTTCACGTCCTGTTGACCTGCTTGACTTCCGGCTAGGTGCGGAGAAATTCATGAATTAATTTCCTTATATACTATATATGCAACGCATTCCTTGGATTATCATGTCTCCCCGGCTGGTGCTGGTGGTGTTGATGGTGATGGTGATGGGGTACGGTGCTGCTTGTGCTCGTGCAGTTTCTCTGCAGGCTAGGGAAGTCCACTATCTTGCATAGCCCGCCAACGACAACCTCCACTTCCTTGACATAGAGTATGGAGCATAGAGCATAGAGCATAGAGCATAGACCATAGAACAAGTTCAGGTTAGGTTAAGTTATGTTAGGTTAGCTTTGGCCAAAGCCAGAGTCAGATATATGGCATTATTCATTTATACGCTGACCCAAATATAACTCAAGACTAGAAGTACTGCTATCCCAAGCGCTCATTGTTTCTTGGGTTGTCGGGGGAAACTTTGCTTTCCGTACCTCTTGCTCTCTTACAACTATCTGTATATGCATGGATTTGTATAATAACTGTGAAAGTATATATATATGTATGTTCACTATCAGAGCATGAAGATACATTTTCTTTTGAGATTATCATTTCAACACATTCGTATAAGGGGGTGGGTTTAAGTTCAGGATTTTTTTACGTTTAAAAATGTCAAAATTACCATTTGCAAGATCGAGACGATTTACTAGTTTCAGAATTCGATATTCGGCGTACAATACGTTAGATAAAAGAAAATTAAAAATTAAAAAATCGTAGAACTGCTATAACTATTCGCGAAGAATATAGCTCAGAATCAAATTCAAAGACTGGGATACCTATGAGATGAAGGACTTTAAAACATCATTACGAAATAATGGGAAAGGTGTGATATTTACGATGAGGAGGGGTGATATAAATATGATGTAATAAATGAGATCTTTTATCATTTTTTTTTTTTGTTTTTGGATGTTGTATAGAAGTTATGAAATTTTTAGTTTATGTACCTACGAAGTTCTTTTTTCTCTTTATGTTTTTTTATAAACAGAAAAATTGACGTTCATGGTTATATAAAAAAAATTTTCTACCCTCGATTTGTCTTCTTTCCTATATATATATATATATATATATATGTATGTATTCAACTTCGATACCTCTCACAGCCCATCCATATTATATCCAGAACCTGATATTATCTGGTATAGATATACATATATACATGCGCGTGGTTAAAATTCCAAATACTTTTTTTTCTCCCTCTTTTTCCTCTCTCTATTTCTCTCTGAATATACTATATGTATATATCTGTTCTACATTATACATACAACGTGCTTCGACCAAAGACTACGGCTGGCTGCCACTGGGAACAGTCTTATACCAAAACCCACTGATATGTATAACATGTGGGTATAACCATAACCGTATACGACGAGTTTCAGCCCTTTTTTGGATCACCAGCGTTCTTTGAACAGTTATTTTCTAGTTCCTATAAACTTCAAAAAAAAAAAAAAAAAAAAACTGGAAACGTACATCCGTCGAATCATTTTACCCCGTTTCAAGTCTCCGTGAAAGCTCACAAGCACCATTTTTTTTTCTCTACAAACTTCAGAGATTATCATACAAGGGTTGAGCTTTTCTTTTCTTTTTTATTTTATTTATTTTTATACTCACGCATATAAGTTGAAATGTGGTACGATGATTTAGGGGCGTGAGTTGTTTGCAAGATTTTTATATACACATATGTATGTATGTATTTTTTTTTTTTGCGGGAGGGGGTGAGAAAAAAATAGTAAAAAAAGAACCAAAAAAAAAAAAACCGTAAATATGCTAATCAAATTTTTCATACTCTTTTTTTTTTTTTGTTGTAAAAATTTCCCTTTTTATTTTATTTCATATATATACCATTCGTTCTTTTATCTTATAATAATACACACACATACCTACCTACCCCCCCCCCCCCCCTTATTTTTATTTTTTATTTTTTATTTATTTTTTGTTGGATTAAGTAAAAAGGACTATGCGGTGACGTTGAAGCGACCAATTTACTGCCCCTCTTCGAGGACCCAACGCGTCGTAGCGCATTACGCTACCCCTTATCCTACAGGGCTAATGTAATTCGCGGCAAATAAATTCGTCTTCCACTAGACAGGGTGAGCCAACAGCATAGTACGAGGAAGTAGGACGTACTTTGTAGGGTTTGGGCAGTGGACAGGGTAGTTTTAGTGGTGGTGGTGGTGGTGGTGGTGGTTGCCTCTGCGAGAAGATACACACAT
The DNA here is from genome assembly GCA_963924015.1 of Macrophya annulata. Lineage (NCBI taxonomy): Eukaryota > Metazoa > Arthropoda > Insecta > Hymenoptera > Tenthredinidae > Macrophya > Macrophya annulata. The sequence goes on from OZ001258.1 coordinate 4,257,011, forward strand.
ACATTTACCTGATATATATATATTACCTATATACCTTTATATCTAATATATAATAGGTATGTGTGGGTTTATGTATACGCATATAGTTTTGGCCAGTGACACGTATGTATGTACATACATGGAAACCCTTCCTTACCTCCCTTCTGCCCTTAGCCTTAGCACCCTAATCCCTTAGCACTGGGAGTAGTCGTTCTGTGTGCTTTTCTATGTTGAACAAATCAACCATGAAGATCAGACTTGGTTAGACGACGGTCGTCTATGGGCAAAGGGTTATCAGGATCAACGAGGTACTTTCTATCCTTTCGAAAACCGTTTAGACTAAGGTTAAAGAAAAAGAGCAAAAAGAAAAAGAAGAAAAAAAAATAGACTTTTTAGTAAATTTGTATAGAATTTTTTTTTTTTTTTTTGTTTATTTTTTTCTCTTCTTTTATTTATAGTGAACTTAAAGCGAAAATATTTTCGATTTTCAATTAATTTATATACATTTACCTAGATTAATAAATTTTATGTAGGGAACGTTCCGCGTCAAAAATTTTGCAATAAATTTTGACACAAAAAAAAGGAATATTTTCAAGCGAAAAAGCGGAAATATAAATTCGATCGATATACAAAAGATTCAAAAATTTTTCCAGATGATAAAAATTTCTGTCAATTTATTTTCTTTAATGAATATAATTTTCGATATTCGGGTATTAGATTTAACGCAAAATTTCCCATTTAATATATGTATAGGTATATATATATATATATATATATATATATATATATATATATATATATATATATATATATATATATATATATATATATATATATATATATATATATATATATATTTAATATCGATTTATATTCGAACTGCTCTTTCATTTTGAGAGTTGGATAAAGAAAGGACGTATAGTACATTGAACGATATAAATGAAGGATAATTAACCGAACGTACGAATTGAGAGAGAATCTTGTATAGGTGAATGGTGGTAGAAGAAAAGAAGAAAAAAAAAAACATAAAATAAAACCAAAAAGTAGGGGAAAAAAAAAATCAAAACTCCCGGTTGTAATTGGAGAACGCGAGTTGAGTTAGGAGGTTATCAGAATTATGTTCGAATACCGTTTTTTTTTTTTCCCTTATATTATTGGTTTTTTTTTTTGTTTCTTTCGCTGATTTTTTTCTTCTTCTTTTTTGTTTTGTGTCTACTCTTTTTTTTTTCCAAATTTCGTTCTCGTCTTCTGTTTCTTCTTCTGCTTGTTTCTCGTTTCGCTTATTTTTTCCTATATCTATACTAGCGTTTCCTAGAAGACGAACAAAAAAAAAACAAAAAAAAAAAAAATACATCCTTTAACGACGTCACGGCGTAGAATAAAAAGGTTTCTTCTCGCCCCACGTTGTCCGAATTCGAGTCGTGTCCCTATGGGATTTAACAGTGCAGATGCGTAGTACCTGACTTTTTGTAACTGTCTCTTTCTCTTTTCCTATCTAGATGTTTTTTTTTTTCTAGATGTCTTTTATCTTTATCTATATTATACTTCATTATAGGTATATGTTTTTCATTTTTTACTTTTTACTTCTTTTTATGTATTTCAGTTTACTCATTTTTTCTAAGGTTCCCTTTTTCTTCAGCCAAAAACATTATCAGATGCAATTAGCACACTCTCTCTCTCTCTCTGTCTGTCTCTGTATCTATTTCTATATATTTTCCCGTCTATCATCACATAGTATAAATTTCGCGAAAAATGAGAAAAAAAAGAACAAAAACCAAAAATAGAATTTTTTTTTTTTTTATAAATATGCATGTCAAAGAACGGACAGTATATATGGGCGTTACGTGGCTCAGAGGTTTAGGGGTTGACTGATATTAACGGAAACTACGCTGACAGCTCCGTTTTATTAAGTAACCTGGTCGAAAAGTACGTCAAAAGTAAAAAAAATAAAAAAATAAAAACCAATAAAATAAAAAGAACCGAGTAAAAAAAGCGAATATACCCTTGTAACCTTAGGTATATAGTATATACGTTATATAGTGTTACAAAAGTTGACGTCGTTACGGCTTACCATTACCTATATAGGTATATATATATATATATAGATACAGTATATTATATATAATGCCCGAAAGATCTCCCTAAATTCCTGCATCCAACCATACTTTACTTTTTACGTTTTTTTTTTTTAACTTCTTTCATTTTGTATTTTGTTCCTTATTCTTCATCTTCATTTTTTTTCTTTTTCTCTTTTTTTTTTTTTAGTTCTTTGTTTCTTTCTCATAACATCTGGTAAAACATCGTTAAAAAAGTTAAACCCATAAACTTTATGCGAATTATTTTATACACTGTATATACCTACTTACGCATAAACATATATACATATACTCGTTATATACGATCATTGAAAGTATAAAAATCTTTTTATCTATACATCATTACTATTATTATTATTATTATTATTATTATTATTATTATTATAATGTGATATTATTATTATTATTGTATGAACCACTGTAGATTATATTATATATGGGGATTTCTATGCAAAGCCCACTCAGCCTCTGACCCCGACTATTTTACATCTCGTTCATATTTTATTATGTGATAATTCTCACCTCAAAAACCACCAAATAAGTGAATGAAAAGAATTTTTTTTTTTTCGAATCATCTTATTTATTTATTTTTATATTTTTTTTGATTTATTTTAGGAGGATTTCGGTTTTTTGGATTAGAATTTTTATTTTCTTGTTTTTTTTTTTAATTTTTTCAGTGGTATTTTAATATTTCATGTCAATAATTTCAATAAAAGTGAAAAAATTTTGTTTATAGAAATTATCTTCTCGAATTTTCCCAAAACCACGTGATTATATGCTCAAGAAAATCTTAAAACTTAAAACTTGTGACTTAAGACTTAAAACTTAAGACTTAAGACTTAACACTTAACACTTAACATTTAACCCTTAAGACTTAAGACTTAACACTTAAGACCTAAGACTTAACACTTAAGACTTAAGACTTAAGACATAAAAGAAATATTCATTTAAAAAAAAAAAAAGAGACAGAAATAATATACCATGCATCTATATGTATAAATATGCAAATGAATACGAATCGAATTTTCTGTTTAATCAATTCGTTATACATATATAGATATACATATATATGTATAGTCTCCTGCACAGATTATATTCAGTTGTTGACCGTCGTTTATTTGCCGTGCAAATTCTGGTCATTTGGGATGCAGGAAACTACAGTGGGACCCGTTGAATATAGCAGACTGTTCAATCAATAAACCGTGGAGACTATACCTCTATACATATGTATATATAGTTAATACCGACTACCTATCTGCGTACATTTCACTTCCCTAAACCTAAACCTATATCTAAATCTAAACCTAAACCAGTATAGTGATTAACTATGAAACGTTTACACCCTGAGATTATCTCACTTTTATTAAGATCCTTAAAGCTCTTCAGGACGTATACTCAACTGCACTAGGTTTTAACCGGTCTAAACTTTTTCACGATTTTATTAGCCGGACGATTTCACTCTCTGCAAGATTATGCGTTGTCATTTTGTTGATTATTTTTTTGCCAAGAAAGAAGATAAGAAAAATGAGAATAGGAATCGGAAACGGAAACAGAGAAGTTTTTACGTGTCTATAGGAGTGAAAAAAAGGTTGATGATCGCGCTTAATGATCGTGTTGTATTTTGACTCGATGAAGCGAGTAAAAAAAGGGGGATTTAATAAAAAAAAAAAAACAAAAAGAGAAAATATTTTTTTTTGGCATATAAATTGACCGATCTAAGTATTTCTTGGTTCTAATTCGGACTATTGCAGAGTCTACGTATTTCAGTGAAGAGATAAACGTGGAAAAGGTACACCTTTATACCTTAAGGAATTGGGTAGAATGGAAGAGATGAGAAGAGTCGAGTATAGGAGAGGAAGAGAACCCGGGAACAACGCCACTTGGCAAATTCTATTCAGGTAGGAAATTCCTAAGCTTGTGCTCCTCTGCAGTCTGTTCCTTGAGTATGGTTCAGTCAGCGTTTTCTACCCCCTTCAAAAACCACCGGCGCACACAGTTCTATGTCACGAGGTCCCACACACCAATACCAACACCTTAATCTCTACCCATCGTACATTACACGTTACAATATACACATATTCACGTACACACGTATATGTATACACTTTCTACATAGACATATATATATATATGGGCATTATCATGGTATGAGACTGAAATACAAAGCTTGCAATGGGGTTGGTAGGTATGTGGAACAGATTGGTCTAATACGTACAATACTTACTGCGGTCCTTTTGTTGGTTATACCTTTTTACCTACGATGAAAGGTTTTCGAATCTCTTGTTGCATCTCGATGTCAATATATAACGCGTTTATATTTCCAACAGGATTAATCGTCCCTTTATTTATTTTGGAAAAATTAAATCATCTTCAATCGTCGATTAACGTCGATTATTTGTGTTGGACTTTCCATGAGAAGTAATAATTACTTTTCATCAGCTACGGTGATATAAGAAAAGTATTGGTTTTGGTCGAAAAGTGACTTTTGCTCATTTCAACGAATCTTCACGTCTTCGACCCTCTAGAATCCGAAAAAAGGGTTTTTTGAAAGATGTCGGTCTGTCTGTCGGCCTGTTCAACAAACTCGCGCGGTGATCTCGGAAACGGCTCGATGAAAAAATCTGAAATTCACGAGACTTTACAACCAAATGATGGGCATGAAGAATTGCCATGTCTCGTTTAATTTGAACTTCCGGTTCTACCGGAAATCAATCGATTTTCGCTGTTTTACTGACAAACCTATACTTTTTTCTCTGTATTACCTTTCTGAATGAAAGAATATATTCTTCCGAGCTGAGAATTTCATATATATAGGGCATCCCTTGCCAATGATATCAAAAAAATTGTAAAGATACCCAGATCGGATGAGAATGAATGCACTGTATAAAATTGTTGTTTGTCAATATATAGGACGATCCTTGCCAATGACAAGAAGAAATTGTAAGCGTACCCAGATCGAATTGGGATTAAACGCACTGTATGAAATTGTTGTTTGTCAATATATAGGGCATTTCTTTTATGTGAAATTTTCAATTTTGATCTTTTTGTTTCGGTTTTTCATTACTTTTTTATACTTTTTCATCCTTTGACAAACCCACGCTTTTTTTTTCTTTCCGATAAAAAGTAATCCGAAAAACTGTTTTTCCGGCATATTTCTTAAGTGAATTATACTCCTTTTACGAAAAAGGATATGCGTTAAACTAGACAAGAGAAAATGGTTTAAAAATAAATTTTTCATTTTTTTTTTTTTTTTTTGATAGTTTTTTTACGTGCTGACTAACGAACACTAAAATATAAATGAAAAGTAAAATGGTCATGATCATAGACTGGGTAGACTTGTCATGAAATACTCCGTATAGACTATCATATAGAAATTAAAAATCCTCCTAAAATATTCATGTATGACTTTTATCGAATCAGCATACCAAAGAGGTATTAAAAAATGCAAAATAATGCCAAAGCGGATTATCCGGATGGATGGAAAAGTATAAAAACGTGCACTTATCCGAACGTAGGTAGGGTAGATATAGGGTAGGTAGGTAGGTAGGTACTCATACATCGAGATTATTTACACATGTCGGTAGGTAGGTATACGTTAAAGTATATACGAGATTGTGAGAGGGATGGTGAGATCTGGAACACGTACTACATACCTATACCATAACTCGGAGCAAGAGCCTACGGGGTTGTTCTGTTCTGTAAGGGGAGAAAGATTACGCGGATGGATGATTCCGTGGGAAATATTTCAGGAAAAGAACACCTTGCCCCCACCCCGTATATATACCTCATACTCGTGACTGGTCGTAAAACCGACCGCTTCGACGACTACAGGGTGAAACGAAGATCGAAGATCGAAGAGCCAAATTCTTTTTCATTTAAATTTTGATCAATCACAAACAAAATAAATAAAAAAATAAAAAATTTTTAAGGTGTGCAAAAATTTCAACGATTTTCAATAAAGGTAATTGATTTCAATGAAAATCTATATCGAATCTCTATTAAATGGGGGGGCAGAATTTTTTGAGCGTTTTTCAAGGTATATTATATACATAACTATATATGTCTAGATTATATAGTAGTTTGTAAAACTTTATGGTGATAAAAAAAAGAAACATATATATATATATGCACCCTTAACGCTCGGTAAAATTTCCATGCAAAACACGGTTGACAAAAAAAGAAAAAAAAAATATATGACAGGTCAGCACGCGCACATTTCGCCACTTCTTAGTAAAGCCTCAGGCCTTCGGTCCTTCTTTGGCTCACTGCAGTGTCCATCCATCTTTAGGATTTTTCTTCGCTCAGCTTTCTTTTCGTCCCCTTGCTTGAAGTCCGGTCGAATTAGACTCGAGTTATATTCAAGAAGAGGGTAGCTTCACCATGTTTTTTTTTTTTTTTTATTCACATCTTTTTTTGATAATAAATTTCACCCCAATTATATAAACTTAAGTAACGAATTTATGAATTTTCTGAAATCGTTTGTTAGCTTTAAGGGACTTGCAGAAATTCAACGAATAATTAATTTCAATGATCCAAAATGTATGGAGATTTTTTATTTTTTATTTTTTTTTTTTTTTGAAAAATCTATAAGAAGAAATATTTACCAGGAAAAATTCTATTTTCGTTTTTTTTTTTCTTTTCATAATTTCTTGTCCACCAAATTCGGAGATAACTTAAGTGAAAAAACGCAGGACTATATTAGTGTAAAAAAATTTAAAAAAAAGGAAAAAAGACAGCTAAAAACGTTTTTCCAGAATAGCAAACTCGGTCTATTCTTTATATAATACGAAACTGGACTATTGTGCTACTGTTTTAGTTTTAAACCGAGGAATATGTCAAGGGCTTGCGGTGCAGTTAAGAAAAAGAAACGACCTGACGTAAAAAGCCTAATTAATTTAAACTTTTCTTACATTTCTTTTTCCAGGTATTACACATAAGTGTATAGCTAAGCCGTATTAATTGACCAAAAAATAACAAAAAAGAACCAAAAAATTTTCCGGGGGTGTTAGAGGGCGAAGTTTTTTTTTTGCATATTATACCCATAAATGATTTCGAAATTTTTGTTTCAATAAATTAGCTACCAGACTTTGATTTTTATTTTCTTCTGTTTGATCGAAAGCTTACTGCGGGGTTAAACGAACTTAAAAATTGAAAAGGGGGAACCCAAAAAAAAAAAAAAATGAAAAAAAAAAAAAATAATAAAAATTGAAAAACAATCATTATTAACGCTAAGAAGTATTCGGTAATTTGCAAAAGTCGTTCGGCCGTTAATAACGTAATCAGAATTCATTGTGTTGTAAGAAAGTCAAAAAGCACAGAGAAATGTGCGGGTCGATGAGAAAAGAAGGCCGGAGGATACGGATGAGAATACGAAAAAGGAGAATAGGGTGAAAAAAAAAACATATATATATATTATTATCCCTTGACTTATTCAGTTCTTCTGCACCTACGTCATATACACATAACAGCTCGTCCATTTCGTTCGAAAACTTTTGTCCTTTCATCGCCAGAACAGCGAGTTACGGGTTTTCGAGGGTTGGGGGTTTGGTTCGTCCGCCCGTTGTCATTCAAAGAGAAAGTTTTTCCGTCCTCCAAGGACCAAGGCTGACAAACAAGGTGATAAATCCATCATAAAATCATCCCCGTCGCTCTGCCTTGAACCTCGAAAAAGTACTTCGAAGTTCAGAGTGGCGAAATAATATATAGAGATTTGATCGCTTTTCCAAACTCGAAATTTCACTCACCGTGTATCAAATCAATTTTTAAACAACACATCCCCCCCCCCCATCCCCCCATCCCTTATGTTTTTATCTATCAATTTTTACGATCGTCATTAAAAATTCAATTCTTATCTCAACGTGGTTATTGATATACAACATGTCAAATAAAATACGTCAAAACAATATAAGACAGAAAAAAAATTGACATTTTGATACATATCAAAATAAAGAAGCGATAAAATATTCAAAGTAGACCACTAATAGTACGAAAATAATGAAAAACCAAATTTGAAAAATTTTTAAAGGTGAAAATTTGAGATTTTGATATTCTCGACTCACAGTTTTTGGGAATGATATTTTCCCTAAAATCTGCATAGTCGATTTAAAAAACTTCAAATCAAAAAACACCGAATGTTCAAAATTCCCGAAAGGCCAAGACTGCCGGAACTTGAAATTTGCACATGGAGCATCGTGTCCTTACTTCGATCTTTCCCAATTTTGATATTCTAAACTTGAACGTAATAGAAAGATCGAAATTGTCTAAAATAAATTCGCAATCTTGACCGTTTGGAATTTATAAAATTCTGTATTTCAACCTCACCCTTAATTATTATTGTAAAAATTTTCCACTTTTAATCCGATTTCAAAATTTCACGGTTCGAATATCTCAAGCCAATGATAAAATCTCTTTAAATCCATAAAAAAAAAAGATTTTGCAAAAACTACCCTTTGCACATTAAAAATTTTTCTTCTTGATTTTAATTTACAATTTTTCATGATTTTTCATCAAATTTTTTTGTTTTTTTTTATTCCGTTACACGATTATAAGATTTTCTGTTTTACTCACTTTGCGAGAGTAATTCGCCTTAATTATTCACACTGTTACATTATAAAGTATTAAAAAAAAACTCATGGTTTCTTTTTCTGACTTAAATTGTTTTGACACCAACTCCCAAATTTTGTATAAATTTTATTTTTATTTTTTATTTTAAACATTTTGGCTATATCTTTTTTATTCATCTCTTGAATCAAGTCTACTAAATTACTTCATGTATATAAAAAACCAGTAAAGTTACTGTCATGATTCAGTACTAATATACACATAGATACTACCCACTACCTAACCTACATACTGCAACTACGCTTGCTTTCTGCACAAACAAGTGATGCTATAGGCCGGTAGAGCATTCGGTTAATTCTTGAAGCGTATCCTAATTGAAATTTACCCTTTGACGTCGTGCTCAGCTCTAGTTTAACGAGAAATCCACCTGTATATATCATACATACGTACATAGCAGGCACACACCTTTATATATACCTACTCATAAATACGGATACGAGTATCTACACACACACACACACATCTCCTTACGTCTATTATGCTCGTTTTAGTGTTGGTGTTACTTTCGTTATTTTCACGTGTCAGATGATACGATACACCCACGTCTAATGTCTAGCGTCTACGTTTCAGATCGTATTAATAATCGAGGAAATTTTCATCGTGTAATGTTGAAATAAATTAACCCCATCGTCTATCATTAATTGTAAAACCCATTATACGGAATTACGAAACGATTACTCCTCTCGTGAAATTGTTGAATTCAAATCTGCAGTTCGTATCATCTAGTTAGTAATTAAGAGTGTTATATCGCTAGGATTGACTGTGTAACACCTTTTCACAATTTCTTATGTTTAATAATTGGTTATTTATTTTCTTTGGTAAATAATTGTAAAAAATTACGATTTTTCATGCGGTATTTTTAACGTCCTGCAATGAAAATTGAAAATTTTCATTATAAAGGAAAGTTATTGGTTTCGGTCCGATTTTCGAAAATCGAGTTTTCATCAGATCTCGACGTTTTGGGGTCCTAGGAAGCTATTCTGACTATTTTTGGATGGGCGTCCGTATGTGTGTGTATAAAAAAAATTTTGCGGTACGATATCTTTAGAACGAATCGACCGATTGGAATGGTTCTTATGGCGATCGAAAGGGTTCATCAAGACTTGGATCTGATTAGATTTTGGAGTCGATCGGTCGAGTAGTTTCAAAGTTATTTGAGAAATAAAAATTAGAAAACAATTTTTTTTCATGTTTTTAGCGCATAACTCCCAAACTGTTCGTGCAATTAGTCTCAAAATTTGACCAGACTTAGCTCTTGGATAGCCCTCACGATCTCCGTAAGATTTATCAAAATCGAACGATTGGTTTAAAAGATATTGCACGACAAATATTTCTCTTTTTGTCGTACGATACCTTTGGAACGAATTAAACGATTTGAACGATTGTTGCGGCGATCGAAAGGGTTCATCAAGACTTAGATCTGATTAGATTTTGGAATCGATCGGTCGAGTAGTTTCAAAGTTATTCGAAGAATAAAAATTGAAGAAAAAAAGATTTGTATAGGAAAAACTAATTATACTTATAACCTTCTTTAATTTATTATAAGCACAATAGTATCAATTAATTTTAACGTATTTAACACAGCGAGAAGTTTTCGGGTTGGCCCACAGGTCACCTGGTTTCCTGATTTTTTCAGTGATTTTTGACGAAGTATGAGACGGGATTTGGTTGTTAACATCATAAAGTGAGACTGTGATATGCGATAAAATTTTAACAACTATAAAAAAATGAGAAATCTAGGTTTCCTCTTCTTCTTCTTCTTCTCCTATTTCTTCAATTTCAACACGACACGAGTTCTTACTTCTTTTAAAATGACATGGTTTGCTCTAACGAAGTAGTACTTGAGCATGGTGGTATTATGGGAAGTATAGAGCGAGAAGGAGGAATAAAGGGAGAAATACAAAAGCTGAGTCTCAGGTGACACTACTTGGGGTTCGATGTGCTCGACGTATTAAGTCGCTTTTGCTCACAAGCTACCTATACACTTCCGAATCCTGTTTCCTGAAAACGTGCTCTTCATATACATAACATAGATAAATACATAGTATAGGGGGTCTGTATAACGATCATGCGGAAAATTTACTATGTTCATTATACCGGAATGACAAGTTTTTAGAATTGGAAAATTGTCCGGATGTTTTGATAAACGAATAACAACTAAAACATATATACTTACCCATGTATGTGCATATATGTATTCAATTTATACGCCATACGTGCAGGTTACGGTTTGCAAACAATTATTATCAGTTTATAGTTAACGAAGTATGGAATGGGGATATACATAGTTATATCTATATACCCATACCCATATACAAAGGATAAAAATCAATGGTGCAGATTTTAACCCATGAAATATATAAAGAAACAAAAAATAATTGGCTTTCTGACTCGTTTTACCATTTTCCTAGTCATAGTAGGTATAACTGCAGTTTAATGACCAAGCATTTCACACAGCCTCTCGTAATATGAATATTGAAATTCTAATTATTTCTGTTCTGGACATACCTACTCGCGTACGCGCACATACACACACGGCTCGACCAAGGCTATGTCTTGTTGGATATAATTTAAAGTTTCTCAACTAGCCGGTTTAATTATGAACGTAATTCATCCTCTATTAAACATTCACCCTGGGAACAGAATTGCGCTGTATAACGCTGGACTCTCTCTCTCTCTCTCTCTCTCTCTCTCTGACCATCATGCATTTCTCTTGGACTAAGGATTACCCCATTTAGGTACAAGCTACGTAGGTATATGTAGAACATTTTCTCGTCGATTAATTAGAAATTCAAAAATCTAGCTGAATGTGAAAAAGAAGCAATAGAAAATAAAAATAAAAATAATTTCAATCAATTTATTAATCGACGTATGATTTTTTCCATTATCAAACAACAATCGATAGTTACTCATTTTATTTTATATCATTTTTATTTTATTTATTTATTTATTTATTTTTTTTCTACTGTCATTTTCATCATATAGTAGCTTCGTTAATTCTCATCTATCGTACCCACGTCACGAGCTTGCGACTTATAATATACGAGGAGTAATTCGAACTAATTCCCAGTAGAGTTTACGGTGCAATATTATTCTTTCATTTCTCGGATACTGGGAACTGGGAACTGGGAACTGGGAACACGGGGGAGGAAAGGTAGGAAATATAATTTTACGATCTGGGTGCAAAATTTTACTGAATATTCAAAGTTATTTTTGCTCCATCTATTTGCATTCGTTAACGGATAGTCGAGGGGAACCGATGACGGTGCTGAATGGTCAATGAGCGAAATGGCCTCAGAGCTAACTAAGGCTTCCTTAATGAAAGGAGGCATGGGTTTGGATTTATATTAAATTAATTTAATGAGTAAGATAGATACAGCCCTGCCTTGAGCTTTACCTCCATTCAATGCGAATGAATATGAAAAAAAAAAAATAATAATAAATTGAAAAAAAAAAAAAAAAAAAACTACTGCCTTTTCGTTTGTTATAAATATTATGTACGTATGTACATATAGATTCATATGTAATGGAACTGTATTTAAAGGAAGTGATTTTTACGTGTAAATAATAATTTTTTTTTTTTCTCTACACAAATATGTATAACCAACGTCTATAACATAAAACGAAATCTATTTATTTCGTTCATAAATTTCACCCTCGAGCAGATCGAGTAGCTTCCCTTCGTTTGTTAGCCAAACAACAGTTTCGAAAAATGTCACGATACCCCGAGGCGTACAACTCCTGAAACATTTCACGATGACTTTTTTTTTTTTCGTTGTTTTTTGTCATTGTTTTTTTTTCTAACAAAAAAATAACATCATATTACAAATCGAAAGAAAAAAATATTGCAAGCTTTCGATTTTATCCATTGATAAAATTTTTTCCTCTTAAAATATAAAAAAAAAAAAAAAAATAAGGAAAAAAATTCTTATAAGAACTTTTTAAGAGCTACTTGAAAATGTCATATTCCGGTCTCGTCAGAGTCACCCACTTTGTCTTCGGCAGCACGTGAGGAAGGCGTTGACTGAGTCCCTCGATCGGGAATAGATTCGATTGATAAACGTCTAAAAGGCTCTTGCAGGTCCATAACTAATCTGACATTTACAGTATTTTTCCACCAACGATACCAAGGACACATTTGATCCTAAAATCGAAGAAAAAACCAAAAAAAAATTACCATTTTTTTTTTTAAATTTAATTAATGAACAAACAATTTTGACAAAATTCTTTCTATTTTCTATTTTCTTTTCTCTCTTTCTCTCTTTCTCTCTCACACAATTTCTTTTCGTCTTTGTTTAATCCCATCTTCACGAGTAATTCATTCGATCGACAACAGGTGAACACAGCTTCGTAAAAGTTATTCCATCAATCACTTCCGGTGACTCGAAATTAATTGGCAACTGTTGTACCATGATTTATCTGTCCGAGGAATTACCCCCCTTTACCCCCTCACCCAGTATTTTTTTTAAAGGACCCAAGTCTCTGTCTCTCTGAATAGAAGGAATTTTTCAATAACCAAGTTTTATCAGGTTATAAAGTCAGAAAGTTGGATCAACTGTTACTTCAATTGAAAAATTTCAAGTAGTCAATGTAGTATAATTATTCAAAAAAGTAAAAATAAAGATAGATAAGAAACCTCTAACGGATATGAAAAGGAAACTAAAAAAAATTTCAATAAATTGGTAAGCTTTTTTCATTAAAAAAAAATCGTTTTTTTTTTAAAGATTTCAGTCTGAATTCGAGGAATCACCAAATCATCTGACTATAAACGATGGGATGAAAAAATTCGCAATTTACAGGAATTCATATTCGAATGATTAGCTAAAAAATTGAGCTTTCAAATTTTGAATGACAATAATCTATATACTTTGTATAATTGATAGTATTTCCGATGATTAGATGAGTCTGTACAAAAAAGAAAAAAAAAGGTGACGGCAAATACTGTGAAAAGTTTTTCTTTTCTACGTATCAAAAAAAAAAAAAAAAAAAAGAGAAAAAAAAAATAAAGACAATTAAAATAATTGACTGATTAGTGTGATGACTTATTTGAATTTACATCGTGTTTGACCATTTTGTATTTGTTTTTTTTTTTTTTTTTTTTAAACAGTATAAAAGAGTTGTTAAAAAAGAGTTATTTCCCCGAGTTATACAAAAGCGAGAGAAGCTAGCACTCAATTCGGTAGGAATTCTTTGAGACTGTCACGTCAGAGAGGCATTAAACCTTTCTACATCCATTCTCCTCGCCCCATGTCGTTTCAGGGTCTTTCAACGTCCACAAAAACTGTCACGAGCCGTCTAGCGCATATGCGGTTAGCTCTTTTCGCGGAATATCTACGTTCCTTTTTCCAGTAACTCGTCGTACGTAACATGAGCATAAAAAATAAAAAGAAGACAAAAAAAAAAAAAGAAAAAAGAAAAGAAAAAAAAGAAAAGAAAAATCTGGTCAAAAATTCTACAACGAAATCGGGAAGAGGTTTTGGGATCGTAAAAGATGATTGGTTTCATACATGTATAGATATAGGGCTCCTCAAACACTTGATAGTTATTTTTTTTATTTTTTTTTTTTTCTCTCTTTGGATTCAATGATCGATTAATTTCACGGATGACGTTAAGTCATCGACTAAGGTGGCCTTCGTCTCTTTTATATTTCCTCTGTCAACGAACCACGAATGATTCTAAAAGAGGAAGAAGAAGAAGAAGAAGAAGAAGAAGAAGAAGAGAGTTGGATAAAATTCGAATTCTTCATCTCTGGTTTGAACGGGATCAGTTATCCCATCGAATGTCAAACCGGAAAAGTAGGACCACGGACTAGGGACCCTCGTCAAAAGAAAGATTAGCGTTTATACGAAACTTTTCCTTCTTATTCGAATATAGCCATACCTATATATATATATATATATATATAAAAAACTTTTGCGCGATGTCTAAAAAGCATGAAACCGTTCGTGGAGACAAAGACTTTGATAATATAGAAACCAGGGAACTGCAAGGTTTACCTTGATCAGAAGATACACGGTGGTCACGTAACCCAAGACGACGATTGTGAGGAAAAACGAAATTGCTCCCCTCGTCCAAATCCTTGAAATTCCAATTTTCTTACCCTCGATAACAAAGTAGCGCATACCTGTGGAAAGAAATTTATTTCCATGGGACTAAGGTCATTTTCAAAATTTAAATTCTTTTTTTTTTGTTCCATGTATTTTTTTTTGTTTGTTTTTTTATTCTCTTCAATAAATTTTCTACTTAATTCTTTGTCTTTTTCTAATCTATGAATTATCATAAATCATTAATCAATTTTCATTATAAATTATCCTTAAAACTTTAAGATAATTAAATTTTCAAATTTTCATATAAAATCTAAACTCCCGAAGGCTAATCTACACAAACGTACACCCTGATCGTGCTATAGCTAACAGCTCGAACAACGAACGACTTGCGTTTGAGGTACGAGCTAATAAATTGGTTATATAATTCATCAGCAGCTGGTATATAACGGCGTAAGAATCTCAGGGTTGATTTACCGTCGTTTTTCGCTAAATGCAACTCTGGTAATTATTATTAGCTTATCGATTAGCTTAGCGCGGGCGACATCGAGTTGCCAATTTATTCCAACAGGATTTATAACCAACCAGTGAAATTTTAACGCCAACTCTAAACGACTTGAAATTAAAACGATTTAATACTTTTGCATTTGTTAAGATTAATTAATGATTTAAAAAAAAAGAAAATTTTTGTTTTTCTGGTTTTCTATAGTTTAGAAAAAAAATATATCACCTAAAAGACAGACGGCTAATAGTCCGACCGTTACGACAGTAAGAAGAGTCAATATTAGAAGATCGGATTGAATATGTCTACGATTTCTAGGATGGCTGATCCATATTCTCAAAGCTTCAGGCCTGAAAATCCACATCCGAATTAGTTTCATTAGGTATAGTAACTAATTACGAATTAGCATAATGTTTAAGAGCCATAGTTGTTGTTCTTGTCTTGGATAATTATCTTCAACTGCAATCGCGTCTAGTCTCTCACTGCATAATAAACCTATTTGGATATATATATATACCTATCTTCAACGTCTGATATAAACAGGAGCTTTTGGACTCCCTGGCTTAGTTGTTTAGAATTACGTTATGGTGTTTGGAATCTGGATTTTCTAGAGAGAGAGAGAGAGAAAGTAGCTAATTCCTTTTAGCTTCTACAATTAAAAGACAAAAAAATAAACAAAAAATTCTAACAATCTGGGGGATAAAATTTAGACTCATGCACAGGGATATATACATTAGACTTTTTTTATTTTGAAGTATATCGAAAATATTGTTTGGGGTGACAAAAATAAAATTATTGTGAGAATTTGAATCCTTAATATTAATATTAAGAGGTCTATCATCGCAATTTTAGATTTTTTTTTTCCTGAACGGGTTTTTGTCTCAGAACTTCCAAACTATTGAGTTAAACAAAATTGACTTGCAAATATTTTTTGAAGGAAATTGAATGCTCTATAAAAAAGGTCTGATTAAAATTTTCCGCCAGATGAACCGTTTCCTTACTATCATGCCTTAAAAAATGGTATAGTTTTACAATTTGATCCTCCAAAGTTGAAAGATCAAATTATAAAACTATACCAATTTTTAAGGAATGATTGTAAGGAAACGGTTCATCTGGCGGAAAATTTCAATCAGACCTTTTTTGTAGAGTATTCAATTTCCTTTAAAAAATATCCTAGTGTCAATTTTGTTTAACTCAATAGTTTGGGAGTTCTGAGACAAAAACTCGCTCAGGAAAAAAAAATCTAAAATTGCGATGATAGACCTCTTAATATTAATCTCAAGGACTCAAATTTTCACAATAATTTTATTTTTGTCACCCCAAACAATATTTTCGATATACTTAATAAAACAAAAAAATATTCGATTTTTTTGGCCCAGTCTAATATACATAGGTATATACTATATATGTATATAAACTAGCTACTGACTGAACCAAAGACAGACAAACAAATCCACGGAACTAGAGTCGAGAGATTGAGAGAACCACTTTCGTGGCAATTCCCTACCGATAAAACAAATCGGTAGAGCCTCAAGTTTTATTTATTGGTAGTCGGGAAGGGGGGGGGCGGTTTGTTGGGTCTTCGTATCGCTCCGACAGACGCCATCTTTGATTCGTAAAGCTTAAGGTTATCACTGCGAAAGTAAAGGCAAGAGGAAAGAAGGAGATAAAAATAAAATAAAAAGAGAAAAAAAAAAAACGAAAAAATAAACGGGGAAAAATAGTAAAAGGATAAAAAAAAAAAAGAGGAGAATACTGACCATCTATATCGCGGTGTTTCCACAGCGTTGAAACGATAACGACACAACTCGCAGTAACTCCTGCATGATTGATTCAGCCATCTTTCTAGACATGACAAATGTACGAAGGCCAGAGTTCCTTTGCATCTGTGATTTATTATATATATATATATAGCTATGATTAATTTAATTATAATAATCTATTCATATATGAATTCAGGTATATATAGTTTAGAATCAGTTTTGATTGACCCAGAGCTCGGTATCTGTTGAAAATAGTTTAAATTTAATTAGAGAATTTAGTTCAGGTTTGTAAATTTAGTAACGAAGTGAGAAAGAGAAAGAGATAGAAATTATGTATGTATGTATATGTATACTAGGGTATTGTAATTTCATTCTAAGAAACAAGTTTTGTCAGATAAATTTGCATTCGTATGTCCCCGAAAACTTTGAGAGCCTTCTCGTTTAGTCAGGCTATGTGCATAACAAGTTGAGATTAAAATAGTAGTGTTAGCGGTTGGAAGTCGGCCTGCCATGCCATGCCATGGCATGGCATGCCGTTGGTGTTCGTGGTACTAGAAGCTGCGGGAGAACCGAGGAAGATTTGTGGTTCTTAATCTGGTTAGCCCGTAGAGTTTCTCGTGTAATTCCCCGGTGGTTTGTCGCCTGGTACCCATTTTGGACATCCTAGTTGTGTTACTTGAATAACCGTTAAAGAGAAATCGCGAAAGTAAACAATCTATTTAAAAAATTTTTTTTGCATTTCCCAACTACACACAGCGAGGAATGAAAAATGAAGAAAAAAATCTCATTTCTGCTTTCAAAAACTCCCCTCCCCCCCCCCCCCCCCCCCCCCTGTTGAAGACAGACCATGAGTTTTTTTGTCTCCGACTGACAAAGTGCCACTTAGTTACTTGAGGGGATCTTTCTCTTTCTTCTATGTCGTTAGTGCTAATGGCTCAATGCTTTTCAAACTGATTACACACACCGGTCGATAAAATTGCACAGATTAAGACAGGAATTAAACAGAGTCAGGTAATCCGTTGAGACAAAAATTAAATCAATAATAATATATTTTATTTTATCTATTTGTCATTTCGTTCAAGATTTACCTTACCTACATGGTGATATTAGTCGTTCACGAACTGTGTTAGTATGGCAAATTCGACACACGGATGACCCAACGGAAACAAGACTTTGACCTAATGCCGGTTGATGTGAAAGCTGTTGTTCAGCCAGTGGGGATTCACGGGTTTCAAGTATACTCATACCGAAGGACGAGCCCTCGGGGATGAACCCTGGCAACCTCGAGATGTTCAAGGCCTGGTCTGCCACGGGAACTGAAATGACGCATTACTTAATTAGTTATAATTACCACGTGACCATCAATCCTCGAGGAAATAAACCCTAGGGGTTTTAGATCCTGGAGAATGGTCTGCCAGCTCAACTTTATCAGAATATAAAAAAATACCCGTTTATATGTTACGTCATAATTAGATAATCTCACGTACGATCAAAACGGACCACAAATCAATATGGGATTCAGTTTTACCTCATCTTTGGTAGTTTATAACTACTGATAATCTCACGTAACTTTAAACTATCATAAGTTTTTACAAAGTTTAGAAAATTTGATGAATCTATGCGATTTTTAATTTTATCAGCAGACTTTACATCCCGTAAAATTATACCATGGTTTAATTACGTTTCTATATATACGTAATTATGGCTACATGGGGGTTTTCCAACTTTTTGAAACTCACCCGAAACTCCAACGTTGGACATTCTGAAAGGGGCTAAGCAATTTTTTTTCGGATTATTCCATGACTTTGAATATTATACCGTTTTTCGTTTTCTTCTTTGATATAATGTCAACGCGAATAAATTTCCTTACTTTTATTTTCTTACAAAATACTGCCAACTTCAATCCGTTAATTCCTCATTGCCATCTGGTTTTTTGATCGTTGAAATAAAAACAAAATAAAAAATTTCTTTCTATGTTTTCAAAATTCAAACGAAAGATAGTCACGTGCCAAAAACGAGATAAAACACTTCGACATTATATCTATATAATAAAAGTTGAGAAAATTTTACTAGAAACTTTATTCGCGTTTCACGTTTCTTCGATTTCCTTGAGTATAGGATCTTGTTTTGGCTGCGGGGTCCGAAATTTTCTACCAGTTGACAAAAGTTTCCAGTCCGTGAGTCGCCGTCGTTCCAGTTTTTTTTTTTTTTTTTTTTGTTTTTTTTATTCCACGAGTGTAATACCCTCGATTTTACATTCTCGAAAAATTTCGCTCCGATATATCCGCGTCCTACTTTTTAGATTTTGGTTCTTTACACCGACGGTATATGAGCAGCAAGCTAATCTTCAACTTCTTAGACATTTTTATACCGCCTATTCAAAGTTCGAGACTTTGATGTCATTTATGAAACCTGCACGATTATCATTCCGAATATAGGCGAAAAAAAAAAAATGTCCAATAATTTTTTACGGATGAAAAATATTCGAAAGAAAAATTTCTACAACGAACTATACAATAATAAATCAAATAGGGAAGAAACTGTCGCGTTAAAGTTTGAATAACTCAACCTTTCCAGATCGAATTCTTGCGTGACACCATCCTCGTAGAACAAATAACGGGGCTGACCCCGATTCCTTCTAACTTTACTAAAAGCATGGTTCTAGGAACATTCTTACAGACATTTCTACACCCTGTTCTATATAAATATTACACATACATGTGAATACGGGGTGACTATAATTTCACTGAACCGAGTACCGGGTTTTAGGTGTCCCGGTTACTTGCTGCTACTAAATTCTTACCACATATAGGTTTAGGTATATATATGTATGTATGTACATACATACGTATATATGTGCATATTCTTGTTCAAGAACCCGCAATGGTTCTTACAATTTCATCCCGGCCGGATACACGTTAAGGATTTCGTAGTCACACAAATTTTACGCTCTGACACTCTCGAGAAGTATTTAGATCCCTGCAGCTAGACTTAGGTATAGGTAGTTTAGTTCGTCGTTGAATTGCAGCAGAGATAAATATCTGCGCGTCTTTAGAAATCTCGAATCTATCTCTAGATAACTAAATAAATTTTATTCATTTTTTCAGTTTTTAGAATTTGAAAATACAGACTCTGACTTCGTCTTGTTAAACAGATACGGACAAATGGTGAAAAATCAATGAACGTTTTTACTTTTCATAACCTACGGTGATATAAAAAATGTATTGGTTTTGGTCGAAGAGTGACTTTTGATAATTTCAACGAATCTTCACGTTTTCGACCCTCTAGAATCCGAAAAAAAGGTTTTTAGAAAGATGTTAGTCTGTCTGTCGGCCTGTTCGACAAACTCGCGCGGTGATCTCGGAAACGGCTCGATGAAAAAATCTGAAATTCACGAGACTTTACAACCAAATGATGGGCATGAAAAATTTCCATGTCTCGTTTAATTTGAACTTCCGGTTATACCGGAAATAAATCGATTTTCGCTGTTTTACTGACAAACCTATACTTTTTTCTCTGTATTACCTTTTTGAGTGAAAGAATATATTCTTTCGAGTTGAGAATTCATATATATATAGGGCATCCCCTGTCAATGACATCAAAAAAATTGTAAATATACCCAGATCGAATGAGAATGAATGCACTGTATTAAATTATTGTTTGTCAATATATAGGGTGATCCTTGCCAATGACAAGAAGAAATAGTAAGTGTACTCAGATCGAATTAGGATTCAACGCACTGTATGAAATTGTTGTTTGTCAATATATAGGGCATTTGTTTTATGCAAAATTTTCAATTTTGATCTTTTTTTTCGGGTTATCATTACGTTTTTATACTTCTTCTTTCCCTGACAAACCCATCCTTTTTTTTTCTATTTGATGAAAAGTACTCTGAAAAACTGTGTTTGCGGCTTGTTTCTTTTTTTTTTTTTTTGGAAAATATAAATTTTGTTTTTCCTTCTTTTTACATTAGATTTTTTATTACATAAGTATGTACATGTGTAGGTAAGGTTTACGTATAGTATAACGGTTTTGGTAAATTTATTTCACTCCTTATATCCTGTACACCCTAGTCGTGATGGTATAACGTTGTAATTCAATTCCGGACGGTAGCTACACGTTTGCGTGTGGCTATCGACTGGTAATAATCCAACTTTGACTAACTCTTGTGGGTTAAACTACTTTCGAAACATAATATACCTACGCAACTTTGTTATAAAGTACGCCCTATTTAATGTGGTGAGTAAAAATCGTCCTTCCAAGTATATAATGGAGTTTGAAAATAGAAAAAAAAAAGTATAGCTTTTATTTCAACTTTGAAATTCTTATTTATAAACACAAAAAAAAATATTATACCAAATACATCATTCGACTTGGAAATATTATACGTCCCTTCATTTTCTTTTTTTTTTTTTTTTCTTTTTTATCGTGAATTTTTAATATGAATAAAAGACGATTCGAAGACCATATGAATTTTGAAAGAACTTAAGATCAGAGAGATGCTACATATAATATATAAGAGCGTATAAAAAGACCGGATACATCATACACGTTCTTATCTATAATGCAAGAATGCTTTTTCCCAAGTCTTGAAACTAAACGTTTATCATGTCAAAACGAAGTTAACTGTATCTGCACGCAAACAAGGAGTATAAGTTGAAATATTGCGTTTCTGGGCGCTTGTTATAGCCTTTAACCTAACTTTCTATACATACATACTTATATAGTATATCTATATATTACTTTGTAAATTCCACGTCTTTGTGGTTAACGATAAAACTAACTCGCATTCATTTATAACTAGATTTATTGTTTTCACAAAATATCTCATTAAATTATACAAATTATAGAAAATTTGTTAAAACAGATTCTGTGTAACAGATAATAGTATACGCATAACGGTTTTAATTATCGTTATTATTTATTGTCAGTCTTGAAATATGTTAGACAAGAATTAGAAGACTCGTTTTATTACATCTTTCGTAAGTTTTTATACATAAAAATTGCATGAGTTTAGTCATTAAATATCTGCTAAAACTATTTTACTATAGTAATTATAATAATATTATTGTCCTAAATAATTAAGAGGGTATATTATACATCCACAGGAGATATTATACGTTCAGGATGTAGTAATTAGACATATTTTCAAAGATTGTAACGACTTACGTTAATAATATAAAAACGTCCTGTTTTAGGATTTTATTCCATGCAATGTCATCAACTAATCTTCTCGTTAAAGAGTCCTCACATCTTACATGATGTGGTCTTCAACATGGATCGAAGTGAGCTCTGTAAAAACGACATAGGTTGACTGTTGACTCAATTTCGGAGTCAATTTTAGTCCAAATTGACTCTAACTTCGTGAGCTTATTTAATACTCGTGCGATTCTGTCGTGGACAAGGATTATGAAAAAATATTTAATTTTGCATACGTTTTTAGATTTCTAAAGTTCGTATACTGAAATATGAAAAAATTATAATTTTCGAGAATTTTTTACAGCCAAACGAAAAAACATTTTAAAGAACTTCTAGTCCGAGTTAGATCTAAGTGTAAGAACTGTAAGTAAAAAAAATTATTGATCGATCGGACTAATGGCCAATTAGTTATTAAGTCAACGATCAACCTATGTCATTTTTACAGAACTTACTTTGATCTATGCTGGTAGCCACATGATGTAAGATGCGAGGGTCTTTAATATCGAGATTTGTAGGTAACATTGCGTAGAATAACACCCTGAAATAAGACATTTGTGTACTATGTACCCTAGTTGACTGCACAGTTTCCAAAAATGTATCGAATTTTTAGATTCTGAATATTTATACACCGTCCTTAAGAAATGAATAATAATTTATTTTTATAACTAATCAATAGTAATAATTAAATTAATTTTCAACGCCTTATCTTAAAAACTTATAGTTTTATAATTTAATTTGACATAGCTCGTCGCTATATAGCTGAAGGTTTGCAATCAGGAACTTCAAGCTATCTAGACTATCATGGCTTTCAGAGATCCTGAAACTGTAATTTGTTTCAACTTACTTCAAGAAAATCTTCACTACCTAGAAAGAAAAAAAAAAAGCACGAAGTTTTAACGCTGACCTATTTCCTGTACACTTACAGCCTTGCTCCAGAATATTTATGGTAAAAAAATCTACCAAGCGGACGTTTTATACAGTATTTTTATTTATTTGTTTTTTTTTTTTGTTTTCTATCACTAGCGAGATGTCTTTTCACACTGAATCTAAAACGGCGAAGTAGGTATGTACGTACGTACATAGATAGATAGATAAATGTGTATGTGTACCACATAGACCAGAAATAAGGCTATATAAAAATATTCGCGAAGATATATTATCAGAATACGGATATACGAAAGAATGAGAACTTTTTTTTTTTTTTTTATTAGGAAAAAGTGTATTTTGTATACGTATATACCGGAATAAACAATGAACCGAGAACTCAATGTCGATTGGAAAAGTGATTAAAGTATAAAACAAAGCCATGGTATAAGGAGTTGCAGCTTGCGCCTGTTCTAAAGGCAATTCGCAAGCTCGTTCAGCATTCAATTCTCAAGTGTCTCTCAGCATTGCGAGTGTCGCATACCCCAAAAAGACTGAATAAAAAATAAAAAATAAAAAAAGAAGTTAAAAAAAAAAGAAAAGAGTAAAGGAGAATTAGATAAAATGAACAAAGAGAAGCGTGAAACGAAACAAAAATGCAGATTCAAATTCCCCCAATTTCTAATGCAGAGAATCTGCGTGGCTTTAAAACTTAAGTTACAGAATTCGTAATTGTAATTTTTTTTCTTCTTCTCTTTCTTTATTATTTTTTTTTCTCTCTCTTTTTCACTTAACGAGGATAAATCAATCGTCGAAATTTTTTTTTTTTATCTTGCCACGAGAAGAGAGAAGATAACAAGAAGAAACAGAACAAGAGAAATTCATATTGTTTCATAAATACTTTCAAAAGTTTAAGGAATTAAATCAATTCAAGAATGAGACGCAAAAATAGAAAAAACGTTTTTTTCTTTTTTATTCTTTATTTCAATTATCAATTTTTTGTTTTTCACGAAGAAGCAATTAGTGTGAAAAATTTTTTTGAAAAAGTCAAAATGAAAAAAC
Organism: Macrophya annulata; assembly: GCA_963924015.1. Classification (NCBI taxonomy): domain Eukaryota; kingdom Metazoa; phylum Arthropoda; class Insecta; order Hymenoptera; family Tenthredinidae; genus Macrophya; species Macrophya annulata. The sequence continues at coordinate 4,281,141 of OZ001258.1, forward strand.
GACAAAAACCAAAAAATTGTTAGAAATTTTAACCAAAAAAAAGAAAACCTAAAAATAAAATAAGTAAAAAAGCAACGTGAAATTTGGGTTAGCGGCGAGGGTAGGGGCTCGTGCCAAGGCCTCGGTATTCGCTAATTAGACCACGTATATTCTCTTCTCTCTTCTCTCTTCTCTCTTCTCTCTTCTCTCATCTCTGTTCTTTCATATATCCTCTTCTCTCTTCTCTCTTCTCATACCTCAATAAAATCGGGTTGCCCTAGCCAAGCACGACACAACCCAGGTGCAACCAGTTAATTACAAAGCAGATAGGCCTCTGCTCTGACCGTAATCACAGACACGAACGGACGTATAACGTACGCGGCAGAGCGGATAACAAGAACTGCTTGCCTCCCAGCTTCACTATTATAATACAACCTGCAACTCTGACGTCAGCTAAATTTCTTTTTCTTCTTTTTTTTTCCTTTCTGTTTAATTTTTTAATTTTTTTATTTTCTTATTTTCTTCTTCACGTTTTCGGGACTCTAAAATCCGTAAAATTTGGTTTTGGACAGATGAGAGGCCTCTCTATCGGTCTGTCCAACAATCTCACTGAATGATCTCAAAAACGATAATACGTAGAAAAAAAAAAAAAAAAAAAAGAATACTGTGAAATTTACAGAATTTTCAATCAAGATTATGAGCCAGAAAATTTTTTATATGTTATTCAAATTTGAACGATAAAAAAAAATCGATTATCAATTTTTGAATGTCAACCTAGATTCTTCAAATTTTTTATACTAATCTCGGTGATTAGATGAAATTTCAGATCGATGAAAAGTACCATGAAAAATCGTATATTCAATTTTCTAACATCTTTTTAATCAACTAATTAATTAATTAACTGATTGTATGAGAAATTCCGATCGAAAGCGTATCTAATGAAAAATGGTTAGTATAAAGTTTACCTAATTAGTAAAACATGCTTTCTAGGTATATGTATATATATATATTATATAAAGTTTGTTTAAAACCGTATAACATATTATATATTCTGTATAAAATTATACGTCTATAACCCGCGGGATATACATAGAATGGTTTCTTTTCTTTAAACGATGGTTTGGTGAGAATTTCAGTATGTATATAATATATAAGAGAGGATGAATACATACATACATACATACGTAGATATTAGTATAATTTAGAAGAAGAAATAAAAAAGGAATTTTTATTTTTACATTTTTTTTTTCTCTTTTCCCCGTCTTGTTTGTACATACATACATACATACATACATACATACATACATTACATTACGCCCGGTGTTATATGTATATACTCTATATAGTGAAAACCCTCGCTTTACAAAGAAGCTCAAAGAATGACGTGAATCTCTCTGGAGAGTATGACATTTACTGAGTCAATTTGCAAATTAGGAATGAGTATTATTATATCCAATGAGAAATTCTCATAACATATCCCTTCGCGAGTAGGTAGGATAAAAATTTTATATTTTTCCCCCTTATAATAAATATTTGTACTCGCTGTATAAAATGAATGTCAGTGTACAAGATAACTGGTAAAATATTTATCTACGTATGTATAAAATATATATTTATAAAGGATATATAATATATGCAAAGACAAACGAGAAATGGATTAAAAAAAAAAGAAAAGTAAAAAGAAGAAGAAAATGTAGGATTCAATTAAAAAAAAAAAAAAAATAAAAAATATGTATACATAATTTTTGTGTGAAAAATCTTCTTTTTTTTTTTGAAAGAATGAAAATTTCACTTAAAAGATTTAAATCTTTTATCATAATTCGGGTATGATACGACCTTCAGACTGTACTTGGATAAGGTACCTTATTTCTACACCCCTGTACATACATACACCGGGGACGTTCCTAAAAGCCTTTCGTTTTCAACCACGAAACTCTGAGGCCTGGTATATAGTATATAGTATTATATAGTATATACCTACTCTCAAGTAAAGATTCAAAAGATCAAGTGGATTAGCCTCAACGATTTCTGGTCTGCCCTAATGTTGTCGGTACCCCAGAAAGGTCCCTTCTTAACTCCCTCTTTCTCTTTCTCTCTTACTCTATATTCTATATCTTGCTCTCTCTTGCTCTTCTCAGGTTAAGCTCTTCTTATATAATCCGTACCCGAGCAAGTATGGTTGATCCTGTACAACTAGACTCATCCTCAAAGAGTAAAAGTGAAAAAGTAAAAGCTGGGGTATGGAATTAGATATAACCAAAAGCTCAATACGAATATACATAATTTTATAAATAAGCAGATACATAAACGGACGACAATCTCGACGAGCATGACCCTTTCAAAATTTTTTTTCTTCAGAAAATGATATTCTGTTGATGAAATGTTTGATGAAATAAAAAAAAAAAAAATTTTATCACGAGTGGTAAGTCAATTTTTTTTATATCCAATATGGAAATGGTCAGTTTTTAAATTTAAAAAGATTTTAGTTGGAGAAAAATTTTATCGATTGAGATAAAAATCGTCGAAATCTGTTGATCGTTAATTGAAAATTTGGTTCTTTAAAAATTTGCTTTTTGGATAACTCGAAAACTACTTGATCGATAAAATCGAAAATCTAATCAGTTCTAAAATTGGAAAAACCCTATCGATTGATGTGTGAAAGGATCAAATCCCTTTATTCGTTATCAAAATATCACCAGATAAAAAATTGATCAGATTCAATCGTGCTTTTAAAAATAGTCGTAGGTGATTTTCTGAATCCCAAAACAGGACCATGTAGTGAAAATCAAACCATTTATTTTCAGGATTGGTTGTAATGATTTTCCTTTTTCTTTTTGAAATGGTAAGTTGAAAAGGAATAATTATTGCTGATTTTGAAGCAAAATTTGAAACAAAAAATAATAAATGAGAGAAAAAGATGTGTTAATTTTTTTTTTTTGGTTATTTATACGTTTGGACGTTTTGCCAAGGAGTAGATAAAAACACGTTGCGTTGCCAGGTACGAAACTAGTGCAGATATGTATTTAGGACGGTAGTTAGCAGGAAAGTGTCCTGCAGGCGGCCAACCAAGAAGCTTTAATCTCGTCTAATCCTGGCGTAATCCTGCCTGAGCCTTCTATATACGAGAGGACAAGTTCATTTAACCTAACGCCCAGCGTATCCTATATCCTAGATTTATTCTATCGTATCACTTCCTGCCATTTTCTACCCTTAAGGATACGCTAACGTCATGGAATTACCGCGCCAAGTTAGGCTCACCCTGCAACCTGTACCCTTTAATATTGTGACGTTGAAACGGAAGTTTACTGACTCACAAGCTAATCGTGAAAAAGGTAAAAATTTCGAATTTTCGAAAATTTTCGGATTATTAAAATTTGAAAAGCTCGGAAAGTTCAAAGATTTTGACTTTTCGGATCTTTAGCTTTCGGAATTTTGAACGTCCAGTGATTTTTGAATTGAAATTTTTTGAAAAACTGTTAGTCTAAAATATTTAAATTCGAAATTTTTGCTATTCCGGATTTTTAAAGTTCTGAATTTCGAAACGAGAATAAAAAAATCGTAAATATTTTCAACTGCAACGTATGTATGTATGAATGGTATGTATGTACGGGAAAATAAAAGAATAATAAAAAGAAATTTATTTTGCGGAAAACGCGTACTCCAATAATCGTTGATGCGGAGAAATAATTGGCCTCAATGATTGCACCGATGCAATTGCAGCAGTAAAATCACCTCAGTTTTTTAATTTTCCAATTATTCAACAACCGTCAAATTATGATATACTCTAGTTAGTGAAAATTATTATACAAAAATCGTTATTAAATGGGTAGTTGATTTTTGTTTCTCTTCCTACAACTGGGTTTTATTAGATGCAAAATAGTCGAATTACGTTTTCATTGTTTCCAATGCCATTATCTCTGAAACTATTGAGTTTAGCGAAATATTTTAAGAGATCTATTTTGTAGTTCATAAAATTTTCTATAACAAAACTTCTCTATAAAATCACACTCAAACTCTTCATTTTGGAGATATTTGAATAATAATCTACAATCTAGTGGAATTACGTTTTCATTGTTTCCATAGCCATTATCTCTGAAACTATTGAGTTTAGCGAAATATTTAAAGGGACCTATTTTGTAGTTCATAAAATTTTCTATAATAAAACTATTCTGTTAAATTACACTCAAACTCTTCATTTCGGAGATATTTCAATAATAATCTACAATCTAGTGGAATTACGTTTTCATTGTTTCTATAGCCATTATATCTGAAACTATTGAGTTTAGCGAAATATTTTAAGAGATCTATTTTGTAGTTCATAAAATTTTCTATAACAAAACTGCTTTGTGAAATTACACTCAAACTCTTCAATTCGGAGATATTTAGAAAATAATCTACAAATACATTTTATACTTTATATATTTTTTAATTACTTTAATATTATTACACTATTTATTCAACGATCATTTTCCTTATTTGTAATTTACAGTGTAGATCCAATCGTATCAACAATTTTTAATTTTTAAGAACTTTTAGTGAAAGTTAGGAAAAGGAGAGAAAAACTATAATAAAAATAAAATAATTCATATATCAACTCATGTAACCATGCAGCATTAGTTTTGATGAAATAAATCATTTCGTATATATCTACGTGGACGTTGAATAAAATGAAAAATTTTGGATTTAAAGTAAATATAAAAATTTGGGAAAATTTGAAAAATTATCCTTGTAAGAAATTTTTTAAATACACAATAAATGGATGAAAAAAATATCTATACAGTATGTAGTAGGCACAATGTGTTGATAAAAAATTTCTCTATACCTATCGAGGTCAGTTATGCATTTTCATGGATTATTGAACCGTTAAAATTTTAACTATAAAAATCAATTCTCGTTGTAGTTTTCCCTTTTTTATTTCCGTAATTTTATATATAGTTCGTACGTACATATACGTATATATGTATGTACAAAATTCCGTTAGTTTTCCGATATTTATAACACCCCAGTCTAATGTCATGCCATGCCAAGCTGCAGCCAGAATCAAGGTTTTCTCTATCTAGGTATATAAATTTTTCACACTTTGAAATATATTCGAGTTCCAGTAGGATATTCAAATGACGATTTAAAATTCATTTTCTTTATATTTTTTTTTTTCTTCTTTTTTTTTTTTGTGATTTAAAAATTCTTTAGAATAATTTTCTGAATTAATATCGATAAATTTTCACCGCATAAACTATCGAAATCGTAAATTATTATACGACGTTAAATTCGAGGCGTCGTCTCGCTTTGCCCTAGTCTCGCGTTGGTTGGAACGTGAACAGAAACTTGTAGGAGTAAAGGCCGAAGAAGTAAAGGTGACACTATTTACATTTTATTTCCCCATTACAGTAGAAATAGGAATAGGAATACGATCGTAGACGTGTGCACAAGGGGAGGGGAGGAAACGGGAATCGTAACGGGACCGGGACCAGGACCGGGGTTTTCGCAAAGCAGTAAAACCGAACGGTAGTATATTCTGCGTAGCTAAATTGGATTGGCAGTTTATTGGCAATATTCGTTTGCGTGGCGTCACGCCAGACTACCATGTTACCTTCAACCAACGAAAACCGTTGGTGCAGCTCATTTTACCTATGTATGTATATGTTACATACCTACATACATATATCTATGTATATTGGCAAGGATGGAAATCAGGATCAATAATACCTAATAATTAATACTAATAAAAATATAATTTACCCAGATAAAAATTCATCTCATCTCAATCATTTTTTTTTTTCTTTTCTTTTTATTTGTAGAGAAGACTTTGATGAAAATTTTTTAAGTTTTAAGGCTTCTGAAAAAAGGTACAGAAAAAGAAAGAAAAATATAGGGAATAAATTAGAAAGTGAAATTAAAAAAGACAAAAATTTGCATAAATAATACAACATAATAATATTTGAGATATGTATTTGAAAATATTATATAGTGCATTCTACATTCGTCCCAGATCCGGCAAGGACAACTCATATCTCTTTCCATTAAAACCTTTCTCTTTTCTTATTTTACTTTATTTTATTTGATTTTATTTTATGTATATACGTATGTATGTATGTATGTAACATACGTATATGTATAACGTATTGGTATATGCGCTTATACGCAAAATTGATCGACTAAGAGGCACCTCACCAGATTTATTCGATTCCATGGAACCAAATAAAATTTGAAAAGATTCGAAATGGGCGGTATAATATAAAATGTCTTGTATTTTGTTCAGATACAGTTGAGTATCGATATTAAATTTTCATCAATTTTGTTTTATTTATATTATAATACCTATCCAATAGTATTTTCCATCAATTATTTTTCTCTGACAAACAAAAATGTGCTACAATTACCATACAAAAACCATAAAATACTATAAAAGTTTATTTTCGGTTGAAATTTTTTTTTTCAAAAATTGATTTTCATGCAACACCCGTTACACAGTGTGTATATATACATCTATGTATAATCTATATATACATATGTATATATGTATAGAAAGAGATACAGATTCGAAGCATATAAGTAAATGCGCGTGTTTTATTGAGACGCAAAGACATATCCTGCGATTTCAAGGATTTGTATAGGCTCGAACAACGACGATTTGAGAACGACAATATACTACACACTTACCTTAAAAGCTTGAAGGCCAAAAGTGTCTGTAATTTGAACAAGAAAAAAAAAATATATATATACATATATATTTTTACATTTTTACTTTACTTTACATTACTTTACTTTACTTTACGGTATATATATAGCAATTTTTAGATTGATGGAGAAGATTAAGGTGTAGGCATTGAAATGGAATAAAGATAAACCTATTCTAGCTGTACATTTTTTTTTTGAACGAAGATATTCTTTCATTCAAATAATACAACGAGTTTCGCTACCCTATAATATTGATGACCTACACCTATAATACAGAATTCAGATCTTTCATCTGATTTCGCGAATTGATCTATGGATTCATTTTTCTTATCTTCTTTTGTTTTATTACAAAATAACAGCAAAAAGAAAATGAGAAAAAAGTGTGTGTGTGGATGGGTAAACACGTCTGAAATAAATACTTGTGTATAACGTACATAGGTATGTATATGACTTAAGACTTAAGAATAAAACTTAAAACTTAAGACTTAAGACTTAAAAATTAAGAATTAAGGCTTAAGACTTAAGACTTAAGACTTAAGACTTAAGACTTAAGACTTAAGGCTTAAGGCTTAAGGCTTAAGACTTAAGACTTAAGACTTAAGACTTCGGACTTAAGAATTAAGAATTAAGAATTAAGACTTGAGACTTAAGACTCAAGACTTAAGACTTAAGACTTAAGACTAGAGACTCAAAACTTAAGACTCAAGACTTAAGACTTGAAGTAAGGTAGGTAAGATACGTAAAAAAGAAGTATTTACTTAAAAAATTGTAAATTTCTATATACAGGTGAATTTATATATTTTAAATAAGATAATGTATCCATATTATATATTTGAAGAAAAAATGATTAAACGAACCTGATTATCGTACGAGATATTAATTGAATTCAAATGACAACGTAGTTCTAAATCTAAAGATTCAATCTATTTTCGATTCTAAAGTAAGTACGATGCGATGCGATTCGATGCGATGCGATGGTTTGCGTATTAAATCGAATGAAATTCATTGAAGGCAGAATTTCCGCATTACTTCTGGTCGATTTCATTAAATTCACGTCACTTTCTATATACCTATACAAGATATAGGTATATATCTATATATATATATATGTATAGTAATGCCGATAATGTTGACGTTCTTAAAGTATTTTAATGATAAAATATGAATCCAGATAAATTCTTTTTTTTATTTTCATTATTATTATTATCATAATATTGTATATATGTATGTATATTCATTCGATCGTAATGTTGGTATATAAAAATAATAATACAATGCGATAGAAATAAAATTGATGTTTTTCTTGACAACTGAGTATATCTTTCATCTTGGGGATTTAAAACCGTTTTTTATTTATTTATTTATTTATTTATTTCACTTTTTTTTTTCTTCATCTTTTCTTCTTTTCGTACCTTTTCATCGCAAAGAATGGAAAAAAAGAAGCTTACAAAAATTCGAACCTGATGGGACGTGTATAGATATATTGTATATTACATACACAAACATTTATTGAGTAGAAATATATCTATATACACTATAAAGGTACATACATACATACATACATACTATTCACCGTAAAAGACAAAATTACATCCCTTGATACATGAAACGAACAAACTCTGATACCCTGACAGGGTCTGGCCGGAGTGGATGACCCCCACAATTTTTACATTTACTTTTGAACGATTTTCATCACATACGTAGGTCACATCTTTCCCATCGTGACATTAGATATACATATAAACGTAACGGAAAACCATTCTAAGATGAGAAGCGAGGGTGCTGCCTTCATGAATGCTTATAAATGTTTAATATCGTCATCGACGAATATGCCACGTTCACAGACTTTGAAAACTTAAGGAATTTGGATTTATAAAAATTTGTTTAAACTTATACCTAAATTGCAAATAAGAAGATACGGTTCAAGGGGGTGGATAAATATTCAGGATCTAAAAATTCGATACACTTTCGGGACCTGTGCAGACAACTAGGGCACATGATATGCAGATGTCCTGTTTCAGGCCATTATTCTACGCAATTTTAACTATAAATCTCGATGTTAAAGACCCTCGCATCTTACATCATGTGGCTACCAGCATAGATCAAAGTAAGTTCTGTAAAAATGACGTAGGTTGATCGTTGACTTAATAACTAATTGACCGTTAGTCCGATCGATAAATAATTTTTTTTACTTACAGTTCTTACACTTAGATCTAACTCGGACTAGAAGTTCTTTAAAATGTTTTTTCGTTTGGCTGTAAAAAATTCTCGAAAATTATAATTTTTTCATATTTCAGTATACGAACTTTAGAAATCTAAAAACGTATGCAAAATTAAATATTTTTTGATGATCCCAGTCCACGACAGAATCGCATCAATATTAAACAAGCTCACAAAGTTAGAGTCAATTTGGACTAAAATTGACTCCGAAATTGAGTCAACAGTCAACCTATGTCGTTTTTACAGAGCTCACTTCGATCCATGTTGATGACCACATGATGTAAGATGCGAGAGTCTTTAACACGAAGATTTCTTGATGACATTGCGTAGAATTAAAGTCTAAAACAGGACGTTTTTATATTATTAACGTCAGTCGCCATAATCCTTGAAAAATATGTCTAATTTCTGCGACGACGGAGTAGGCATGTACGTCTTTACAACGTTTCTCCTATTTCTTTGACTAAAAGAAATAAGTTCTAATCTAAGATTCGACTGTTAGAACGTCCCTGGCTCTGGGGGGACTCGGCGTCTTTTTGGCTGGTGGATATATATGGATAAAAAAAGAAAAGGAAAAAGGGGCGAGAAATAAAGAAAAAAAAAAGAAAAGAAAGAAAAAATAGGGAGAGAAAGAGGAGAAAATCGGAAGGTGAGAGAGCTAGGAGGAAAAAATATAGTCTTCTGCGAGGCGTTATTACAAGATGGCTCGCTTCTCCTCTTTCTCTCTCTCTCTCTCTCTCTCTTGTACGTATTTCCCTTCAATATATCTCTCGGGGTTAGAGCTACGCGCAAGTATTATTAGCGAGCACCTATAAATCCACGATTGCTAACCCATCACCAACCCTTTTCTACCCTACAGCTGAAGACCTACACCACCGAGTCGATCCGCATCACGTATATACCGTATATACCGTACCGCATCGAATCGCAACCCCCTTAGGTAACCAACGATGTAGGTAATAGAATTTCCTTGTCGACGTAGTATAAGCCATTGTTCCACCGAATTCTTAGACGTATATATCCTCACCTTATCTCAATAAAATGATTCACCTTATACCTTACACCATACACCTATAACTCCCCCAAACCCAAACTACAGTCAAAATTCAACGCATAAATTGACCTCGTATATATATACATATATATTTACATAACATATCTACCTATACCTCATCGTGCATGGGGGACAAAACACCGTATTGAAAATATGGTGTAGGTAGGTATTTTGATGGTGGCTGATGTCCCGTGAAAATTTTCAAATAGTTTAAAATCTTGTGATTGTCTTTAGTTTTTTTTTTTGATAAAATGAAACTAGAGAAACAAAAATAAAATAAGTATAAGTAGGTATAGGGAAAAAATATGAATTTATATATATAAAAATAAAAGAAAAGAAACTCATTTTAATCTCCTGTTTTTTGATTTAAAAGATTAAAAAATTTCACGAGCTTGAACACTGTCGCAGGTAATGTTTGTTTACGTAATACATATATGAGTCTACTAGGTATGTATATACCTGTAGTAGTCGTAGTTTACCCAGCTGTCGCCCAGTTTATGGGAATATTGCGGGTATAACGTCGGCCGCACTTATGGGATACGAGCAGCGAAATCTGCTCAGGGAATTCCAAAAATTGTAAAAAAAATATTTTTTTAACTACAGTATAGGTATAAGTATGTATAACGTATATTTGTCTCCGGTGTAACATTATTCATTTTTTCTAAAACACAAAAAATAAAAAAATATCGCCAAAAAATTTTCTTTACAAGATTTTAAGGGGCTGCAATTTAAGGTGTTCCTTATTCAGGTTGCAGTGGATGAATTTTTCTCCACGGGTTGGTTGCAAAGTATGTAGGTTATACTCCCTTAAGGGTAAGAAATAACCGAGATGGTTAAGGAAAGTAAACGAAAAAAAACAAGCCGGGAAAACAGTTTTTCGGAGTACTTTTCATCAAATAGAAAAAAAAGGATGGGTTTGTCAGGGAAAGAAAAAGTATAAAAAAGTAATGAACAACCGAAAAAAATGATCAGAATTGAAAATTTCACATAAAAAAAATGCCCTATATATTGACAAACAACAATTTCATACAGTGCGTTTAATCCCAATTCGATCTGGGTGCATTTACAATTTCTTATTGTCATTGGCAAGGATCACCCTATATATTGACAAACAACAATTTTATACAGTGCATTCATTCTAATTCGATCTGGGTATATTTACAATTTTTTTGGTGTCATTGGCAAGGAATGCCCTATATATATGAAATTCTCAACTCGGAAGAATATATTCTTTCATTCAGAAAGGTAATACAGAGAAAAAAGTATAGGTTTGTCAGTAAAGCAGCGAAAATCAATTGATTTCCGGTATAACCGGAAGTTCAAATTAAAAGAGACATGGAAATTTTTCATGCCCATCATTTGGTTATAAAGTCTCGTGAATTTCAGATTTTTTCATCGAGCCGTTCCCGAGATCACCGCGCAAGTTTGTCGAACAGACCGACAGACAGACCGAGATCTTTCAAAAAACCTGTTTTTCGGATTCTAGAGGGTCGAAAACGTGAAGATTCGTTTGAATTAGCAAAAGTCACTTTCCGACCAAAACCAATACTTTTCTTATATCACCGTAGCTGATGAAAAGTAAAAATTGTTGCTATTCTTACATTTCAGTTATATTAATTAAGAATTGCGTAATAAAATATGCGATGGACCCGAATTTCTGAAGCGAAAAAAAACGAAAAAAAAAAAACAGAAGCAAGGTGGACTTTGTAACACATCCTTTAATTTAATGATTTTTTAATTATATTTATCTTCAGTCTGAAACGCAGTAATATCTTTAATTATTCAACGCTCTTGAATATCCGGGGGTCTACCTACATCCGGACTTTCCGTATAATTAGTCAAGATGTTTAATTCCGGGTGGTTAAATTACAAACTCCTTTTGTAGACACGTACACCTTATTATACCCTACTCCTTTTTTGCTTTCAAGTTAGGATACAAATATTTTTTTTATTTTTTATTATAAAATTTACCCAAATTTTGTAAATTACAGAAACTGCATTTCGATGATTTAATAATTATCGTTCATATGTATAGGGTAAGTCTTGGTATAGATGTCGTCTTCTGCGGTTAAGGTTGACACGAAAACGCTTTCAGAACTGTATAATTATATTATGTTAGTACGTAGGAGAGAGACGTGACACGTGACGTAGGATATGGTATGGTTAACTTGAGTCAAATAATATACTGAAAAAATTTTCTATTATAGAAAAGTGAATAAAGAGATAATAATTTCCAAAATTTACTGAATTATATAAATTTATTGAAAATATTGTATATATATGTAGGTATGTATGTATATATATATATTTAGGGAATCGACGAACCCCTCTGATGAAAACGCGATATACCTACCCTACTTTACACCGTAAAATTTTGCCAATTTCTTTTGTAAATAAGCACCCCTTGTGTAGATTCTGGATAAAATGTGCTTATAACGAGTTGCTCGTTACAATGAAGCACCTCAAATATCTCACTCACTCTTGGGCTCCCTTTTCTTAAAATATGAAGAAATACAACTTGAGATATATATATATATATATATTTATACGAAAGAATTATTTCTGTGCCAAAATTCTCAGGCATTTCTATAGACGTATATGAAAAGATGTATTACCAGTTATTCAAATTATATGTACTTTCGTTTATCAGAATAAGTATTACCCGAGGCCTTACTAAATCTGATGAGAATCTCAGTGTTGGTATCATTTGCTTAAAATTGTGAATAAATTTTTACTCTTTATCGAAAAATACAAAAAAAAAACGACATGTGTAAATTCAAATACTTCTTTTTTGGTGATATATACGTTTCTGTTCATTTTGACTAGCCAGAATTTTGCGGTTTAAAAATATTGAAAATTTGAATCAGGGTAGTCAAAATATGACACAAAGAAAAAAAAGAAAAATGATAATAAATTCGAGAACAAAAGTTAGATTAGATTATTTTAGAATTCTTAGACTCTTCAAGTTCACTCGGATCTTTTCCAATTTTATTAGTATTCGTTTTTGAAAATTTTAAATTGAGTAAAAAAAAAACTTTGTGATTTCAATGATGCAAAAAGTCCCCCTTTTTTTAAAATTATTTGAATTATGTACATCCATCGTTTATAAAATTTTTTTAAAAAGTGTACAATTGTGTAAAATCAAGTTGTTAAATGTCGAAAATAATTTCATTAATTAATGGTCGTTTTTGAGAGAACCTTTGTGGTGCGTTTAGGGGCCCATATATCCAAAATTCTCTTCAGCAGATCTGGTTAATAAACCAGAGAAGTAGGAGGGTTTTCTTTAACCCTTGAGTATAAACCCCGTACCTTTCGTGGTTTAAAAACAAAGTGAAAACAATGCAAAACAAAGTGAAATTTGTATGGAAAATTATTAACGAACCGTTATACACAACGGCGTTAGTATAATTAACTCGCTTTGTGATTGCCATAATTATATGTGAGGTTTTGCTGCTTCTATACTGCAGAGCGAGAAAACTCTTCAACGTGGTTTTCCACTTGACTAAAAAAAAAAAAAATTTCGGGTAACCGTAGATAAAATATTAAATGGACGATTTTATTTGAGGTCGTTTTTTATGTGGTTTGTATAACAGGAAAGTACAGCCGTCAGATATAATTCGGAAAAAACAAAAACCTTTATTAAACTATTTCGAAAATTCTTTATGGTCAAAAATTTATGAAGAGAAATTTTTTTTTTTAGAGCTTATACATCTGTCATCGATATTTTCACCTTTCATAGTTATTTTTCGTTCTAGTTTAGGCGTTGATCACTACCAGACTCAGCTATTATATGATTTAGTCAAAAGCGGATTGGCTAGCTAACCGCCCAGCTTTTCGCTGGTGACAAACAGCCGAGTAAACAAGTCAGGGTGAACGAGTAAACAGCGAGATAGTCGAACAAACAAACCAACGACAAAGAGAGGAAAGCAACTAAAGCTCCGTGAGCTATTCTCGCAGATGAAAAAAAAAAAAAAAATAGGGACAAGGCAAGAAATAATCTGTAACAAAATTGAATACGACAATCTTATGGAAGTTTATCTTATTTATCTTATTTGTCTATTTCATTTTCGAAATAAGTTACATCGGCAAAGTCTACGAAATTTTTTATTTTTTACTTTTCATCACCTACGGTGATATAAGAAACGTATTGGTTTTGGTCGAAAAGTGACTTTTTCTAATTTCAACGAATCTTCACGTTTTCGACCCTCTAGAATCCGAAAAACAGGTTTGTTGAAAGATCTCGGTCTGTCTGTCGGTCTGTTCGACAAACTCGCGCGGTGATCTCGGAAACGGCTCGATGAAAAAATCTGAAATTCACGAGACTTTACAACCAAATGATGGGCATGAAAAATTGCCATGTCTCGTTTAATTTGAACTTCCGGTTCTACCGGAAATGAATCGATTTTCGCTGTTTTACTGACAGACCTATACTTTTTTCTCTGTATTACCTTTCTGAATGAAAGAATATATTCTTCCGAGTTGAGAATTTCATATATATAGGGCATTCCTTGCCAATGACATCAAAAAAATTGTAAATATACCCAGACCGAATTAGAATGAATGCACTCTATAAAATTGTTGTTTGTCAATATACAGGACGATCCTTGCCAATGACAAGAAGAAATCATAAGTGTACCCAGATCGAATTGGGATTAACCGCACTGTATGAAATTGTTGTTTGTCAATATATATGGCATTTCTTTTATGTAAAATTTTCGATTCTGATCTTTTTGTTTCGGTTTTTCATTACTTGTTTATACTTTTTCTTCCCTTGACAAACCCGTCCTTTTTTTTTCTATTTGATGAAAAGTACTCCGAAAAACTGTTTTTCTGGCTTGTTTTTTTTATTTTCTATTTACTTTTCTAGTAATTATTCTTCGGATTCGGGTGATCCGAAATCCTTAATCGGAATTTTGGATCTACGGGTATACCGTTAAACCTAAACCTGTATTGCAGAGAAATTCAAGCTGTCTAGAGAATCGGCTTTGATTTGGCTCGGCTAGGCTGTCCGGTTAGACTGTCGCCCCCAATGGCTTTTGAGCCTGGTCCATTGATTACTGTAACATGATTCGCACAGCATTTCAAAGACAGGGGAGACCCGACATAGGAGAGAGAACCCGAAGGTAATCCTAGTTGTATATTAACGGACAACGTCGTTCGCATGATGGCTACGAAAGCCCTTAGCTATAACAGACTATTACAGTTTCTATCTACGAAATTAATTTACTCCCTAAATCCTCAGCTAGAATACCCAAAACAAATTTATCGTGTCAACGGATGATTGGTTTGTGGACAGTATTAATTATTATTTACATAATACGATAAAATAACCATTTTCGCATCACTCAATCATTCCATTATATACATATAATGTATATGAAATTATAAATCAACATACATTACAATTACCAACATTATTATTATTATTATTATTATTATTACTACGATAATTACATATTTGAGGAAGATTGAACAGTTTAAAAATTTCAATTAAAACTATAGTTTTCGTCAAATCGTTCAAAAATGATAACCAATATCATCTCTTGGTCCGTCTTTTGATTTTGAAAATGTGATCCATCTTATATAGGAGAATTAAAATTAAAGCACAAGAAATTATTTTTCGTTTGTTCTGCAGAAAGCTCGTACTGGATTTTGGAATTAGTAAATACGAGAAGGTATATTTTATTTTTATTTTTTTAACCCGAAAATTTAGAAATAAATTTTATCGATTGAAAATGTTTAAATAACGTTATGACTCATACGTCTACTCGTATGAGGATTTATTATTAATCCAACTAAGTCTAGCTAGCTTATTAGATATAATTAGTGTATGTATACGTATTGTATGTACATATATATAGTATGTTTAGGTATATGAGAAAATCTTGTTTCGAGTGATTAAACTTTAATTCAATCCACTTTGTACAGCAAACAATTTAGATTTTGCATTTAAAGCTAGGTTAGAATTATGAGAGCTTTTCTCTCCCCTTCAACGATCCTCAAAAGCTTTGACTTGCTATAGGTATACATAGGTATATGTATGTACATACGTATAATTGTTGAAAAAAAATTCTAAACTTTATAATATCAAAGTATGAAGGAGTAGGAGGAAGTGGAGGTATACCGTGTGTTTGTGCAGAGGCGCTACAGTATGTCCAGTAGCGGATGTACAGTCGCCCACCGCGTGGGTACCCACGTTACGCAAATTTATCGGTATGGTATAGTAGATACAGTCTAAATTCGATCTACGTGATCATTAGCTGAAGCTACTACTTCAGTGCGCCGTTTGATGGCGCGCTTGGCCGTGCTCTTGGCTATAGCATGACAAAGATTGACTATTTTTATTGCAAACAATTATCACACATACAAAACGTTCTTCGTATGCCGAATATTTGGTACACAGAGGATCGCAGCTGACTGCCGTTTCGACGGATGAGTAACCGAAACTATTTTTCATAAATACGAGTGCATCTCTAAGAATATAACCTGAAAACCGCTTCAAGTTTCACACAATTATTCAGATCTGTGTGAAGTAGGTAGATGTACTTTTCACTTTTGCAGATGCACTCGTATTTATGAAGAGAAGTTTCACTTGCTCATCCGTCGGAACGATAGTCAGCTGCGATCCTTCGTGTACCGAATATTCGGCGTACGAGGATCGTTTCGTAAGTATGATAATTGTTTTCAATAACAATATTCAACGTTTGTCATGCTATAGCCAAGAGCACGACCAAGCGCGCCATCAAACGGCGCACTGAAGTATTAGCGTCAGCTAATGATCACGTAGATCGAATTTAGTCTACATCTACTATACCATACCGATAAATTTGCGTAACGTGAGTACCCACGCGGTGGGCGACTGTACATCCGCTACTGGACATACTGTAGCGCCTCTGCACAAACACACGGTATATTACTACGCAAAAAATCATACCTATAATGTATAAGAAAATTAATTTAACAAAAAATTAAACAACTTTTTTATTATTATACCGATGATTTTCTCTATCATATTTATAACACGTGTATCGATTATTTAAAAATCGAAAAATATGGTTAGATTCACGTGAAATTTTACTTCAAATATTCTATGTATGTATACCTATACGTAATGTCTATATGAGGCGTTCAACGTAGAACGAGCCACTCGCAGATTTATTTATTTAATAAAAATAATATACGAAATTGGAGTGGCCGGTTTGACGAAAAATCTTCCATATTGTATAAAAACATATGTAAAATAAATGCGAAACTAGTGTTTCAAATATTTCGTTTGAAATTGAGTGAAGAGTTGATTATTGGTACAGGCACTTCCATCTTTTTTCTTTTTTTTTTCGTTTTTTTTTTTCTTGTTTTTTTTTCTTTTCTTTTTTCTACTCTGTTCTGATAGCCCTAGAGATGAAGTTGGATGAGAATTAGAGCTTACGTGAATATCGCGCTGCCGAGGCACTTATCTGCTTAGCGGTTGACCGGGCAACCAAAAGCCAATGGCCGATAAATTTCTCTTTCGAAACGTACGAAACCGCACAGTACCACACCGGAGCACCATGGCGCGATTGACGTAAAGCATAGAATCCTTTTTTTCTTTTTATTTTTTTCTGTTTTCTTTCTCTTTCTCTCTGTCTCTCATTTTTTCTCCTTTTCCTCTAGGTTTTTCTTGTCTATCGATAGGTATAGCTGTATGTATATACATATAGGTATATCCATACATATATATATATATATATATATATACATATATGCACGGTGCTCTGAACTGGGAGTAAGTTTCGGAAGAGAAAAGCAGTCAAAGGAGCCAAACCACCCCTAGGAGAGGACTGCGAAAGTTCTTCCGGTGCACACTTATAGTATATACATATATATATATAGGTATATAGATGGATATATATGTGCGTGTTGCCTATATCTATATACATACACCATATAAAGCAAAACTCGGTATATATCGAGGAATAGCGTTTCCTCGTATATACGTATGTATATATAATACATATATATATATATATATATATATATATATATATATATATATATATATATATATATATATATATATATATATATGTATTCAGATAAAGGAGAAGATTTCAGCTGCAGTGATGTGACCGGAAGAATGAGGTGTAAAGCTCCACTGCACTGCATTAGACTTGAAAGCTCCAGTTCCAGGATCAAACCACCTCAGTCAGTACCCATTTGAAATGAAAATCAACGCATCTATATACCTACCTCTAGAATTCTATTATACAGTATCTATGCCCCGAAGTAATTGACGAACATATATACTAAAGAACTTTCAAATACCAAAATACAAAACAAAAACAAGCCGGAAAAATAGTTTTTCGGAGTACTTTTCATCAAATAGAAAAAAAAAGGATAGGTTTGTCAAGGGAAGAAAAAGTATAAAAAATTAATAAAAACCCGAAATAAAAGATCGAAATTGAAAATTTCCTATAAAAAAAAATGCCCTATATATTGACAAACAACAATTTCATACAGTGCGTTCAATCCTAATTCGATCTGGGTACGCTTATGATTTCTTCTCGTCATTGGCAAGGATCGTCTTATATATTGACAAACAACAATTTTATACAGTGCATTCATTCTAATTCGATCTGGGTATATTTACAATTTTTTTGGTGTCATTGGCAAGGAATGCCCTATATATATGAAATTCTCAACTCGGAAGAATATATTTTTTCATTCTGAAAGGTAATACAGAGAAAAAAGTATAGGTTTGTCAGTAAAACAGCGAAAATCGATTGATTTCCGGTAGAACTGGAAGTTCAAATTAAATGAGACATGGAAATTTTTCATGCTCATCATTTGGTTGTGAAGTCTCGTGAATTTCAGATTTTTTCATCGAGCTGTTTCCGAGATCACCACGTGAGTTTGTCGAACTGGCCGACAGACAGACCGACATCTTTCAAAAAACCTGTTTTTCGGAATCTAGAGGATCAAAAACGTGAAGATTCGTTGAAATTAGCAAAAATCACTTTCCGACCAAAACCAATACGTTTCTTATATCACCGTAGGTTATGAAAAGTAAAAATTGACAAAAAAAAAAAGTATCGACGGTATATTTTCAAAATATTCTTCAAACCGTTGTCGACTATTATAACGAATAAGAAGAAGAATTATATAAAAATGATTTGAAAATACGTAAAATTTCAAAATCATATCAGTTTTGTTTTGTAATTTGATTTTGACTTGTTGGGATTCTTGTATAGGTATGTAATAATAGAATTAACGTAAACTGGCAAACGTTGCACGAACTTGTATATAGTTATATACATATAAACGAATCGATTCATTTAATTCCTTGCGATTCCCGGGGCTTAGCAGTCAGTCAGTCAGTTAGCCGGTGAAAATTATCCCCCTTTACATCTGCAGGTTCGATCGATTTATACTAGGTATAACGATGAACGAATGTACGGACGATGTACTGACGCAACGCAACGCAACGCAACGCAACTCAACGCAAAGCAACGTAATGTAACGTAACGTAACGTAACGCAACAACGAATACGCAGAAACGAGAGCGACTATAGTTCGCATTCGCATTCGCATTCGCATTCGCATTCGCATTTGCACGTATCGCATATATCGCGTTGGTGTTGGTGTTGCGGCCGTTTCCTACCACCGACACATCCAATCTACTGACGCAATTCAAATTACGTCCTTTGAAGTGCGACTCGCATCCGTTTCCGTTTCCGTCCCTCGACTCTCACCACTTCTCGCCCTTTACTCTTCACCCACCTCGTACTATAATGTACGCACCCTACCAACTGGCACAAGTCTACTTTTACCACTCGTATATATAAGAGCGAATGCCCATCGACGAGGGGATCAAAAAATCAAAAAAAAAAAAAAAATAGTCAAATAATAAAATTAAAAATAATAGGGTGGGTCCTTATGTTGGGTATTTTCTAATCTTTACCACGTGAAAAAATTTTTTATTTCATGTTTCGAATTGCATATTCACAAATTAAGATCTTGCAAAATGAATTGATCCACAAAAAAATTGTAACAATTTTATACCAGCTCAACAATTTTTAGATTTATTTTAAATAGCTTTTTCAAAATCTAACACCCTGTATATGTACGAAATATACTGCGTGTAGGTACTGTGTCAATCCCTATCGCTTTCTGCAGTTTCTCTCACGTTTATATATTTACGAGAATCCCAGGTACTCAAATTTCCATCAATTATCGTATCATTCAAATATAGGGAAGACCTGCAGGGTTCAAAACGCTCATCGGATTGTAAAAATTTGTTGAAAAAAAAAATTGTTTTTTTGTGTCTTCTAATTTTCAATCTTAAAATAAACAACGCTTTTCTTTTATTTCAATTAGAAATGAAGTTGTTGCTTTTTTTTCATTTATAATGTTTTGTTTTTGACGGTGTACATCTTGTTCTAAATTTTTGATTTTTTGTTTTCTCCCTTTCAAGTATTTCGACTCGTTTTTTTTTTTTTTTTTATCCAAAACGATACCGAAAGTCACTCAATATGTGACTGTAAATTAATTATCTTTTATTTTTTTAACCCTTATTCTATAATAATAAGATATCAGAAATAATGGAAGTCAATTTCAAAACTGCAAACACTGAACCATTAATTTTCTATTTCTGTTACGAATATAATCCTAAGGGGTATAAATAGAGGGTGAATAAAAAATACGATCGAATAAACTGAACCGCATTGATTTTTACTCCCTCTTTTGTTTGAAAAACATCAATTTTTTTCTATTCATCTTCTTTTATTTTTTTTTTCTTCAAAATTCACTCCGAACTTTCGATCGTGCAGAAAATATATTTTCACAAAATTTATCACTCAAGACTTCTGTTCACTATGTAATTAATGACTCAATCAATTAGATCAGGAAGTTAAATATATATATAGACGCGATAGATGGTGGAGTCTGTTCAAAGATTAAGTTGGCCGTAGGAAGAGACATGTATATAAAAAAAAAAAAAAAAAGTAAAAGTAAAAGAAAAAGAAAGAAAGAAACAAAAAGAAAAAAATCAAAAAGAGAGAAACGTTGAATATAGTCTTGCTGCATCAGAATTGGCGAGGAAATCAATTAAATCCAAAAAATTTTACCCAGTCTGGACCAATCGCTTGTGCCAATCAATTGTAACAGTTGGTCGTTTCGCGACCAGGGTTATACGGATATTCGCACCCCTGGACTGCCGAGCAGATATATATTAACTCGCTGTCAAGTTAATGGCGGATTCTCTCTTGTTACTATTATTATTATTATTATCACAGCTGACGTAGCAAGTTATAATTCTACACATATCCAGATAAAAAAAAAAAAAAAAAAAAAACTTGATATCTTACAGAAAAGTTTTTGTTTTTTATAAATTCAATCTAAGAATCAATTTAATTGGTATATATATGTAAAGAAATTTAATCTTTTTGATAAGATTATACATCCTTGGATATTCCTATACGTATTTATGTAATTTCTATATGGGGCATTCCACGCCAACTCGACCAGTATTAAACCCCGACCATCTCGAAATCATTTCATATTTTTTTCTAACATTCTACTCGGTAAAAAACGCGACCTAAATTTTTTTCAAATTTTTTTATTAAACCGTTCATTTTTTATAAATTTTTAAAGTCAATTGCGAATGCCCATTTTCTAAAGTCTGAAAAAATTCTCAAAAATTCAGTGAATGACACGAAACACCCCACGTTAAGGAAAACGTGGTCCGAATTTTTTTTCTTTTTTCTATTTTTTTATCACTTAATTCGGAATTTTCAAAATTTTTGAACCCAAAATTAAAACAGGATCAAATCGTAAACGTCAAATAAGGGTCAATTAACTTGTAAATTTACTTGTAAATTGATCCTTATTTGATGCTTACGATTTTAAAAATGGGCATTCGCAATTGACTTCAAAAATTTATAAAAAATGAACGCTTTAATAAAAAATTCTGAAAAAAATTCAGGTCGCGTTTTTTACCGAGTAGAATGTTAGAAAAAAATATGTAATGATTTTGAGATGATCGGGGTTTAACACTGTTCGAGTTGGCGCGGAATGCCCCATATACATATATCTAAATGTATATAACCAAGCCCTATAGAGAACTACGAGAAATAACATTTTTTAGTCACGTTCGTGAGTGTATAGGTAATATTTGTTCGTATATAATTGAATCGTTATTCGTTATATTTCTCGCCTTTGTTTACGGTATGTAGGTAGGTATATGGTCTCACACCGATTGAATTATCGATCTATATAATCAATCTTCAATATGACACATATACATATATGTGTGTGTCTGTGTGTGTCTGTATTTGTATTTAATAAATCTGATCCCAGATGGGACGCGTCCGATATCTGCACGACGGACACTGTTTGTGTAAATGGTAAAAAAATAAAGAAAAAAAAAATTTTTTTCATAGATTTCAGAATCCAACGATTTGTGTACCTAGGTATATACATTTCTTTTTTCAAACAACGAAATTTATAATTCAGTTATTGGATGTTAAAGGCAAAGACAAATTTGGAACAATTTTTTTTCTTTCTTTCTTTCTACTCAATCAGTGCAGATATTTGATTTTTCAATAAACGTAACGTCTAAATTAAGCGACTGAAAAAATATTACGAATTGCAAAAAAAATTTCGAACGGTTATAAATTACTAATTTATTTCAGACAATTTCGAATTTTCAAGATCTTTAAAGTTCCGAATTCAACCTCTGCTGCTTTTCGTTTTGAAGTTTTTTTTAATACTTTCAGGTAAATCCAAATTTTTACCCTTTAGGATCTTCGAAATTCGGAACTTCGTTGCACTCTGCAACTCATACATTTATATAGTAAAAATATCACGTCTATACCTACTAATTAAAAATAAAAAAATAAAGAAATTTCCCTTTTTTTCTTTCAATATATTTACTCTCTTTTTTTACTTTTTCATCCCTTTTACACCCACACACACACACACATACACGAATATATATATTTGTTAGTAGAATTCATCAACGAGTGATCGTCGATGACAAAGGGAAGCTCTGCCCGGTGCTCACCCTCTAGTTTTTGGTGAACTGTATACTGTATATATCGTATAGGCAACCCTCCGCAGTTTCGTTCGTTCGTTCGTTCGTTGGACTGGACTGGACTGGACTGGCTTTTTG
Organism: Macrophya annulata; assembly: GCA_963924015.1. Classification (NCBI taxonomy): domain Eukaryota; kingdom Metazoa; phylum Arthropoda; class Insecta; order Hymenoptera; family Tenthredinidae; genus Macrophya; species Macrophya annulata. The sequence goes on from OZ001258.1 coordinate 4,304,216, forward strand.
TCAATTCACGGTGTGTTTGCGTTAAATTGAAATCATTTGGTCGAATGAGGTGTAATCTTTTTATCCGATTCCCATTGTATACGTCGTTATAAATGTGACCGATGTATCATTACATAACGTGGCAGCTTTATTTCAATTCACTATTATACCCACACGGATTTATGTCAACGAACCTTGTCCATCATGCCAACCTACTACAACGAGGAAATGAATAATGAATGATATTCACACTCCTATATATATATCGCTTTATGATTCATGCATATACAGTTAGGGGTACGATGTAAAACACCATAACTACCTACACCCTAAATTCTCAAAATATAATTGTTCTTTAACACTTCATCGAGTATCGATAAGTACTTGATAAATCATTCAAATTTTTTTATATTTTAATTTTATATATTTTATTTGTTGAGAAATTTCAAATTTACCTACTCGTATGTGTACCTACCTACTTCGTTTCGAGATGGAATCGTGAAGCACTTTTAGAAATGAAAATTCTTACAATCTACTAAGAAGTTTTCGAAATCTTTTACTGTAAAGGTGAAATTCTGTGTCGAGAGGACCTGAAATCCGAATAAAAATCCGAAAATAAGAAACTTTTTTTATTTTTTTTATTTATTTTTTTTTTTTTTCTTCTTGTAAAGCCATACGATTTTCATATTTTTTTCCCTTTACCTTTCCTCAGGTTTCTTGGATTCGGAAAAGAGACCTTCACATTCTTACTGCCGGTATACTCACGTATACATCCGACCAGAGGTTTCAGGTGATTCGACCTGACAAGTCGGAGAACTGGACCCTTCAGATCAAATTCCCTCAGGAGAGAGACTCTGGTATATACGAGTGCCAGGTGAACACAGAACCAAAAATGTCTCTAAGCTACAGACTCAACGTAGTCGGTGAGTGGTTTGAAATTTTTTATTTATTTATCAAAATTTTCTAATCGTTTTTTTTTTTTTTTTATTTTCATCTTTCTCTTAAAAATCTTCTCGTTCATCAATGCAATGTGTGTTCCTAAATTTCCGGTTTTTGTTTTTCTTTTTTTTTTTTTTTTTTTTATACATATATTTCTCTGAGTTATCTTTTTCTTTTGTGATGGAATATTCAAGAAATATCTACATACACATGTATAATGAATGTGTCATGGGATACGTGGGTTTATTGATATCCGTACCTTTTATTTGCATTTTTGAGTAGCCGTATAGCGCGTAAAGATAGCAACATGTATGTACTGTTACGTAAAAACGTATACCTAGTTATATAATGTTGCCGGATATTAATTGAAAAGCCGGAAAACACCCCTGCGATCAAGATTATTAAAATATAATGAAATTTTCAAGTAAATATATACATATACCTATATATATATAGATATATAGGAACGACTGGAATTGTGTATTACGATGTATATAATATAGAGTAAGAATATTTTAAGGGATGGGATGAATAATATCCATAAATACATACAATGAATATAGGATGTACACAAAAGATATAATTCTACATACGTATGTGTATGTATATGTATATGTAAATACCTACATAGCTATTTACTTACCATAACCAACATGTGGCAAATGACATCTCCTCTGAAGAGAAAGGTGAACGAAATATCTTCTCGAACGAAGAACTCGTTAGTTGAGCATTGTGTAAGGAAATTGTAGGAACGAGGGAGGGGGAAGGGGATGCTATGGTTGAAATAATCGCCGAATCCTTTGTCTCCTAAATATATCTTCATAGTATAAATTTGAAAATGACAATATAGCGTGATGATTCGCTTTAAGTCATTTTGTTAGGGGTACCTATATATGAAACTTTTGTAACTATGACTTAAATACGTTAAATAAGGAAACCCCACTTCTCTCTCCTCTTCAATCCCCAAACTACTATCTTCCTTATTTCCGCAAGGGTTTAACAGACTTTTGGTTTCACGTCTCAATTAATTCAGTTCCTATAATATCAAGCGTGATTTTTTAAATCAAATTTTCAATGTGCTAAGTTTTTCTGTTTTTCTTATTTCTTTTTTTTTTTTTTGGCAATTTCTCTTGCACTGATTCCGATAGGCGATGTCCGGTTGAATCTAATCAGGAAGCTTATATACACGAATTCAATAAAAAATCGATTCCTTTTCTTATTGCGAGAGACAAAAGTACAAACGAACAAAAAAAAAAAAGAACAGAACAAAAACAGGAAGTAGAAATATTTGGCTGTGTCTTCGGGGGTAACGAGGCGTTTGCAAAAGCGTGACCAGAAGGACAAAAGGGAGAAGGAAGTGAAAAAGATGTTGTGAGAAAGGGATGTGAATAGGAAAGGCGCAAGAATAAAATGAGGAAAAAAAAAGGGGTGAAGAGAAGAGAACAGGCTGAGGTAATAAGCCGTTGCTGCAATGTTGCTCCCGTTCGCCTCTTGCTGATCGTTCCTGTTCAAGACTATATATATATATCTGCTATTCTTTTCCTTTTTCATTTTCTTTATCTTATTCTTATTTCTTTTTTCTTCTTATTTTCTATTCTATTCTTTTCCGTTTATTTTTTTTTTTTTTTTTTCTCTTCTTTTCTTTTCTCTTGAAATCATCCGACCTTGAAGTCCGCTGGGGGCAACACTTTTCGTTAAATTATCGCCGAGGATTCCTCGTTAAATTATCATACTTCACTAGCCATACACCCTGTCCCTCTTCGTCCCACTTTATCCGAGGAATATTCTTCTTCTTCTTCTTCTTCTTCTTCTTCTTTTCCTTCTTTCTTCAGTGTAACCTGTGCCCTCCTACAGGACCAGTTCCTCCATACATACATATATATGTATATATATATATATATATATATATATATATATATATATATATATGTATATATGTACCTATATACATTATGCCTTTCTCCACGGAGGACAATCTTTCTATTCTTTTTCTTAATTTTCTTTTTTTTTTTTTTGTTTTTTCTTCCTTTTTCTTTCTTCCCTTTTTTTCGACGCTCTTATTGTTTGCGGAAAAAAGCGTGAACGTACCTTATACATATATACATAGGTATATATCTATATATACCTAAGAAGCGAAATTTCTTACAAGATAGGTAATAATTAAATTCCTTAGTCATTCCCAGCTGCAGCTATAAGAACGTTTTAAGATATAACCGCTATGTACTATGTATGTATATACATACTTGTATTTATCTATATATACCTATATGTATAACGATATCGAAAAATTCGGATATGTTAAATATATAATTAAAAATTTTTATGACACAATTTTTTTTTTGTTCTGTCTTAGTTTTTTTTTTTTTTCTTTATTTTAGTAAAATTTTTGAAATGTTTGAAAATTTTACTGCTAAATAATCGATGTTATTTCAAAAATTTTGTTTGATATTTTTCTAACGGATTTGTACGGAAAAAAATTTCATCAGATTTATTTCGAAAACTGAAGAGGAAAAAAAAAGAAAGCAAAAATAGAATTTTTTTTTTGTATTTGTAAATTTTAGAAATTGATATACAAAATCAAAAAAAAAAAAAATGTACGACAAAATTCCTCGAATCGTGGGACGGATATATATCTCTTTGATATTTTGACCCGGTTTGATGATTGGTGACACGCATATCTAAACCTAAACCCTGTATATATCTACATGCGTATATGTTACATATTTCATTTTTTTTATTTTTTGTTTTCCTTCCTTTATTTTTTTCATTTTATTTCTTGTCCCCAACGTTCCGTACGATTGAACTCGGATTGAAATTGATAGGTGATACGCAATTCTCGTCGAGGATATGCGATGCCTATATAACAATTCCTGTATAGTAAAGGGTTTGAAAAAGGGTAACGAAAAGAACTCTGCAGGGACCTCGAGGACAAAGTGTGACGATAAGTCTACTTCAAAACAATCCGTTATTTATTATTTATTATTTTTTTTATTTTGGGGGGGGGGGGGGGGGGGGGGGATTTTTTGATTTTTGTTTAAAAAAAGAAGAAACAAAAAGTAACAAAAATGAGGAAATTTAAAATCGTATAATCTGGACGAGTGCAAATTATATTTATTAGCGATTGTGTGCAAACCCACAACCCTAATAAGAGTAGGAAAAATCTTCTTTTTTTTTGTTTTTACGAATCTCGTATGAATCTCTGGATGCAGTAGCCATTAAATAAGTCCGGGCAATAACCTTGTAGCTTTGAAACGACCCCTCGCTAATCTAAATCGGATTAACCATCAATGGCGACCACTGGGCCGCTGCGTTTTGCTTAACGAATTCGTTTTTGTTCAATGTGAGAGTATATGACCCATGTATGTATATATGTATGTATATGTACACATACAGATACGGGGATGAAATGCCTCTGGCAATTTGGCCGGTTTTAGTTTAATAAATTATACCTATATAGCGTACATATATACATATATACGTGTATGTGTGTATATATAATAATCGAATAAACTATAATCAAAAGTATGTATTTTGTTTTTTTAATATTTTTTTTTTTTTAAATAAATAATTTTCGAAATTGTATACAGACTTTTGATTTTATTATTTTGAATATATATGGGTTATATAATGTATATCGATTATTTTTATCGAATCACCGATGTATAAGGATTAATCTTCATTCTTTTAATTCTTGTAGTAATTTCTTTTTTTTTTTTAATTTCATTATTATTTTTGAACATTAATTTTTCTGTTTTTTTTTTTGAAATATGATTACCTGTGAATTAGAAATAATAAAATGCCTTATTTCTCCGGCAATAATCTTTAAGTGTTTGACGGGTACAATTAGCAAGAGGTCTGAGGGCGTTGCGAGACCCTTTGCCCGGGCTGATGAGTTCCTCGATTACAGCCCTCGAGAGAAATAGAGAGAAAGAGAGAGAATGAATGAGTGAGAAAGAGGAAAAAGGGAAAATGGAAAGAGAAATGGGGAAAGAGAGGAATAAGGAAGAGAGTTAGAATAATAAGGGCGGAATAGGAACGAGTAAAGACACAGGGTGAGCCGTTTTGAGGGATGGAAAAGTATAGTAAAGTTAGATCTAAAGGCCTCGGGTTCTGAAGTTGCTCCAGTTCTTGTCAAGGGTTAAATATTATTTGACTACAAGCGGTGCGGCGCGGTGTACGATTGATGAAATTTAAATTGAATTCCCTAAGTAAAACCTTTAATTTTCACCAAGAAAATCTGACGTCCTTTCCAGTATCCTACTGCCTCTACCCTAGGCCCTTGCTCTTGCAATCCCTTGGGAGTGTCGTATCCCCTGCAGGCTGTTTTCTTTTAGAAACTCGTACATATCCACCCTCTGGAAGGAGATTTTTATTTTTTTTTTTTTTGTTTTTTTAATTTTTTTTTTTCTTCTTCTTTTTTTCGTTTTCACTGAACAAATAAGTCGACAAAACAATAAAGCAAGTGAAAATAAAGAGAGAGAGAGAGGGGGGTGGGGGAGGGGGGATGAAGAAAAAAAAAACATTTTAATAATAGGACAGAGAAAGAGGGAGAAATAATTTGCTGCAAAAGCAAACAACCCTTCAGTATTACCTACCCTACAATTCTTGCGTTTTTATTTGTAAAGAATTATGTCACAAGTATAATGGACGTACATAGCTTAGTGTAGAAACCTTTTCGAAACGAAATATTGAAAAGAAGAAGAAGAAGAAGAAGAAGAAGAAGAAGAAGACGAAGAAGAAGACGGAAATTGTATAGAGTTAGGGTGTAAGGGAGGATCCCAATTGAATAAGTGGAAAGTTTGGATTTTTATATTCAATTCAAAGTATAAGTTTTGAATTAAAATTGAGCGATATTAGAAACTGTGAAAATCCAAAAAATTTTTGGTGTAAAACTAAAAAATGCGATAAGAAATGAAGAAATTTTCGAATATTTTTTTAACCGTAAAATTAGAAATTTGATTTCTTGTTTCTTTGAAAACGAATTAGAAACGATTTTTCATTTTCTGTTCCGTTTTTCTTTCTTTCTAATTTTTTTTTTTGTAAGTTAAACAGGAAAAAGATGTATATTTAGAATCAATCTTTTAATACAAGGGTGTTGAATCATCAGGTGAGTGAAATTCGAGTTTTGATTGGAATAAAATAAAATACAAAAATGACCGAGACTTTCTATTTCCATACACGATTAAATATCAAAAAAAAAAAAATAAAATAAAATAAAATAAAAAAAGAGAAGAAAACTGATATAGCGTCAGCAAATCACATTTACCATGAGTCTGCACGTAGGTTGGTATATTCAAGCAGTCAGCAATGGACGTTCTTTTCCGGCTCTGGGTGAACGAGTATATAAATTTGGCCACTTATTTATTTTTTTATATATATAAATTTTTTATTTTTATATTTTTTATGTATGTATGTATGTATGTATATATTTTCGACTTTTTTATCCGCCCACTACCTCCGCTTTCACTTATATATACCTGTTAGTTATATATATATATATATATATACGCAATTTTTCACTGGCGTAATATTTTTAAAACAGCTGCTTCGCCCGTTTCTCCCGAAAAAAAATATTCAGGCGACATTCGGATCCTCCTTCCCCACCCCCCTCTTTTTTTTTTTTGTTTTTTTCTTTTTTACTGCATAAACAAGGTTGCTATACCTTTATACGAAAAAATAAAATATACAGAATAAAAAGAAACGCAGATTCAGCCTAGTTTCAATTTTTGATTAAAATTGCAGATGAGATTTTCAACCTCTGTACGAGAGTTATTTTTCCATCTCTCTCTCTCTCTCTCTCTTCATCTCTTTCCTTTTATACTTTGGTTACTTTATTTTCTTCTTTTTTCATATTTTTTTATTATTTCTTTTTTTTTCTCTTTTACCTTTAGCGTAGTAAAAATTTCAAGCTTTTTCGCAATTTAGCAACCCGTTCAATGGGTCTTTGATAATTTTAAAGTTTAGTGGAAGCTTTTGAACGTTTATATATATATATATATATATATATATATAGTCACATGTATTTATATAGGTGTTCAGGAACTAGGTATATACATACATATAGACCAAGAAGGAGTGGGTATAGAATGTAATCACTTTTGAGCCTTTTCAAAAGTTACGCTTCACTTTATTTCGGAATAAATTATAGGCAAGACGTGAAAGATAAAGTTAGACGTTTGTAAGAAAGCGAAAATTTCACACCCATGAAGTACAGTACGCCTAGTATTAAAACACCTTCGTTTAAGAATTTTAGGTTATCCTATATACATGTATATACATGCATATATACATGTATATACCTACCCTTATATACTATTACTATAGGTCCAAGGGATGGTTAAAGTAGAAGGATTAACGCCGTCGTTAAAACAACAATTAGTAAGAAAATTGCCACCTCGAGATAACTTATCCAAAACCTAGATGCCTCCCTAGTGTTTTTGGTATTGTTTTAAATAATTTAGAACCTTCATGCGGGCTGCATACAGGAAGGGGAAAACCAAAATGAATATCTCTTCTTGTTATACCCATAGCGCGGTTTTATCCTTCAACCCTTAACGAGAGAGAGAGAGAAAGAGAGACAAAAAGAGAGAGAGAGAGAGAGAGAGAGAATGCTCTCTATATCCTTGAGGGAAAACCAATGATCAAATCAACGGTTTATTACCAGGATATAATACGACGGGGCTATCAAAAAAAAATACGTAGCTCGTTTTTGATGGGATCGTTATATGTATACACATACATGTGGTAGATATATATATTACATTATTCCTATGTCAATACATAAATAAATGAATAAATTTAGACATTCGGAGGAAAAATGGACCCCCAGTTGATCATTTTATTTTAACGATTCTTGTATATTTTTTTATTTTCCTATTTATTTTGTTTCTTCTTGAGCACTTTGAAGATTTTTTATCAACAAAAATTGATGTTTAAATTGAAAAAAAAAAAAGAGAAAAATAAATTTTTTTTTCTCTAAAAATCACACATCAAATAAAAAATAATCAGGTTTTAAATCTGGCCAAATTTGGCATGAAATGCCCTATATATGTATATATATATGTAATAGTCAAACAGATAGATAAATAAATGAAATCAAAATGATGCTATGGAGATTGACTGCGGGGGGATGAATATTCGTGAAAAAGGACGTTTATTAAAAAACGTCCGTAAAAAAACGAAATAAAAAAAATTACCTAATTCAAAAACGAGGGAAAATAAAGGTAAAGAGAGAGAAAATAGATAATTAAATTGAACAAACGTCGAAAAATCGTAAATAATTTGAGCCGAGGGTAAAGAAGAAGAAGAAAAAAAAAAAAAAAAAATAAGAAATAAATTTTTTTTTTTTTTTTTTTATTTTCATCCTAATTTTGTATACCTTAACTAATTTTAATTCATTATATACCGTAAACTGCATTTATATCTATATTATACTGGTGCACCGCGAACATAGCGAGCGGTTCATTAAGCAGAGAAATTAATCTAAATTATAAAACGGAGGTGTTTTGTTTAGGCCTTTTTTTTTTATATATATCCCTCACTTTCTCTCTTTCTCTCTATTTTCGGAGAATATTTTTCACACGCCGTTTTAAGGTTCGTTTATGGTGTTCCTGGCGTCTGGCAGCAACCCGTTTCTAACGGTGGTTGGTTAGGGGTGGTTTGGGTTGGGGTCTCTAGAGCTCAAATAATTACTCCCCAATGTTTTCATTATCTCGACAATATTCATCTTCCTCTCCCTTAGCCCCTCTGTCTTCATCCTCTGCAACAGCCACTGGGTTTCTCTACCTTTTCAACCCCTGTAAACCCCTTTGCCTTCCCAATGTTCAAAGCTAAGATATTTCGCCTTGTGTACAGTTATATATATATACATATATATGTGTATATATATATATATATATATACCTGACTGGACAGAATGATGAGTATACTCGAATTATATATATATATATATATATATATATATATATATATATATATATATATATATATATATATATATATATATATATATATATATATATATATATATATATATATATATATATATATATATATAAGCAAGTTAAATAAGTACCTACCTAATTCAATTTTGGATACCAAGTTAAAAATTTCACGAAAGTTAAAGTTCGTATAAGTATCAAAATGAAAATGAAGAGAGTTAAAAAACTCCGGAAAGTTTAAGATTTTCTTATTTTCTGATCGTATTCGTGTTTGAAAAATAATTAACTAGTTAGTTAGGTAATTGTTACTAAGTTTAATCTAATGAAGAGATGACGAAACACAAGAAGCCTTACCTATACCGTTTGCGGCACAACATTTGCCTAAACCCAAAAGCGACCCGTTTCAACGCCAAAGGCCAGCTCACTAGGGTTTGAAGTAGAAAGTGGGTGGTTGTAGGGTAGGTATGGGCTACCTACCTACCTACCTACCTACCTACCCCTAATATAGCCGAGACATAACCCTGAACATTTTCCCAACGAGGCCCTTACAGCGACGCGGGCAACTTCTACGACCTTTTAAACCAGATGAAACAATGTCCATGAGATAATAAAAATCCCACGTTAAAGGTTTTTGTTGCTCTCTTACATTTTTTATTACAAATTTTTTCTTTTTTTTTTTTTTCTTACCTTTCTTCCTTCTTCTATACTTTCTCATTTTTTTTTTATTTTCTGATTTATTTGTCCGTTTTTTTGTTTCTTTCTATTTTCAAATCTGAGGGTGGGGGGGGGGGCAACATATCGATGAAATAAATTTTCTTTTTTTCCTTTTCATTTTGGAGTTTTGGAATTTAGTAATAATTTTAAAATTCGCTATATTTGATGGAATTAATTAACGCGTCAACATGGAAGGCATCAATCAATTGGCAATTTAAACTATACATATATACATACATATAGTACCTATATACTTTATTAATTAATAGGCAAAAGGATATGTAAATTATATCGTGATTGTAAACGAAATGTTGTTCTGATTGTTCATATCGACTAATTACACGATTCACGTATATACTATATACATATATACGTATACATATGTATATACATACATATCTGTCTGTCGAATACTGAATCGTGTATTAGTGAACGAAATTGGCCGTTCAATTACTTTCCAATTTTCCACACACGGGTTTCGTGATTACGGGTGAAATTTTAATGAGTTTTCTGGCGATCGGTACCTTTGCTTACCGAATTAAAAAATAAAATAAAAAAACCTCCTTTTACACACACATACACACACATATAGTAATATTCACATATATTAGCTTCTATATATTCTAATTAAATTTCCTTTGACAAAACGTCGAAAGTAATATGGTAAAAATTTCAACGACTCAAGTAGGTGCAAAAAGATTAAAAAAATTTCTTTAATCTTGTGCTTTGCTGTAAAGTGGAGAAAAGAAAAGAGCTTTAAGGATCCTTCAATTTTATTTATTTATTTTTTATTTTTTTCACTGGATTATAGGTACGTCTAATTATTAAGGCAAAAAATCTAATTAACGATTTCAACTGGATACAATAGAAAAAAAAAATAAAAAAACATAATTTAATTTTTTTTATTTTATATTTTTTTAGTATTAAAAAATGAAAAAGATAATTTCAATTCGAGATAGAAAATATCAAGTATTTCAGGATATGCACCTATGTATGTATGTATATTCAACGTACGCATATACAAACATGTGGTATGTGAAAATGATATTCGTGATTGAATTTTGTTATACAACTAAAAATAAAGAAGAAACAAAAATCGGCTATATGTATATGGGATGTATAAAAAAATGCGAATCAATTATAACTGGTAGAAGAATTTTTAAATAACGTAGAGTTTAATTTAAATTTATAAATTGATTTTTGGAATTAATTTTCAAAGAAATTTATTTATGGATAATTATGAGGAAAATCGCGGATTCTTACCTAGCTCATATTATATTCTATGTGACTGTATATATCTATCTATATATATATATATATATATATATATATATATATATATATATATGGAGATAACTGAGTGAGTAAGACTAGGTTCGGTTAGGTTGACACCAAACAAACTTGATAATTAATGGTATAGTACCCAGATTCCCCAGATCGTGAGATAGTTCTCAAACATTCCCGACTAGAATCTCGGTTTGGCTTGACGCTGCAGACACAGCTTATATGTAGATATTAACGTGAGACAAGAAAATCATCGGTTTCTAACCAAAATTGAAAATTTTTTTATAACTAAAGAAAAATATATATATATATATATATTTGTCCAAAAAAATTTCATCCGAAATTTTCAAAGTAAAAATCAGTAGATATATATTATATTAAAACTGTATTAAATCCCTGATTTTCAATAAGAAGAACAAAAAAAAGTATTCCAAAAACTTGAAAATAAATTTTATAAATAATTATTCACATTCAATATTACGTTTCAAGTTTCAAAATTGCATGTTTATAGAAATACAGCCAGGTATTTTTTTTTTTTTTTTTACTTTTCATCACCTACGGTGAGATAAGAAAAGTATTGGTTTTGGTCGGAAAGTGATTTTTGCTTATTTCAACAAATCTTTACGTTTTCGACCCTCTAGAATCCGAAAAACAGGTTTTTAGAAAGATGTCGGTCTGTCTGTCGGCTTGTTCGACAAACTCGCGCGGTGATCTCGGGAACGGCTCGATGAAAAAATCTGAAATTCACGAGACTTTACAACCAAATGATGGGCATGAAAAATTGCCATATCTCGTTTAATTTGAACTTCCGGTTCTACCGGAAATCAATCGATTTTCGCTGTTTTACTGACAAACCTATACTTTTTTCTCTGTATTACCTTTCTGAATGAAAGAATATATTCTTTCGAGTTGAGAATTTCATATATATAGGGCATTCCTTGCCAATGACATCAAAACAATTGTAAATATACCCAGATCGAATGAGAATGAATGCACTGTATAAAATTGTTGTTTTTCAATATATAGGGTGATCCTTGCCAATGACAATAAGAAATTGTAAGTGTACCCAGATCGAATTGGGATTAAACGCACCGTATGAATTTGTTGTTTGTCAATATATAGGGCATTTTTTTTTTATGTGAAATTTTCAATTTTGATCTGTTTTTTCGGTTTTTCATTACTTCTTTATACTTCTTCTTTCCCTGACAAATCCATCCTTTTTTTTTCTATTTGATGAAAAGTACTCCAAAAAACTGTTTTTCCGGCTTGTTTTTTTTTTTTGTTTTTGTTTTGTTACTGATGAATTTATATATTTTTATCTCTTCGGAGGATTTACTGGGAGGGAAGGGGTTTGCTTATCCTTGTTGATTTTTTTCTTTCACAAAGCTTAACTCAACCAGTGTGATCCGAATCCGAAATATCAGAGTACATGTAATTGTGGTTCACTGGATAAAATTTTTTACTCATCAAAATTAAAACCCAATCTACCTTATTGTATATATATATATATATATATATATAATCAACGAACGAGGGATATATCCCGCTGTGCGAATATCAAATTTCGAATAATTTTCATACACCATCTATATACCTACCTATATATACTCTTATATCTACGTACACTCGGTTCCCCATGCTTTTGCCATCCCCCAGTAAAAAAATGTGGAGAGAAAAAAGTTTTATATCTTCGAGAGAAATTATCACAGCTCAAAAATTTCAACGGGATCTTAATTTACGACTAAAAAACTTCCGGAAATGATATAGTGGATTTGAAGAAATTAAAAATTCATTTTTTTTTTTATCGAGGATTGAAGAAAGGGAAAAATTCAAAATTTTCAACACGTATGAAATTTCGGACAGATTTCGAGCCAGTTAAGTTATTTGAAAACAAAAAAACTCAATGGCATTCGTCAGCTCGTACTTTTACCTTCAAAATGATAGGTCGAAGAATTTTTTCCAACTATTTTTCACGAAGTTATAGTCATTTGAGTAAAAGAAAGTGCAATTTTTTTTTTACGATCGCTGCATATCACGAGAAATAAAAATGATAGGAAAAAATCCTTAGAGAGAGAGAGAAGATGTATTTTTACATTCAGAATATATATTTAAGGTGAGATTTTGATTTTGAATTGTGATAATTTCTCTCGAAGATATAAAACTTTTTCTCTTCATACTTTTTTTTTTTGCTACTAGGGGATGGGAAAGCATGTGGAATGGGAGTGTACATCGATTAATAAAACGAGATATATAGTGATTCTACGATCATAGAAACAAAGAGAAAGAAAGAGAGAAAAGAAAATCTGAAAGTAGAAAGTTTCGTTTAGTGGAGAAAAAGAGGGAACAAAAAAAAAAAAATAAAAATTTTATGTAATTTTTAGATAAAAATTACCCGACTGACTCTGTCGTTTTATTCGTCTATTACTGCTTGTTGCGGTTTTCTTGCTAGCCATAAACGTTAGGAGGTCCTAAAACCAGTCCCTCAAGTACCTTGCCGACCTACACGACCTTCTCGACTTTCTACTACGATCACAACTTGTTGCCCGCACGACCACTCTGCAACTGGGTTGTGAACGATAACTATTTAGATATATATATATATATATATAAGTATAGAAAGGCGGTATATTTGTAAGGGTGCATTTTGAAACTGTCTAAGGACGAAAAAAAAGTGGTTTTTCTTTTTTCAGATAAAGTGAGTGAAGAAAAATTTTTTTAAAAACCAAAAAAAAATAAATAAATCAGTAGAAAAAAAGCGAAGAGAAAAGGAGAGAAGAAAATTTCAAAAGAATACAAAAATAAAGAAAAAATGTTGCCATTTTTATGTTGGTTATTTCTTTTTTCTTTTTTTATTCTGCTTGAATTTTTGTCGTTATTAAAACGGCTGAATAATTTTCAAGAAAATGACGCGTATATCAAAGCGCTTCAAAGAGATACCCTTTTTGTACCTTTTAAAACTTGTTTTTTGTTTTCTTTTTTTTTTTTTTTTGATTATTATTAATATTATTATTTTTCAAACTGACGTGTAATTGCCTCAGGTAAAAAATATCAAAAAACAATTTGAAGAAAGAAAAAAAAAAAAAAGCCCCTTTTCGGGGATAATTATTTTAATAAACGCGAAAAAGATATAAACTCGAACATATTTTAAACGTCATTAAACTCACGCAAGGGCTGAGTATACGTAGTCGTTATAAAAGTGCTTCGAGTTGATGATCAAGCTGAAGATTTTTCTTTTTTTATTTTATTTTTTCCTTTTTTTTTTTTTACTTTAAGTCAAGCGTAAAATAAAGAAGTTGAATAAAGTAAGAATGGAAGGAAAAGAAATAAAGAAAACTTGAAAATCATTAAGAAGAGGATAAAGAAAAAAGATTTACTCGTTACTTTTGAAATATAAGAACAAAAAAAAAAATTATAAAAAATAATACAAAAATGAAATATGCAGGTAAAAAAATAAAATAATGAGAAAAAATTCGTCAATCTTTAAACAGAGGAATTTTTCACAAGGCTTTAATTTTTTGGAAAAACGTTTCGACATATAAAATCGAAAAAATCAAAAATTGTAGACAAAAAAAAAAAATAGAAAAAGAAGAGACGATCAAACTTTGAGCGGAATTATTTTTCACGAGGTTAAACTTTTTCGAAAAAGTATCGACATGGAATGAAAAAATTCAAAACTGATAATAAGCAGAGAAGAAAAAGAAAAAAGTGATCAAACTTTGGACTGAAGAATTGTCGACCTAGGTACTAAGCTTTTTGGAAAAAGTTTCGAACATAGAATAAAAAAATTAAAAAAGGTGTTAAAAAAACAAAACAAAAAAACAAAATGAATGATCGAAATTTGTGCAGAGAAATTTTTCACATGGTTCAAACTTTTTTTAAAAAAAGCTTCGACATAGATCGTCAGCTGTTTCTGGCGCAAAATCGAGTAGCATCCAGTTTCTGGATTTCCCCTCGCTCATGGGAACCCTTTTCGAGATAATAATTCTACGTTCGAGGTTTCTGATGTCGAAACTTCAATATTGACTGCCTAGTGCCTGAGCTTCGACCGAAGGCGAAGGGGGAGAACGGTTCGCGTCGGGAACTACCTATACATTTAGCTTTCCATTTACGCAATGTATATAGTCTACTATCCAGACTGTGTATCTATGTATGTACATACATAAGGTTGCATAGTTAGCGAATACATATACCTACCGATTTCCAGCCTAAGTTTACTTACCAGTTTGCTAACACAACGAGGATATTGTGAATTATAATTATTCAATAATAATTAGTCGCTTTGGCATTTGTAGGTATATACATATTATAACAGGCAATGAAAATATTTCTAAAAAAAAATATATGTATATAAAAAAAAAAAATAAATAAAAAGTAATTTACTCAAAATTGTTATAATTTAATTTCAAGATCGAAGTAATATCGCTAAAATTTGAAGAAAATATAGTAAATGAATTGTTTTTTCGAATAAATATTTATATACACATTATACCATATATACTTTCGAAAACGTAAAGATTGTTTGAAAATTGAAAAAAAAATTTAACAAAATAAATAAAATACGTCAATTTTATTATTTTTTTTTTTTTATCGTTTAAACGAATGATAATCAATTTACATATATATATATAAAAGATGAAATATTATTATTATTATATATGGTGATAGAAATTATTCATATTGTGTAATAATAATTATTACCGTATAAATTTATATATTATGTAATGTTATAAATATGTAGGATTTATTAAAACTGTATATGTGTATATGTACGTAAATGTATACATACCTATATGTATAATAAATTTTCGTAATTGACTGCTCGCAATTTGTAATTTGATGAAATGAATCAACCCACGTACATACCTACGCGTCACGGTCGAGTGTGTTATGAGAATTAAATGGTGATTATATCTATAAACGAATTTTAAATCTCTTGTTATTAATTATTAATCCTATATATTTATTTATCTGGATACAAAAATAATAATAATAATAATAATAATAATAATAATAATTGATACGACGTTTGGAGTAAAATAAATTAAAAAAAAAAAATAAAAATTCTTTCACTGCCATCAATTCGTAATACCATTTTATTTATTTTTTTTAATCTACTTGTATACGCGTATATATCAATAATTTATACCTGTTATATGTATATACGAAATTATAAATAATTTATACCTATTATATGTATATATACACGGAATTATTATCGTTAATTATATAAGGTATAAGAACTCTTACCATCTCACTCTTTTTATTTATTTGTTTTTGTTTTATCATTTAAGATAAAGTTCAACGAATCCTAAATCGATTTTGACATTTTTACCTGAAAGGTATGAAATTTTTACTTCAAGACATGAAATATGCGATGTTGGATGGGGAATATCTCTCGGAAAGAAATATATGGATATTACCTGCACAGAGTTTTTTTTTTTTTCTTTTTCTTTTTTTCTCTTCTTGCAGTATTTTATTTTATTTTATTTTTCATCTTCTTTTTCTGTCCGGTTAAATTATAGATGCACATTTGATTATTACATTCTACAGTCCTTATCTAAAGTTCTATATAAAGTGATACAGTGCATAATTATATCTAAATTAGTAAATCTTTCAAATACAATCAATTTATAATTCCTAATTTATTTGATTTTTTCTTTTTTTTTTTTTTCAATTCATATATTTATCATTGATAAAGAAAAAAAAAAAAAAAACAATACAGAATTCCACAGGTATAGTCGATTATTTTTGTCTCTTTTAGCAAATTGTTACCATGAAAAATTTCGGAGTTATTGATTTGATAAAATAAAAAATAAAAATGAAAATGAAAATGAAAATAAAAATAAAAATAAATTAAAATTACTGTAATACCTTGTGAAAAATTTGATAAACAGAAAAAAATTTGTGGAATTTATGACACGTATATACATGTGTATATATATATATATATATATATATATATATATATATATATATATATATATATATATATATATATATATATATATATATATATATATATATATATATATATATATATATATATATATATATATATATATATATATATATATATATATATATATAGCTCCCTCAATTTCAATCAATTTTAGTCTGAAATTTTGATGTTAAATTTTTCATGTTTTTTTTATTAATTTTTTGTTTTTTTGTTGATTAAAAAAAATTTTTTTTGTTTTTTTTTTAATTTATATTATTGTTGTATACTCGATAGTTTTTCATCTCGTATATATACATACATTAAGGTATATATTGCATCAACGCATCAATTCATACTTATAAATATATGTATTAGATATCATATACGTATATACATACATACATACATATATATATATCGAATATTGATTTTTTACATGAGATATATAAAATCTCCCTTTGATTTACAGTGGAGGGTAAAATACCGTTAAATACTCTAAATTCACTCGTAGCCAGTTTTCCTCTGCCTCGTAAAAATAAAAGCGAAAAACAAAAAAAAAAAAAAATAATAAAAACCAACCAAAAAAACAAAGTCAAAATAAAGTAAAAATAAAAATATCGTGAACAATTCTACCGCCTTATAACCAGTTTCAGAATTGAATCAACCAGCTGGTGTACCGTAACGCTAACGGACAATTGTTTCAAAAAATAAAAAAAAGCAGCTATTACTAATTGGCGTAGCATGCCCTGTATAGATATATTCAAAAGAAATAAATAAAAATTGAATAAAATAAAAAATGAAAAACAAAAAAAAAAAAAAGAATAAAAAATCTCTTCAATTATTACAGCTTTTTATTGCAATAGTTACTAACCGAGGGTTTTTCTGAGGGTTTTATAAATCATGTCAAGTGTATTTTGACCTGTAATAAAATACTGTAATCAGCAATTTCTATACGATATAAATACTGTACAATTAACTGATAATTATATTATATTGTGTATATACCAAAAATGCAAAAGTAGGTCTTCTAAAGCTGAACTTAAATTTGCAATACGAGTTATAAACGAGTCGAATACGAAAATTATTGGAAATACGTTGATTGTAAAATAGTTGATTAATTTTCTAAATTAGAAACAGAGGTGAAAAAGCTAGTACTTTATACTTATACATATATACATCTAAGTATATATGTATAATATACTTATTATATGTATATATGTACACTCTAAGAACTCTGGAAAATTGTTCGAGGGTTTGAAAATGGTCGGATATCGATTACTAGTTCGCGGGTATATATATACAGCAGTAAAAGAACTTCAACTCCCTTATACTCCCTAGAAACGAAACCTAACCAAACCCCTTCTTGCCTTAACTTACCTTACCTTACCTTACATTACATTACTCCTTTAAAACTTTCTAGACAAAGAATAAAAGTATTGAAAAGTTTTCTCCCGCATCAATCCGGCAGAGTGGCGGAGCGGTTTGACGAAGGGTTTTGCTATCAACACCAGCAACCATGGTTAGCTTACAACCCCCCCCCCCCCCTCTGGTTTACGCCCTTTACAGGTTTAAAACTGGGACAAGTTAGGGGACCGTAAAGGTTGATCGAAAAATCACTTTGAACCAAAGGTGGCTTTTCAACGGTTGATTCACGCTAATTAATTAACAACCTTTAAAGGGTTGATCCCCATGAATTTTCTTATTTTCTTTTGTTATTTGTGTTTAATATTTTTTTATACAGTCTTTTTTTTTTTTTTTTTTACTTTGTCAGGAAAAAAAAACTACGTGGGACAAAGAAAAAAAAAATTGTTTTTTTTTTTTATTTTGTAAATCGTGTATTTAACGTAATTAAGGATATATTGTAAGTTTTTTGAAAATCTTTAATCATAATTACTGCAGTAGCACTAGAATTTCGCTTTTTAAATTGAAGTTAAAAAACTGAGGCTTTAACGATCGTTTCACAATTGAAAACCGTTTCTTTGTGAATCGGAGATTCCTAATTGATTTTATAGATTTTTCCATTACCGTTCACCAATGTAGAAGGTGGAAACGATTAAACGGGATTTTAGACCTCTAAGAATTGAGAAGAGGGTGAGAAAGGCCGTCGAGCAAAACGTTGCGTTATACGTTAGTGTTGGGCGAAAAGGTCTGCCTTGGTTTCCTTATATTCGTGGCTCGTGTCTGCTTCAGCGACCAGATTCGAGGGGGAAAAGTGAAATTGTTATTTAAATCACGTTTCAACATCCAAACGAACAACTATACCTGTATATAACGATATATACATGTATATAAGTTAACAGAAGCTCAGCTCAGTCCTCTCTCTCTCTCACACTTACTTACTTACTTACACCCTGCAGTAACTATACCTCCCTATATACATGCATATACATGTATATGTATATATATATATATATATATATATATATATATATATATATATATATATATATATATATATATATATATATATGTATATATAGATGATGTATATAACCACCGGTTAGAATATACATATATAGGTATATACTTTTATACATATATTTACACATTATACCCAGTTTCAACACCGAGAACTGGACTGAATCTTAATAAGTTTGATCGGCCTAATATACCTTACCTTATACGTATATGTATATGGATGTCTATATACCTCGCAGTAATTTAGACCTGAATAATTAATACACTTTGATGTAATAATTATATACCTATATATACATATATATATATATATATATATATATATATATATATATATATATATATATATATATATATATATATCGATTAAGGTGATTTATTTCGACGATGCAGAAATAAATATCGATAATTATTTTTTCGTTTTATTTTCTTTCTATAAAAAGTTTGAAAGTTTGAAAATAAAATTCTAAAAATCTGACAGCACATATATAGAAGAAATATTTTTTGGAAGTTTTTTTTTTTTTTTTTTCTTAATTTTGTGAAAAGTATTTTATTTGGTTAAGTTTGGAATTTTTTTTTTTTAAATTCTGTGTGAGTTTTAATTTTTTTTTTTTTGTTATTTTTTATTTTCTTCCCTTTTTTTTTTCTCTTTTTTTGGTAGATAAAAATTGTGTCTACGAAGGGTAAAAATAATTTTTCAAGTAACGAAGCTAAAGCTGATAACTCCTGGTATAAGTACTGAGGAATTATCTGGTAAGTGGATAACCACGGTTCGGCATAATTTCAATCGCTTTTCAATCCAGAGCATGTCGTAGCTTCCGGGCGTGGGTATAAGGTATAGGTTCTTTTTTTTTTTCTTTTTTTACCCTCTTCTTTACTCACTCCGTATTTCTCGCCCCTTACTTCATCTCAAGAGGTTTTCGTTTTCTTTTTTATTTTCCCCTTCCTTTTTTCTCATCCGGTGGAAAAATCGACTTTGAAAAGCCGGAAAATTTTCCTCTTTTAAAATCTGGTCAGTCACAGTTCGGTTCTTCCTTCCGAACGGAGTAACTTACCATATACCTATGTATATCTATAATAGCTACTTATATAATAAGTATAAAATAGATAAAGTCAAAACTGTCTCGAAAAACTTTAGAATCGTAAAAGAAAAAGTCTTGTCATTTCTTTAACCTTAAAAAAGAAGAAAAAAGAAAAAGAAAAAAGAAAAGGGTTACACCTTATGGATAGAATTGGGTGTTAAATTCGTCGTAGTATCGTCTTTATCTTTGTCAAGAAATTAGCAGCTCGGCAAGTTATCCTTAAAAACTAGAAGAAAAAAAAAAAAAAGAAATGGGAAAAAAAAAAAAAAAGGAGACGGAGGTCTTTAGCTCGACGTAGTAAAATTTGATGGTGAGACAGAAAGAAATGTAACGAGCATAGCAGCAGGGGCAGCTGTATTAGCAAAAAAAAAACAAAAAGAAATAAATAAAAAACAGAAAAAAAAAAGTTGTCTTCTGCTCTCCGGGTTTTATTCCACTCGACTGATATTTTATCTTATTACTGATTAAATTACTCCAAAGCAGCAGCAGCAGCAGTAGTAACAGCTAGTGCGATTCTCCACCCCCAAAATTCAACCCTATACATATATAAACCCATGTCTCCTTGTCTGAAAGAAAAATGTATCTTATTACTACTATAGTAGATATATGTACTTACATATATGTATATAGGTATATATAACTAGTGGTAGCTATAGCTCGTTAAGTCTAAAAGGTCGAAAAATATTCGTCACAAATTACCGAACCGAAGATATATAAAAGCTTCTTATTCATTCCAAAAAAAGCTCCTTAATAAAAAATAAAAAAAAAATATATATATATATAAATTGTATTTTTCTTCCCTTATAGGCTTTGCTTCTTATATTATACGGAATCAATAATCTATGGACATTAAAATAAAGAAAGATCAACCCTTGACCGTTGTCTTTATAAAAATAGAAGAAGAAAAAATCTAAATTTTTTATTTGTTATCTTTATATCGGAATAAATTATTTTAAAAAATAAAATAAGAAACAGATTAAAAAAAAAAAATAAAAAAAAAAAACAACAAGTCTCCTCGCAGTTTCTTTTTCTCGAGCTTATTTCTCTCTTTCTCGCTCTTTTCGTTTTTCAGAAAGTTGTTCGATCGGCGAGCCATTAACACGAGGAAATTAAACCACTTATTGGAAATTCCGCCCTTCGAATACTCATACCTAGATATATATTTTTTACAAGAACGCCAAAAATCTTGTTAAAAACTTTTTGCGGTTACTTTGATACGTAGTTTTTATTTTCATTTTTATTTTTAAGGGTAGGGGGTGGATGGGTGGGTATTCGGACATCGGTTTGGACGAAAATAATCTATTACTATAACTTTTTGCGCAAAACGTATATGTACATACATAACTTATAACGTACATACATATACGTATGTACGTAAATAAATTACCGATTTTTATATAAAACTATAATACGAAAAACAGGACATTTGACAAACTTGTTTACACGTCAGTTCTGTTTAGCCACATACTAAGTTCTAATGGAGTCTCCGCAGTCTCCGGTTCGTCCGTAAAAAACGGATGTACTTCCAACCCCCCCAGTTATAATAACAAGGTTATAAATTAGAAGTAAAAAAAAATTAAAAAATAAAAAATTTATTTCTTACAATTTTTTTTCACTTTTCACAGAAATATTTTTTTCTTCTAATTGGACAATTCCGTTAACTCGTATCGTTATATAATTTCATTCATAAAAATTTTAAGAAATTTCAATTTAAAATGTCTCTCAATATTTTTTTTATTTTTTTCTTTCTTTTTTCATCTACTCAAAGAAAAAAAGAAAAAATCGGTAAAGTAGATCAGAAAAGAAGAATTCAAAACAGTTTTAACGAACCAAATAATTAAAAAATTGAACAGGAATTCTGTAGCAATTTTTTTTTTTTTTTTTTTTTTATATAACGATGGGTATTTTTTTGGTTCGCTACATCAACTCACTTATAGTTAATTTACAAAGTAGGTTTATCTTTAGTCTCGCCAAATTTTTTTTTTCTTTTTTTTTTTTCTTTGGCTTTCAAAAAAAAAAATTTAATCCCAGACTTAGAACAACTTTATATTTACTTCGAGTAAGTAAGTCAATTTTGAATTAGGCTCCCAACTGCTCCATGTACTCATGAATTTGGATAATAAAATTCTGACAGCATCGAAGACTATAGTTTATCTTCTTCTAAAAATCAAAAAAAAAATAAAAAAAAAAAATAATAATAATAATAACTTCTTCGAAAACACATGGAATCTCAATTACGAGTGTCTATATAAGGACTACTATGCATATGGAGTTAATTGGCAAGGAATATTAAATCTGGATTATACCGGGGGTCCGGGTATTCGATTTGAACTATTTTCATTACCCACCTACCGTATCATTACTTATTACTCAAACTATGTACGAATATAATACTCGGAGCTGATGGAGCCAGTATACAATACCCAGTACGGTATACGTACGTTATATATAACGTATAGGTACGGTATAAACCGAACTCGTCGAGTCTACAGTACAAAAGATAGGACCCCTGCTCGGTAACGGTTGAGTGCTTCGTTCAACAATTAAAACTGAAGTGTACCCCAGGATATACGCTGCCGTTGAACTTATATTTTCACTGCACTTATACACCTATAGACACACGCCAGTTATGCAGAAAATATATAAATATATATGTATAATATGTATAATATGTATATAGATGTGTGTGTGTATAAATATACCCGTATAGTAGGACAGAGGTGATGCTCTGTTCAATTCCCTCCGCGTCAGAATTGCGAAAGAGAATCGTAGTTTTAATAATAATTTATTTTTTATTTATTTTTTTTGTTTTTTTTTTTGTTTTTCTAAAGAGGGAGAAGTTTTTAAAACAAGTTTCTCATTTTATCGGTGGATTTATTATAAGTAAATGACTGAGCTACCCTGGTTTTTGAAATTTTTTCTTTCTTTATTTTGTTACTTTTTTTAATCCCATTTTTTTTATATCTATAGTAGAAGTCGATGTGAATTGACTATTGAAAGAATATCGATAATTTTAGAAAGTCAGTACACAGTCGGAGCGAGAATTATTGAAAGATGAATTCAAGTTGGAAAATAGTCGAAAAGCAAATGTATGAAAAACACAAAAAATAAAATGGGGTCAGATTGTCGGGTTTTGATTTTTGGGGATCATTAAAATTTCTTCTGTTTTAGACGAGTTTTTTTTTTTTGGTCCATTCACGGAATAATATTCTAAACATATAAAAACAAATTCTCATCAAATATGAGCTCTTAATTTTAATTCTAAGAACTCGAGAAATGAATTTGAAATTTTCCCGTTTGATTAACACGTGAATTTTAATTCTTTTTTTTTCAATTATCTATAGCTTCGCAGCATTTCATGACATTTAATCGCCAATAGGTGGAAATGACAGAGAAATCTTTCCTCTTCAAAAGTGTATGTAGCCAATTTATGTTTTGTAACCGGCCTCGCCCGGTAAAACATCTTGAAGCCAATTTTCTCTCAAATTTCATGGTTTTTTTTAATTTTTCTCATAAACCACTAACTTCACAACAAAATTGTATCAGACTTTTTTATAGGAAATTCAACTTACTACAAAAAAAGTCATGTAAGCCATAACCGTAGAGCTAGTAGTTTTCGAGATAAATCCAATTAAGCATTTCAAAATTTGAAAAATCGCTGTTATATCCGAGATTTTAATACTTTTTAATGATTACAAAACATAAATTGGCTACGTACACTTTTAAATAGGAAAGATTCCTCTGTCATTTCCACCTATTGCCGATTAAATATCATAAAATGCCACGAAGCTATAGATAATTGAAAAAAAAAAATTAAAATTTACGTGTTAATCAAATGGGAAAATTTCAAATTCATATCGCAAGTTCTTAGAATTAAAATTAGGAGCTCATATTTGGTGAGAATTTGTTTTTATATGTTTAGAACAGTATTCCATGAATGGACTAAAAGAAAAAAAAAACTTGTCTAAAACGAAGCACCCTAATTATATAAATAGTTAGTTTCGTATAATTGTGAATCGTTGCGAAAGCCAAATCTCAGAAAGTGTAATAGAACCGGCAAGACTTGTTCGCGAAGAGTTTCAGCCTTGGTTAGTTCGGATTCGTATTCGATTTCGAGTTTTGTTCCAGGCGGACGCAACCTGTCGACCTTTTCGATTGGATCTCAATTGGTTCTCCAGTTTGCCACTCTTTGGTATATACCTTATACCTTATTCCTGCACCTTGAACCAACCAACTTTCAAAGTTGGTAAAAACAGCAAACGAAGAAAACTTTTCCGTTGCACAAAATCTCAAAGCATCAAACACACACACGTATTCAATAAAAATAAAATACTCTGAAATAAATTTTTTTTTTTTTTTTAAGTAATTTTATTATTACTTAACAAAAAAGTTAAGAGAAATGAAAAAAAAAAAATTAATTTTTTGACAAATTACAACAATCAAGTTTTACGAAAATATTCAATTTACGATCATGATCATCATCAATCATTTACGTAATTTCATTCGCAATTGGTCAGATAAAATTACCCTTATGGTATATTCGATAGGGTAAATTGTACGGGAAAATGAATATATAAGCCTTCTATATCTGGTGGACCTGGCGTTATGACATGGATTGGAATTTTATCGAGCGATACAAGTTCGGAAAATACAGTGTGCAAAGGGGAGGAGAGGGTTTCTACATCGCGCACGAAATCACCTGGATTTAGATGCTTTTTACCCCTCATCGCGTATCAGGATATATACGAAATCCCAGATTACTTGGCTTTTCGTTATTTCACTCGTCGCCATATAATATTTTTTTATAATCTTACTCTTTCGTTTGAAAAGAAATAAAACATGACAAGAAAAAATAAATTTCAAATATTAAGAATCGTTGAAGTTATTTAAATCAGACTCAAATCTCTGTGTGCCATAATTCGGAAATGAAAGAGATACAATAAAATAAATAAATTGATAAAAAAATCAAATTTGCTTTCTATGGTATATAAAAATATCTGATAAAGAATATATAATTCTATACTCTGCAAGAATTTCAAGATATGTAAAACTAAGAGAACTTTAACCGCGTTATAAAATTACTACAACTCACAGACTTAACAAAAGCCTCGCTTTTCTGATTATAATTTATTACAACAGCTTTTGGCGAATGCCAGGAGAATAGAGAAGGTGCGAGGGAAATTCATATCGTAACTTTAGTAACGATCTTAAAATTGCCCATACTACCGCTCTGCGCATCTACTCTTTACCTCACCCAAAAGAAGAAGAAGAAGAAGAAAAAGTAATTTTTGTTAGTTATAATGGTTTAACAAAAAAGTTGAAAATTTCCAAAAATGAAACAAAAAAAATCAGGAAACCGGTTGACCTGTGGGCCAATCCGAAAACTTCCCGCTGTGTTAAATACGTTACAATTAATTGATACTATTGCGTTTATAATAAATTAAAGAAGGTTATAAGTAGAATTAGTTTTCCCTATACAAATATTTTTTTCTTCAATTTCTATTCTTCGAATAACTTTGAAACTACTCGACCGATCGATTCCAAAATCTAATCAGATCTAAGTCTTGATGAACCCTTTCGATCGCCGCAACAATCGTTCAAATCGGTTAATTCGTTCCAAAGGTATCGTACGACAAAAGGAGAAATTTTTGTCGTGCAATATCTTTTAAACCAATCGTTCGATTTTGATGAATCTTACGGCGATCGAAAGGGCTATCCAAAACCTAAGTCTGATTAAGTTTTGAGACTAATTGCACGAACAGTTTAGGAGTTGTGCGCTAAAGACATGAAAAAAAATTGTTTTTCAATTTTTATTTCTCAAATAACTTTGAAACTACTCGACCGATCGACTCCAAAATCTAATCAGATCTAAGTCTTGATAAACCCTTTCGATCGCCATAAGAACCATTTCAATCGGTCGATTCGTTCTAAAGATATCGTACGACAAAAATTTGTTTACACACACACACGGACGTCCATGCAAAAATAGTCGGAATAGCTTCCTAGGACCCCAAAACGTCGAGATCTGATGAAAACTTAATTTTCGAAAATCGGACCTAAACCAATAACTTCCCTTTTTAATGAAAATTTTCAATTTCCATTGCGGGTAGTTAAAAAATAATTAAATAATTTTAAGGTGATAAACTTTGTTGGGAATATAATTCGCGGAAATTTGTAATCTCGTTTAAGATTCAGTAGATATACGTATGTATGTATGTACATACATACGTACGTACTTTCCGATTTCCCAACATTTTGTTGAGATAAAATTGACGATATTCAATTCGCAGTCACGTAACTAAGGTATCTCTGTAGTAACACGGTGCAGAGCGTCTGCTATACTTCCTATTCGAATTTATATTGTACGAGATAGGTAGAAGCTCATGCAATGCACGTACGAGAACGAAACAAGCCTGATGGCACGGCTAGAAAGTGTCTAGAAAGAGACTGAAAGCGTGGCCAAGCTACGTCACCTAGAATCCGCATCCCCATTTCTTTTCTTATTGTTCATTCTCTCCATTTTTCATTGTTTTTTCTATTTGTATGTAAAAACAACAAAACCAAAAGAAAAAAAAAAAAAACCTTTGTAGGTGTGTATGATTGGCTCGGAGTTTCATCCCATCTTGAAATTCGATTTCAGAAGGTAGATGAACCCGCCCGAAAAACGAGACAAAAAGATCTCTCAATCAATTTGAAAAATAAACCAAAAAATAAAAAATAAAATAAAATAAAATAAAAAAATAGAATAAAAAAAAAACTTTACAAAACTTTCCAGGTCTGCAGTTTAGGATCAGGCATTGATCCTGGAAAAGTTTCCTCCCTTTTTATTCCTCTTCTTCTACTTCTTCTTCTTCTTCTTCTTCTTCTTCTTCTTCTTCTTCTTCTTCTTCTTCTGGTTTCTTTTCTTATACGAACCAACCTATACGTATACCCTATTCGAAAGCTTTTTCGAGAATCTCGTCGATCCCCATCATTTGTTCATCGCGAAACCTTTTCTCGATTACGGTACGGTGGGGGTTTCGAGTTTGGGGTGGCAAACGGTCTGCAGGAATCTACGTTTGATCTTGCGTCAATCTCTATCGCTATCAATTGACCTCAGCTAGGGTCAAAGGTCGTGTAATTTAGTTGATAGAAACTCGCATGAAGGACGTAAATAATTTTCTGTTCTTTTTCTATTTTTCTTTCTTTCTTGTTGATCAATTCAATTTCTTGATCGACGTTTTCTAGTTCCTTATTTCATTTTCTATACATATATTCTCTTATATCCTTAATATTCAAAATAATAGCAAAGAAAAATCCTACTTTTCTAAAAAAAAAAAAAAAATAGAAAAAAAAAACTACACCAAACAGCTCTTCGATGATTCTAACCCATCTCCTGTATATCAAGAGACTCGGTAGAGTCTCGCGCCAAGTACATTGAAAAGAATTTTTAACGCACGGCGTGAGACTCGACCGAGTCTCTATACCCGCATGAGAGCTCTACGGCCTATACGGCGACTGTGTTATCCTTAATAACTTCCGACTCGAATTATACACGAGATTCAAATATTTATCTCAGAATATGGCTTCAAATAGCTTTCATTTAAGCCCAATTTTTATGCAATCGGTGCACGGAGAGCTGAGATATAATATTTCCGAATTACAGACACCCTCAGTTCGACCAACAAAAATTCTCCTTCTCCGTTTCCTTCGTCGTCGCCCACCGGCTATGTTGCCATTGTCAGTTCCTTTCGGAACGAGGTAGTCGTCCACCAGCAATGTTGCCATTTTCTTTCGGTCTGCGTGTCATATGCTTCTACGACACTTTACACGACGTGAAAATTATAGACGTATCTCCGTGATAAAAGAGCTAATATAAGACATTAAAAAATAGTAATATTTCTCATCTTTCATGCTAAAGATTATGAGATCGATATAAATGAAGTAGGTATACTAATTCAATAAGAATTTTAATAATACATTATAATAATATATAATATAATTAAAATTAAAATTTCAAGTCGTTTCTATAATGCCTGAAAATTAAAATGCACAATTTCTGCCAAGTGGCGTTTTGATTTTTTAGGTCATGGAAATAGTCACTGTCAAATTGTCAGATGCATATTTCTGGATCTAGATGAATGAGGAAAGTACGAGCGTCGTGGCACGAGTTTTGGTCAAGTATAACACGAAAACTATACATCATACAAAAAAATGTTGAGAATAAAAAAGTTTCAGTTTAAAGTAGACGTCCAAATGATTATGTACGAAAAAATTTGTCGGTTCCGGAAAGTTGGAAAAAAATTATTATAAAGTTAGTTTTTGAAATTTCTCACAAGTCATACGTCTTTTGGGGCTAAGACTTTCAGAGAATATTCCTCTATAGTGTGAAAAGAACGTGCATGAATTTTATTGTGGACTCAGATTTAGTTTAAAAAATATGAATTTTTTACTGAATTTATTTCGAAACAAAAACAACAAAAATTTTGTATCGCAAAGACCGTATCGACTCAAAAAATCTTTAAAAACCGTTAATTAAACAAAACTTTCAACTTCGCAGTGCTAAAAAAGTTGTACTTTTGGTTCGCAATAAATTCGGTACAAAATTCATATATCTCCTAACTGAAATCTGGCTCCACGATAAAATTTGTACTCATTCTTTTTACACTATAAAGGAATATCCTCTGAAATTTTTGGATGGTAAAAAACGTAAGGTTGTTGAGAAATATTAAAAACCAATTTTATAATAATTTTTTTTTCAACTTTTCGGAACCGTCGTATTTTTTTGTACGTCATCACTTTGAAGTTTACTTCGAACTGAAATTTTTTTTTTCACCTAACATTTCTCGTATGATGTGTAGTTTTCGAATTATACTCAATTAAAACACGGATATTGTCAACTATCGTATATATCGTATCAGCTGCTAACATCTGAACGTTGTTTAAATACAATTCTACAGAAATTCATACACACTCTTATCAACTGCCATTAACATTTCTTAAAACTTGAACCAATTTTCAGAGGACATAATTTATACAATTTGTTATGAATAAGACTAATTAGTCTGAATCGAGATGGTACAAAAAGTAATGAAATCCCCCCAAAAAGCACCTCTGGTGCAAAAACCTTTCGCCAAGTACATTAATGTGATATTTCTCACAAAAACAGTGTTGCAGCCATTCAATCTACAAAAGTATTGAAATCAATGGGCATTGCCAAGTACAATTAAATTTTCCCAATTAATTTCTGAATGTGACCTGATCCTACTTTTCGGTAGGTATTTACATTTCGATGTACATAACTTACGTCACACGTAATAACATGCAATATACGCACTTATCAGATAAGATCAATTGAGAGTAAAATTAAGAAAACGAAAATTTGGAGGTAGTGGTACTTGGCGGGCATTTTTGGCTGATGTCTAAATTATTACGAAAATGCCCGCCAAGTACCACTACCTCCAAATTTTCTTTTTCTTAATTTTACTCTCAATTGATCTTATCTGATAAGTGCGTATATTGCATGTTATTACGTGTGACGTAAGTTATGTACATCGAAATGTAAATACCTACCGAAAAGTAGGATCAGGTCACATTCAGAAATTAATTGGGAAAATTTAATTGTACTTGGCAATGCCCATTGATTTCAATACTTTTGTAGATTGAATGGCTGCAACACTGTTTTTGTGAGAAATATCACATTAATGTACTTGGCGAAAGGTTTTTGCACCAGAGGTGCTTTTTGGGGGGATATGTATATACATTTCCCTTTTCACATTTCCAACTCTCCGTTTCTCATAACAGAACATTTCCTCTGTTAGTATAACCGTCAGTAGCTGTTCTCCAAGCCTTCCTACAGAACATTCCGACTCTTTCCACTCCCTTTACCTATCTCCCATGAAATTGTTGTACCTCAGGCCTCTGGTTCCCGCAACTGACCACAACGAAATTCCATCACTGGTTAGGGAACAAACAGTTCCTTAGACAGACGATCCACGATCCCAAAGGGTAGTAGTTAGGTACCTGTAAAAGATGAAAGCCAGATCAGGTGAACAGAGGAAAATTCAAAATGGCAAGAGAATATTTTTGGACAAAAATTAGATTTTTTTTTTT
Organism: Macrophya annulata; assembly: GCA_963924015.1. NCBI lineage: Eukaryota > Metazoa > Arthropoda > Insecta > Hymenoptera > Tenthredinidae > Macrophya > Macrophya annulata. The sequence continues at coordinate 4,334,602 of OZ001258.1, forward strand.
TTTTATTGTCATTTTTATTTCATTGGGGTGAATGAAAAGTCCCTTCAGATAATTAGAAAAAAAAAAACAAAAGAAAATTTATTTTTATTTTGAGGGTGAAGGAAATGAATTATACATGTGAAACTTTTGCTTTTCAGAGTGATTGCAGATTTATATGAAGTAAATTAGTTTGTGGGATTGTTTGACCTGGTTCTTAGAAGGGTCAAATCCTGCAGGGTTAAATCTTTAGTGCCTTGAAGCTTACCTTGAAATTGATAGCTATACGTTTTCGAATAGTAGTTTGTCGGGTATGTTCATGTAGGTGGTGCAGGGTATTGCCTATATAATCTATAGGATTTGACCTCCACAAATGGTTAGAGTAGATAGATATGTACATACATACATACATATATACATACATAAATATATATGTATGTATATACCTATACCGAAAACTACAACGCTTGCAACTTCTCCACGCCTCTATAACGCTGGCAAACAGTCGTTAGTTTACTCTGCCCATAATTTAGTACCAATAGCTACCTGCTGTACTACCTACCGACGAACTTTACAACGGCGATTCGCAATAACTACCACTTTACTGTTTTAGGTAGAAGACTTTAGATTTTGTTACTATTAGGGGTAATATTTCTAAAACAATGAGGATAAAAAAAAAACAAGCCAGACAAAACAGTTTTTCGGAATACTTTGCAGCAAAAAGAAGAAAAAGGATGGGTTTGTCCGCGGAAGAAATAGTATTAAAAAAAAATAGTGAAAACCCGAAAAAAAAGATCAAAATTGAAAATTTGACATAAAAAAAAATGCCCTATATATTGATAAACAACAATTTCATACAGTGCGTTCAATCCCAATTCGATCTGGGTACACTTACAATTTGTTCTTGTCATTGGCAAGGATCGCCCTATATATTAACAAACAACAATTTTATACAGTGCATTCATTCTAATTCGATCTGGGTATATTTACAATTTTTTTGGTGTCATTGGCAAGCAATGCCCTATATATATGAAATTCTCAACTCGGAAGAACATATTCTTTCATTTAGAAAAGTAATACAGAGAGAAAAGTATAGGTTTGTCAGTAAAACAGCGAAAATCGATTAATTTCCGGTAGAACCGGAAGTTCAAATTAAACGAGACATGGCAATTTTTCATGCCCATCATTTGGTTGTAAAGTCTCGTAAATTTCAAATTTTTTCATCAAGCCGTTTCCGAGATCATCGCGCGAGTTTGTCGAACAGGCCGACAAACAGATCGAGATCTTTCTGAAAACCTATTTTTCGGATTCTAGAGGGTCGAAAACGTGAAGACTCGTTTAAATGAGCAAAAGTCACTTTCCGACCAAAACCAATACGTTTCTTATATCACCGTGGGTTATGAAAAGTAAAAATACAAGACGGGAAAAGACGTTTTTTTTCTTTACGGTACTTTCTATATCTAATTATCGGAATTACTGTAGCTGTTCAAAGATTAAGAACTCCGTAGAATTTTTTTTTTTTATATTTTGTATAACATGGAATGAATTTCCGTAACGAAGAAAATTGAAATGCGATAAGTTTAATCCGCAAAAATTTGAAATTGAACTTAAAGTTGATATCGAAAAACGCTTGAGAAAGTTGAAAGTCAAACTTGTATAATATACATGTTACAGTTACTTTTTTTTTTTTTTTTTACTTTTCTTATACATATATATTCTAAACTTTTCAATTTTTTTTTTTTTTTTATATAGTTATGTATACCAGTATATGAGTATAAAGTCTGAAACGGCCGTGCATGCACTTGATGGGTTGAGCTTAAAAGTTTTCTTGGTAGTAGGTGTGTTCGATGTTATGTTCAAGCAAAGAACGAGTACACCCTTGGTTAACCACGATTACGTAGTCGTTGAAAACTTCACGATTTTAGACGAGTAATTTAATAGAGAAATATCAAAATGTCTTGTACAGGCATTTTAACTATAGTACAGCTATTTCCACTTGATTATCTTCAACTAAAAACTCCTAAATTGGGCGTTCGAATTATGATCGTAGAATCACTATATATCTCGTTTTATTAATCGATGTACACTCCCATTCCACATGCTTTTGCCATCCCCTAGTAGCAAAAAAAAAGTATGAAGAGAAAAAGTTTTATATCTTCGAGAGAAATGATCACAATTCAAAATCAAAATCTCACCTTAAATATATATTCTGAATGTAAAAATACATATTCTCTCTCTCTAAGGATTTTTTCCTATCATTGTTAGTTCTCGTGATATGCAGCGATCGTAAAAAAAAATTACACTTTCTTTTACTCAAATGACTATAACTTCGTAAAAAATAGTTGGAAAAAATTGTTCGACCTATCATTTTGAAGGTAAAAGTACGAGCTGACGAATGCCATTGAGTATTTTTGTTTTTAAATAACTTAACTGGCTCGAAATCTGTCCGGAGTTTCATACGTGTTGAAAATTTCGAATTTTTTCCCTTTCTTCAATCCTTGATAAAAAAAAAATGAATTTTTAATTTCTTCAAATCCACTATATAATTTCCGGAAGTTTTTTAGTCGTAAATTAAGATCCCGTTGAAATTTTTGAGTTGTGATAATTTCTCCCGAAGATATAAAACTTTTTCTCTTCATACTTTTTTGCTGATGAATGGCATTAAAAGTATGCGAAGGGGAGTGTATGTACAATTATTAGTTCCTCGTGTATTTCAATAAATATTTTTTTTTCATTTTTTCTTCTTCTATTCACTATTTCATTTCTATTACTGTACGTATATATTAAAACTCTACCGAGATATTGTATGTATACCAATATCATAGAAAGTGAAATTAATTAACGAATAGTTTGTTTGACTGGAGGAAATACCTACTCGTAATATAATTTGAAAATACATCTAGGTATTATATACACACCCACATACCTATATACGAGTATCAATGCATAGAATATAATCTGTAGAATAATTACCAGAACAATTGGCAGTGATTATATTGTGTTGTTGAACATGTAGGTATGTATAATATGTATGTGATGTAGGTATGTAGTACGTTCCGTAGTACGTGGTTATAATATTATTAATTACTTTTAAGCAATTATCAGCTATAGATCTTTATCCTAAATATTTGCAATAAATTAAGATCCCTTCCAGCAATGGGAATGAGGAAATACCTGGAGAAATTAATACTTGAAAAAAGAATGAATTTTTAGTTTCTTTTCTTTCATCTTTTATCGTGTGAAAAAATTTGAAGATATAAAACAGACCCAAGTGGATAATAGAATAAATAAATAAATGAATGAACGAACGAACGAATGAATGAATGAATGAATGAATGAATGAATGAGTAAAATAAGACCTTAGAGAAAAGGCGAGTACATATTTCCGGTTTATCTCCATATCAGAGGGGCGTTTTGTAACGAGGTGTTGATGCAGGCACAACGAAGTGTTGAGAAAAAAAAAAAAAAAAAAAGAAAGAAAAATGGAGGAATGAAAGGTGCTCGAGGCACGCAGGTAGATAGGGAAAAGGAAAAGGAAAAGGAAGAGGAAAGGGAAAATGAAAATGAAAATGAAAATGAAAATGAAAAAAGGAAAGAAATGATAAACGCGACCTCTTTGGGAGGGGTTGGAATTCTAGGACGAGGGTTCGTATACGACTTCGCCTCGTTGACCGCGTTCGTGTTAAGGGATGTGCAGTTGATATATATACATATATATATGTATATATGTATATGGTATAAACTGTACATAGGTACATGTGTATAAAGCACAATGAAGATCCGAGAGAAAACTTAAAACAAGAGAAGAAACATGACGTACACGAAAAGACGGAAAACAAATAAGATGCGGTTTAGTGAGCTGAGAAAATAGGAAAAGAGGATCACATATAAACATCTACTGGGTGTACGTAATCGGACTATATCCTAAAATCGAAAATTCGTTACAGAATAACAAATATTATAAAAAAAAAAAAAAATTGAATTTATTTCTTTTTTTACACTCGTACAATTGGCTTTCGAATAACCTAACTGTGATTATCATATTAAATGTGTGAAGAAAGTATACATCGAAATTTGTAAATTTTTTAAAAATGTATTCGAAATTTTTAATAATATGTTTAAAAAATCCGTAAAATTTGAAAAAATTCGAGAAAGAAACTTCGACAAATTGAATAAAGACAATTTTTAGACACCCTATAGATGCGTATTCGATGTCGACAAAGTATAAAGTTATACCTTGTACATACTTATAGATATATAGATATATATATATATATACCCAGAGGCCGGAAAAGTAGTATTTTTATCGCGGTCGCGGACCGCTGTCGTTCCTTTTCACGCCAAAGAAGCCCCGGCAGTTTTTCTTTTCCGCTTTGCTTTCGAGCTTGAATTTTCCTTTTCTCCTTCTCCCTTTTTTTCTCATTCTCGAAATATTCACCGTCTCTTTCTTTCTCTAAAAGAGATTGGAGGGAGGAAAGCTTGGGAAAAGCTTCGGTGCGAAAAGAACGATGTTTTCAAAGACAGGCTCGACTCACTCCCATTCGCCCAGTAGGAAAGGACGAAAGAAGGAACGGAGAAAGGAGCCTGGCTTTTCTTACGGGGGTGTGTATAGCCCAGACACATATATATACCACCTGAATCGCAGGACCCTTCCTTCACAGAGTTCCGAACGACGCGACACTGTAGGCGTTGACACGGGTTACACCCAACTTTACCGGATGGAGGTATATAACGGGGTGAGGTTTGGTCTTTGACGAGACACCGCGGTTAGTGAAAAGAGAGTAAAAACGGAACAAAAATATGATCAGAAAATAAAATATTAAATAAATTTATATATAATCAAATAATAGATATGGATAAAAATTGGGGATGGGGTCTGAAGTTCCGAATTTTTGGAAATAGTATTTCCCCGAAAGTAAAGAAATTTCAAATTGAAAATACTAGAGGTTCAAAATTCTGAAAGCTAAAGAATCCGAAAAGCTCAAACTCGGAAACTAGAAATTCACACATGGAGTTTCGCCGATCATCCATAAAATTTGGGATTCTGGTACTTTCCGAGTTTTTAACTGTCCGCATTCTGAACTTTCCCAATTTTAATATTCTGAACTTTGAAATTTTTGAAAATTCAAAATCGTTTGATATAAATTTTCAAGTTTGAACCCGTTTGGAACTCAAAAAAAAAATTCAGAACTTCAACCCAACTTTATAAAAATTTAGGAAATCCAAAAATGTTTAAATAAAAGTTTTATACATTTTTGTGTTTTTTTTTTTCTTTTGATATTTTTTTTTCTACCTTCCCTGGACGACTCAAGCGAAAGGGTTGCTTCCTTGGTAAACGTATATATGTACACGTTGTTCTCTTCCTCTCACGACCCTCGTTCCTCGGTTGTTTTATACCGAAAGAACTGATTTTCTCCGCGACATCGGAAGACTAGATAACGCCCGTGCCGGTCGACAGGGAGAGCGTGAGTTGGCTACGGGATAACAGGTAGCATAAATCTTTCAGAAAACGTGGTTACATTTCTCCTCCAGGATCCGTTAATCAGATCCGTTCCCTTTTTCACGTAAGGATAAATTTTCTATCGGTTGAAAAAACGAATTGAGTTTTTTTTTTTTGTTTTTTTTTTTTTTTATATACATAAATTATTTCTACAGGTAGTAATACAAATTAATATATTGTGTATCAAGGGTGGAAAGTTTACGCCCTTAATGTACAAAATATTTCTCGTCCAATACCTGCATCGAAATTTTGCTTTGAAGTGCATCTAAAAACGAGTATAAATTAGTTTTATTTTCCGCTCTAGTGCGGTAAAGAGTTACTTTCCGCCCTGGAGATCACTTTACCGTACTAGAGCGGAAAAGAACAATTTTCCGTCCAGTTAGTATGCACGTAAACAAAAAAAAAAATTACCGTACAATTTTTGTATGGCTACAGGTGTTAACGTTGATGAAAATTGTGGTTGTAAAATGGGTTTAGGGATATCTGTATGTATAACACGACTAAACAACAATGTCATAATTTGATATAATCAAATTGAGCGATTCTATGCGTTATACTACGGTATATCATCCCCCTTTGCAAACCCTCGGTACCTGATACCCTCACACCGAGTTTCACAATTGTAATTCGAATCGTTGCGGTATACCGGTATATCGTGACAACGTTCAGTCGATATTGTTGACGATGTTGGTATAGAGGTATTCTCCTACCTCGTTCAAACCAGATATCCAACTGTACAGTCAATGTCATGGAATAAATCCTCATCGTAATATAGAAATAAAAATAAAACCATTAACGATTCAAATTTGTTAAATATAAAAAAAAAATATATATATTTACGCCATATATACAAACTAATTATAATATCAGATCAAATTTCTTCAAAAATTTTACATTGATCAGCATTAAGGGTAGTATGGTCCTTGTTTAGAGTGAGGACAAATTTTTTTTGGCATTCACTTCCCGTAATTGTCCACACCGTAAGTATCGACCACCTTATTTATCGTTCAGAAGACAGAATATTCCATAGTTTTTTTTGTTTTTTTTCTTCATCAACCCCTTACATATTCGATTATTAATTTTCATCATGCGAAAGTTCGAACTTATTGGGGGGACAAAAAAAAATCTCTGTAAATTATATCAACAAATTAAATTACGAAAGGCTTAAACTAATGAACTTGAAATTTGTGACTCGAGGGAGCTTTTTGGAACCTTGATATTTGTAATTCGATCAAAATGCTCTTAATTGCATCACAAACATCGAGATTTTAAATATAAACTTTTCTGACTCATTTCTAAACTCGATTTGCCAAAGATTTTTACAGCTTTTTTTTTTTTTTTTTAATTTCAGAAGCTTCATTATCGTATAGAAAATTTTTTAGAACCCCTATTTAATTGTTTGTCAAAAAATTTAATGAGATAAAAAGGATCTTATTAATTATTATTTATTCTTATTACTCATTTTTTCTACTTATTAATTATTAACTCGAAGATTCTACTTGGAGTTGTATCTTTTGTTTCTTTTTTTCTTTTTATCGCGTGTTATTATATACACCCTCGAGATCTACGTACCGAGGCATGATGTTATAATAAGTTCCTACCTCAGTTCGACTCTTTATTATTTCTTCTTACATTTTGTTATATTTTAGTTAGTAGTGAGATTTCTGCGAGAGCCTCTTCAAGAGGTTATTTGCCTGCAAGAGAATAGTAAGTAGGTACCTATCTACCAACGCTATACTTTTACATATACGTGAAAAGGATATCTCACGGGAATCTTTTCCCAACGAGAGAAAAAAAAAAATATACAGGGGAGGGGCAAGAAAGAAAATATTGATCAAATTATTGAAGACTGTTCGTAAAATAATCAATAATTAGGTATAAGAAGGGGTCAGTTGGGCAATATGACCCCCCTAAGCTAATACTAATACTACAACATTCTTTACCTCATTTTTCTCTTACGTATAGAATTAAAAAAGAAATGTCCATCGTTTAATGTGGCAAATTTTGATGAGAAAGAAAAATTTAATTAAGCAGTGTAAATAATTGGACCTTCTTTAATATCGATAAAACAAATTTGATAATTCATTAATTAAATCTGTTATGTTTAATTTGTTTTTTTGATTTTTTAGGAGGCCATGTTACCCCACTTTTCTATGTATAATATACATTATTTGATTTTGATTTTATTCCATTTGTATCTTTGATATATGTATAGGTATTAGTTAATATTAGTTCTTCTTATTTTTTTATATATATATGTATACATAAACGCTTGGCTCTTAGCAGTGAAAAATGTCCAAGTGTATAATTATTATTAGTTGAGTTTTAAGTTGCGTATATTTAATGGTTTATCCTCGAGTGCATAATTATTTACTTTACTATAATTATACATACCTACCTACCTACCAAGTTGCACTTTGCTTCCGTAACTTTAGTAAATATAAAAAAACATATATGTATATATATATAAAAAAAGATCAAAGTATCCCTTTTAGACTTTCAACCAGGCAGGCTATGTATAAATATAATCACAAGGGTATACTTACTGAATTAATTAAACCTAAACAGACATTTAAAAATCGAGTCAAGTATTGACTATAAAAACGAAAAAATAAATAAAAATAAAAATAAAAAAAAAAACTTTTTAAATGGATTTTTTCTTACTTTTATTTGGATAAAATTTGCATTAAATTAACACTGCAAAAAGAAAATAAAAATATATAAAAGTAAACCAAAAAATCCCGTTTATTCGTTGTGATAAAGAAAACAACCAAAAAAATAAAAAACAAAAAAATGAAAATAAAAAACTAACAATTATTGTAAAATTTATTGTCTATGTATGTATGTATGTACATACATTGTACATAGAATTATTGTAAATAGAGAACAGATACGTCGTAGCCGAAATACATTTAATCAATCAACCGACTAAAACTCCTTCCTCCACAAAATCGACTGGATAGGTACCTAGTCAGACTGTCTGACTAATCCGTGGCGTTACTACTGCAGCCACACAACATCACGGATTACGTGTTTAAACTCTACGGGCTTCGATATTTCCTTTAAAACAAATTGACCAACATACGTCTCGATAAGAATAATTATTTACGGAATGAAAAATGGGAAGGGGGGGGGAGATTATTTTTGTTAAATTGGAATTAAAAATAACAGCAAATCGATCTCGCACTTTCTAATCAGGAAGCAAAATCTATTTTTTTGTTTTGAGCTTTGATCTATTTCAATCAAGTATAACATCATGACAAAAAAAATTTGAAGAAACAAATAATAATAATAATAATAATAATAATAAATTTGTTTTAACAACTCGTATCACTCTGAATAAACTTCAAAAATATGTCAAACTTGTGAAAACTTGACGATGAAGAAATTTCTTTTTTTTTTTTTTCTTACCAAATTTTTTCGGGTAGGGGGGTCGTCGTTCCCCGGTCTCCCCTATATATCGATTAGCTTGTTATCAACCTTCCATCATTAATTAAACCTCTTTGTTTTAGTGCTTGCATAAAATCGTTATGAATAATAGCCAACAAGGTTGGATTAGTCTATATATGTATCTTGATACTTAAATATACTTGCTCTGTACGTACGTGTGTGTATACATATAGATATACGTAATAATATATAACGTATATGTATACGTGTATTATATATGGTATAAATATATGGTCATGAAATAGGACGTAGAGCTGTTTAAGAGAGATAGAGAGAGAACGAAGCCTCGTCAGCGTGTCTCCGCTTTAATATTAATTATCTTGGTGATAATTAATGGCCTCTTCATTAATACAATTTATAACTTACGTTACGCCGATGGTAGGTATATACAACGAGTGTGTACAGAGGGATATAGCAAAACTTAGGATTATCTTATTAAAAGAAATTTGTCATTATATGAAATCGCATCACGACTTGACGCGTTTTACAAGTATCCACTCGTAAATATTTATACTATATTCGAAGAGAATTATATATCTTCGATTCAAATGGAAATTAATTATTATTTACATTATTATTATTATTATTATTATTATTATAACAGGGGTAAAAATGAAAATAGGTAAAAAAAAAAAAAAAAATTAGGAAACCGGTTGACCTGTGGGCCAACCCGAAAACTTCCCACTGTTTTAAATACGTTACAATTAATTGATACTATTGTGTTTATAATAAATTAAAGAAGGTTATAAGTATAATTAGTTTTCCCTATACAAATCTTTTTTCTTCAATTTCTAGTCTTCGGAAAACTTTGAAACTACTCGACCGATCGATTCCAAAATCTAATCAGATCTAAGTCTTGATGAACCCTTTCGATCGCCGCAACAATCATTCAAATCGGTTAATTCGTTCCAAAGGTATCGTACGACAGAAAGAGAAATTTTTGTCGTGCAATATCTTTTAAACCAATCGTTCGATTTTCATGAATCTTACGGCGATCGAAAGGGCTATCCAAGAGCTAAGTCTGATCAAGTTTTGAGACTAATCGCACGAACAGTTTAGGAGTTATGCGCTAAAAACATGAAAAAGTATTGTTTTTTAATTTTTATTTCTCAAATAACTTTGAAACTACTCGACCGATCGACTCCAAAATCTAATCCGATCTCAGTCTTGATGAACCCTTTCAACCGCCATAAGAACCATTCCAATCGATCGATTCTTTCTAAAGATATCGTACGACAAAAATTTATTTACACACACACATACACACATACGGACGTCCATTCACAAATAGTCAGAATAGCTTCCTAGGACCCCAAAACGTCGACATCTGATGAAAACTCGATTTTCAAAAATCGGACCGAAGCCAATAACTTTCCTTTTTTATGAAAATTTTCAATTTTCATTGCGGGAAGTTAAAATTTTTTTTTTGTAAATTCAGAAAATTTACCGAAGTTTAATACATGGAGTGGAAAATAAGTAAAAAAAGATATAAATTACGGTCATCTCAGTTCAACCTGGAGGGTATTATAGATACCGTATAGCAGACCGCTTAATTCTTGCATTTGTTTTCGTATAATTAAAACGTTTTAATATGTCTTCGTTCAATTCCAATCCCTTGGTAACCTTCCAACCTACCTGACTCCATGATTATCTTAGTGGACAGATTACTCTGGAGGAATAGAGCAAAGGAGAGAAAAAGAGAGAGAAAGTGAAAGTAAGAGAGCAGGACTTTCTCACGTAATTGAAATCCTGTTTTCAACTACAACATTCTCAATCTATTTCTCCAGCCTATATATAACCAAAATACTAGAACATGGAGTGAGCAGTTTCTATCTGTCTTAATCTAAATAGATCTAACGATAGCTATAACACTGTATATACATTAGATATATAAGTATATATACATACTGTTGGCTGTTATTATATACTACGAGGATACGAAATCCCATTCATATTTTACTCGTTAGATTTTATAAATCCAATTAGCTGTGCAGGAATGAATGAAACTAATTAGTAAACGAGGTGTTAAGGATCATATACTGTACGGGTATATAATGATACCTCTGGAAAATTATTATAACCAAAGACTTTATTATTTTTTAATTATTTTATTTTTTGTCCTAGTTAATTTTTACCTACAGTCGAATATATGTAGGTATATATATATTTTTTAAAAATTAAAAAATTACGTTTTTTAAGGGAGAAAAGATTAATCCTAAATTTAATCTCGAGAAATTTTAAAAAAAGAGAAAGAAACAAAATTAAACGAATATAGATCAAGATTTTTTTCATTTTTTTTTAAATATATATTATCGATTGTTATAATAGAATGAACAGGTGGTAGCTTTATACGTATACTATAGTAAAGAAAAAAAAAAAAAGAAAAGAAAAGAAAAAAAAAATGAGAGGGTGAAGAAGAGATAATACAAAGAATTTGAAACTAACCTCCTTGTAAGCCTCCTTATCTTACTTATCTTATTTATCTCTCGACTCTGGGTAGGTATGTACGTACTTCGACGCAACCTTCCGCCCTCTTCTGATTTTTTTTCCTTCTTTTGCTATATCTTTCTCGATTTTTTTTTTTTTACTTTTTTTTTTCTCTTCTTTCTTTTCTTTTTTCTTCCCGCTTGTGGGGCCTTCCTTATTTCTCTACCAAGAACGATCATGCAGGGCGACTGAGCTAAAGCGAGAGGGCTAGAGTGTGAGATTAGAACTTGCGGTGTGAGAATATAAAGCTTTTGTGTCCCCGACGAGGCAACAAAGAATTATATTGAAAATTATAACCCCGTTATCAATCCAACCACTAAATACACGGGATAATGGAACCTTGGGAATAATGGTGACCCAAACCTTAGAATAAATCCACCTTATTCAAATTTATCATTATGAAATTATAATAACTGTATAAAATCGATGAAGAAAATAATAATAATAATTTATAGGTATAACTACATTCTATTAATAACTGATTTAAAAATATTTCAATATCAATAAAGGTTCATTTGTGAAGGTTTACGGTTTATATATAAAACGCTGAAATTTTTAATGAATTTTTCTTTTCAACTTCCCGCAATGAAAATTGAAAATTTTCATATAAAAGGGAAGTTATTGGTTTCAGCCCGATTTTCGAAAATCGAGTTTTCAACAGATCTCGACGTTTTGGGATCCTACGAAGCTATTTTGACTATTTTTGGACGGACGTCCGTATGTGTGTGTGCGTGTAAACAAATTTTTGTCGTACGATGTCTTTAAAACGAATCGACCGACTGGAATGATTCATATGGCGATCGAAAGGGTTTATCAAGACTTAGATCTGATTAGATTTTGGAGTCGATCGGTCGAGTAGTTTCAAAGTTATTTGAGAAATAAAAATTGAAAAACAATTTTTTTTCATGTCTTTAGCGCACAACTCCTAAACTTTTCGTGCGATTAGTCTCAAAACTTAATCAGACTTAGGTCTTGGATAGCCCTTTCGATCACCGCAAGATTCATCAAAATCGAACGATTGGTTTAAAAGATATTGCACAACAAAAATTTCTCCTTTTCTCGTACGATACCTTTGGAACGAATTAACCGATTTGAATGATTGTTGCGGCGATCGAAAGGGTTCATCAAGACTTAGATCTGATTAGATTTTGGAATCGATCGGTCGAGTAGTTTCAAAGTTATTCGAAGAATAGAAATTGCAGAAAAAAGATTTGTATAGGGAAAACTAATTATACTTATAACCTTCTTTAATTTATTATAAACACAATAGTATCAATTAATTGTAACGTATTTAACACAGTGGGAAGTTTTCGGGTTGGGCCACAGGTCAACCGGTTTCCTGATTTTTTTTTTCAAAGTATTTGGCGACGATTTAAGCGGACGTAAGTCGGCAACGCAAAATTCTTTCAAAAACCTAAAACAAAAGGATCATACAAAATTATATACTCCTATATGTATATACCGATATTATAAATAACGTTTACACACACACACACACACACACACACATACATATAAAGCTACATGTGTCACATGCTGTTTACTTCTCGTTGGGCTGTACGATATATCGTCTAACTTTCTAACTAGCATAAATTGCCAGGAATATGCATACAATATAGGTACATCAGGCTTCCGCAAGTTTCCGTCTGCATGGGGTTGGTTAATTAAGTGTAATTATTAACCTTCCCACCTAGAGTCGTTTAAGTGCTTGATAAAATAAATAATATGTATGTATACGAGTGCTTACCTACATACGTGTGTAATTAGTTTTTTTCTTTAAATAAAATTTCACATCTTTGAATAAAAAAAAAAAAAACTTTTTTTTTAATTTATTCACAATTTCTATTATTATTAATATGTACGCGATTATTTATACATACATATTATATATGTATAGTTGAAGTAAATCTGAATATACAGTACGGAAAAATATATTGTTAAAAATAAAAATAAAAATAAAAAAAGTAATTTTAACAGAAATTTATACTTGCCTGTTATTTCTATAAGTAAGTTACTTTACTATATTATATCCTTGTACTTTGTGAATCTCTACAACTAAGGGATATTTGTTTGAAATAAAGGTAAAACGTTAGTCTATGTATCCAAGGAGAGAAAATTAATCAAAAGAATGAACAAAGTGAAATACTTCCTAATTGGTAGCTATAAAACTCTTTGATCTTTGATCTAGATAATAAAATGTAAGAATATTAACAGTTAGAAAAATACAAGGGGATGTATATTAAAAATAATACTCAGTCTTCTGATATAAAATTTGATGATTATCAAATGAATTAGAAATAAATAAATTAAAATTTATCAAAAATTTTGGATTTAGTTAAATCGAAAATAATTTTAAAATCCATAGAAAATACTGTCTTGTAGAAACTACGTTTGGATATATTCAGCTTCGAAAGTCTCCAGTCCTGTTGTTTTCACTCTAAAAACTAATCCCTCAAAATCTGTCAACGAGAAAGAATTTTTCAATATAAAACGTGGGTGTTTCAATCGACTTAAATGATTTTCCACTTAAACAGCTTTTACGTAAAATGAAACTGTATAAGATATACGTTTACTTTTTTTCTCTCTTTTCATGCGATGTAAATTTACAAAAAAAAATTAAATCAAATAAAAGTTCAAGATTTTTCTATTTTGGTATATTTTGGTTTCGAAAAAGAAGACTGAATAATCGAAAATTAGAAGAAAAAAAAAAAATGATGAAAATTAATAAATTAAGGAGGAATAATTTTTAATCAGAATAATTTAAAGATAAACAAAAAATTTCAATATTCTATTACAACTTGTAATATATTAGTTTATGATTATTATACGTATATAAAATAATTATTTAGAAATAAAGTTATACCCTGTAATAAAAAAGTAAAAAAAAAATATATATATTATACATATAGGTATATATATATTTATATATAAGTAATAACGTGATCGACATTATATATACATATTAAATTCCGAGGCGTAGTTATTTAGCTCGGAGGGATGCAGCCCGGATAGGTATGAGGATCAGGTATAGAATATAGGTATAAGGTATACAAGATAGGTATACGAGAGTTGATTATATTCCTGAAAGTACAAAACCCTGGGGGATGAAATTTCTACACGTGTACGAGAACCTGGTGATTAGCGTAAAAAGTCTGAGCAACTTTTAATAGGATTCCATATTTATGACTTACGTAACAGACACGGGGCCCAACCGGGAAGAAGAGGAAGACGAAGAAGAAGAAGAAGAAGATCCACGAGCATCTTGCCAAAGCTCACTCTCTCTATCATCTATTTTCCTTACATCCTTTGAAAGAAAATATTCGTCCTGTGTTTAGAGATTATATAAATCTAATTTTTTTTCAAAGATATATACGCGCTAAATTCAAGAGACCATCATTTGAAAAAAAATCCGCAAATTCGATTTCCAATTCAGATTTTATTATATCCTATTTAATTATCAGAAATTAAAAAAATAAGAAAAAAAAATCTACTTTCTCAATTTGCGATAATTGATCAACTCAGCTGACTATAACGAGTGTTTAAAAATAAACACCCCCTGCCCATGTATACAGGTATATAGTTTCTTTTCACTTTTTTAATATCCGAATTATTTTCTGGGGGTGTTTTCCTCGTTCTGTAAGGCTGGAAAAGGGACCCACGGTTTCGGATATACTTTACCCGGAAAGCTTGAACTGGGATTTTACAGATAAAAGAATTTACATACTGGATGCTCGTTTTATACACTCAATTTTGAATATTTATTCAATTTTTGGTCCGCTACTGTCGCGGTTAAGTAGAATTAAAACCTGACTAACCAAATTTTCGTAACCTACAGTAATAGCTCGACCTTTATTGATGGTCCTTTTTTTCTTTTCTTAATTAAATTGAATCACCATCATCCACCCCACGTTTACGCATCTCTGAAATATTTTAACAAAAACAAAATTTTCAACCCCATGACAACCGAACACACATACACAATAAAAAAAAAAATAAATAAATAAATAAATAAATAAAATCACGGTAGGTATACAAACGAAATAAAGAATTGAAACAGAAAATTAGGAAAAGCTTCGTGAAAAGTATTTCATTAATATAACGTTTCAATTTCTCCCCCCCCCCCCCCCCCCCCCCTCCCTCCCCCTAAGGTAAAATTATACGTCCAGGTTATTCGGTAAATATAATTAAAATGAAATTTTTATAATAAATGAATGAATCGAGGTAAATAAATAAAATAATTCGTCGATCGTTTCTTTTTTTTTTTCTTTCTTTCTTTTTTTCCGAAATTTAAAAAAAAGAATGAAAAATAAATTTCTTTTTCTTTCTTTCTTTTCTTATAATTGGGTATAATTTAAGACCATGGTAAAATCTTTGAGGGGGGGGGGGGGGGGGGGGGGGATTAAACGAATTGAAATAAATAAAATAAAAATAAAAGGTATAATAGTTTAATATAGTGCGCCTATACGTATTGGAAAAGACTAACGCGTTGGGCTAGACCCAAACGCGACATACTTGCCAAAGACTTTTGCTCGTATACTGGCTGAGTGCCAATGAAAGTGCAATTAGCGCAATGATAATTTTCTCAAACGTTCCCCATTAACCCAGTTGCCAGCCGTACAACCCGTAGGAATTTTAGTAGTGTCGTTTTCGTGTAGTAGAGAAGAGACACCATTGGAATATAACCTATACATATAAGTTAAGGGGATAAAGCGTAAAACGATTCTAATTTACTCTTCAATGATCTGTATATGATCCACTATAGTCAAGTCAGGATCTATAGATCATATAATTTCGGAATTTATTTAGGGGGATGTATGTACTTCTGAAATCTAGTGAAATATGATTCGTTTTTTTTTTTTTTTTGTTTTTTTAATACAAGGAAAGTTTTCTTAAAATTTTAGGGTTTTCTTCTTCATGATCTGGGTATATACAATTTTCATTGATTTGTAGTATCATAACTCAATCATTTTCATGATGGAATATCACTCTAATTGGGTGCCAGTAAATGGTATAGAATTTACGATATTTCACATCGAATGGTAATTGGAAATAGTCGAATAGTAAGATTTCGTTTTACGATAGGCAGTGGTGAATATCAAGTAGCTAAATGGAAGCAAAGCGTATCTATCAGGGATGTATTTACGATTGAAGGGAGAGACTTTACATGTATGTGTATGTCTGTGTGTGTGTATATGTACATGCAGATATCGATATCATAGTTTAATATATATGTATAATATATATGTATGTACGTATATATATTATATACACATATACCGATGTTTAAATATTGAATCCTTACGGTGTATAAAATCTGCAGGCATTTCCAAACTGCTGCATGATCAGAGTTGGCGTTCAAAGTTTGCGGTATTAAATTTACTTGCAAACCACTTTTCCCCTTCCTTTCTCGATATCCAACTAATAAATTATTGCCAAATGTATATACTATATATACATATATATATATATATATATATATATATATATATATATATACCATAAAATCGACTTCTTCACTTTATACCAGGTTTGAAGCTCGACCTCGTTGTTTTTTTGTTTATTTATTCTTATCTTTTCTTGTTTTCTGTTTCTTAAGTTTTTTTTTTTTTTTTCGATTTGTTTTTTTTTTTTTGATTTTTTCTCTTTTTTGATTTTTTTCTTTTTCATTTCCAGAACGGTAAAAATATCGGTAAAGGATTCAAGGTGAAATCGCGCAGCTTTGATAATATATAACGTCGGATTATTTCTACCGTTCGGCGACGTAACTTACTACCGAAAAACTTTTACTCCTGCTGCAGAAACTCTAACTCCAATTTTTTTCGTTTTTTTTATTTTCTTCTTTTTTTTTGTTTTTTTATTTTTTTTGTTTCTCTCTTTTTCTCCCTTATGCCCAATCGGATAAAGTATAGATATATATATATATATATATGTATATATAGATAAACTCCGGTCGAATAAAGCGGAAAAAAATTAACCCAGACGAAGAATTTTTATTGAACCCTAAATCACGCGTGAGAGGAAGGGTGGTGGGGAGGGGGAGGAAAAGGGGGGGTTTAATATATTTCCTTTAAAAAATATGAATCAAGCTTTATTATATAGCCTCATATACCTACTGCACGTTAGATGGAAAAATATTGATAAATATGTAAAATAAAATACAAAAAAAAAAAATATACAATATCGAGATTTTTATGTTTCTTTAGCAATTCTATTATTAGGTGATCCATAATTTATTCGATCATCTCTTATCTACACGTTGTTTTTGTTTTTTAAGCTTAGAAAATTACTATTCTCGTATATAATTTAAAGCGAAATTTTTTGCTTTTGGATTAACATTATCTGTAAAACAGGTCAAAAGACAGATCTGCCTGTCTGTTTGTCAAAACCGGGGACATAAAAGGAAAAAAATTTCAGACTTTTATAGAGTTTTACACTCAAAATATGATCGAAATGAAAAAAAATCTCTATCAATTTGACCGTCTGCTTTGACGATGATGTAAAACATATAAAAAATTATAAAAATTGTTCTTTTAATTTTTGACTGACAGCAATACCTGTGTATTGCGCTGATCATGATTGATATTACGTTTCGTTGTATTTTTATTTTTGTTTTTTTTATTTTTTTTTTTTCTTTTATCTTGTTTTTTTGGAAATTTCTGACTCATTTTTAGTTTTTTTTTTAATATCGTGAATCTATAGGATCTTTATTTTTTTTTCTCTTTGATACAACTGTGAGAAAAATCTTCGTCTAGACATTCACTCTATACAGGGTGTCCTATTAAATAAATAAATAAATAAATAAATAAATAAAAGATTAAAATAAATTGAAAAGATGATCATGATCGTAGAAATAAATGTTTCAGACAAAATTAATACGATTTTTTAAGGAGATAATGATATATTTAAAGTTTTGGAATTTTTATACGGTTTTATGGGGTTTTTATATGAGGTAACTTTTGTTTTTTAAATATATAGAAATCCCTGTATTTCGGTACAGATTCGTAATCTACAGAAAAAGAGAAAAAAAGAAAATACAATACTTTTGTAGGAAACTTTTGTTTTTTATCTAAAAAGTTATCAATTTTCTCATAATGAAATAATGAAGTTAATTATATAACTTTACAAAGTTAATAATGAATTTTAAAAATGACTTTCCATGATTAATCAATAAAAATAACAAAATAAACTTTTTTCTCCTTAATATATATTTTTTTTTTTTTTTTTTACTTTTATCTGATACTTTTATCGGAAAAGTTTTTTTTTTATTGTAAGACGAAAAAAAAAATCTTACAACCAAAAAAAAAAAGACAAGAAATTGAACTCTTGGAAAAAAAAATAAAACAAAATTTACCTCAAAAAAATCCCATGAAACCCTATAAAAATTCTAAATCCATGACATTATCAAATATCCTCCTTGAAATAAATCCTATAAATTTTGTTTGAAAAAGCTCATTATTTAAATTTATTTTAATATTTTGTGTTATATTATTTACTTAATTTAATTTTGTTTTTTTTTTTTTGTTTTTTTTCAATGGTACACCCTGTACATGTGCCAATTTTTTTCTTAAAAATCTCCAAAGAATGATGGAGAAAAGACAGCCACGAATAGTAGCTGGGGATGAATTGGAGAAGAAGATTTTCAGTATTTTATTTTTCCATTTTTTTTTTTCTTTAGATTATATTTATTTTCTTCTTCTCCTTGTTTGTTTTTTTTTTTTCTTTTTTTATTTCAAGTTTTTTGCTTCTTTTTCTTCCATACGAATTTGATTTCCTTTGTAGTCTCTGTGGAAACACGAGCTTTCCGAATGGTTCCTGACTAACGAGGGAAAACGGCCAACGCGCTTTCGCACGCTCCCATACGCGCGAGCGAGTATGTACAGAGACGGCAAAGAGTTCCCGGGGGATACTGAAGGGCGAAATTCCTTTGATTGTACATTAAAGGTAATTTGAAGGAATCCAAACGGCCTATTTCAAACGGAACTAACCTTGGAACCATTATTTAAGCGTAAGGGTACGTACCTACAGATAAACGTCGAAATAGGTTGAAAATGAAAAATGAAGAAAAAAAAAAGAAAAAGAAATAAGGATTCTTCAAATTACTTACCTTTCTCACCACTTAATTAAACAATATCTAAACCCGTCATAAAGATAAAGAAAAATTAATAAATAATAATAATAATAATCATAAATGTATATAATACATTAACGCCTTTATATATAAAGCAAATGAATCAGAAATCCATTCAATTCGAATCACGTATTTAGCCAGCGAACTGTTAGGACGATTTAACTAAGCGATATTCACTTTTGGAAATGGGAGAATGAACTAGGGGTAGAATTTTAACTTGACTTCAAGTTTGACGGTTTTCAAATGGGGATATCGTTACACCATATATATACTTATATACTTAATATATAACTATGTCTATGTATAATATAATGGATTGGAAATTTTCAAGGATCTTAATATTTTATAGGAGTATCCACAGCCTCTGGTTTGAGGCTAGACATACGTGCAGCCAAAAAATTTTCTCAACCTTTTCTTTATTCTGGCACGGAAAATAACATTCTGAAAATACAATGGACTACAGTTATGGTGATTAGGAGATGATTAAGAAATAAAAATGAAATTTAGGGGAAATAAAAACGAAAAAAAAAAAATCAAAAAAAAACTAGAGTATCAGCAATGGATTTTTTTTTTTTTTTTGTTTACTCTTTTTTATTTTTTAATTCGATATACATATTGAAGATCGATATAACGAAATAACATATTAGAGATAAAAATTAACGAAATAAATTATCTATTAATTAAATACGATCGGCAATGGTCTGTGTCAGATAATTATAATTTCTCATTCGAAATTTTGAACCTGCAATTCACAAATTGGAATTTCAAGTGGATAGGTATGTGTACACTATATCGTTGTGTGAATGTATGTACATTTATATATATTTTGGAAACAAATTTTCGCAATTTAGTTATCAAAAAACATGGAATAACCAACCCAGGGATGTATACATATATTTTAATTATCATTTTACACGTCATTGATTTAGTTTCGAGTTCCTATATTAATTCTGATATTCATTACATAGAATATATATATTGGAAAATGATAAAAAATATTTGATGCAAAAGAAAGAATAAAAAAAAAACAAAAAGAGAACTGGAAAAAATTTGAGGTAAAGAAAAAATAATAAAAATAAAAAATTACGTTTTAATTAACAATTTTTGAAATATATTTTATACGAATAAACGCTATGTATATGAATTATGGGATTCTAAACATCAAAAATTAAATTAATAATCCAAAATGTCGACCCCTGCACAAACCGCAAACCGCAGTTATATGCCGCGTTCTTCCCCTCGGGAACTTTGATATCTCTGGAACCAGGGAGGATAAACAATCTCTGATTACCACCGCGAGCCAAGTGGGTTCGAATATATTTTCTATCTTTAAATAAAAAAATAAAAACCGAGGAATTGAGGTAAAAATTTCTGTTTGTTTGTTTTTTAATTTCTGTTTAATTTTTTTTTTTTTTTTTTAACGCGAATGATTTCGACATTGATATCCCAAAATTTTGGAATGAAGGAATCGATGGATTTTGATTAAAATTTAAAGAAAAAATGAAAATTTCATGTAAGAGTTTGAGAATGAGAAAAGATCGTCAATATCTCGATGACAGTTCGATAGATTTCGACGTATTATTTTTACTCTGTTACTACCCAAGACGTTTGACTTTTTCCCAGAACAGAAGAAAAAAAAACAAAAAAATCACGAACCGGGTTGACCTGTGGGCCACCCCGAAAACTTCCCGCTGTGTTAAATACGTTACAATTAATTGATACTATTGTGTTTATAATAAATTAAAGAAGGTTATAAGTATAATTAGTTTTCCGTATGCGAATCTTTTTTTATTCAATTTCTATTCTTCGAATAACTTTGAAACTACTCGACCGATCGATTCCAAAATCTAATCAGATCTAAGTCTTGATGAACCCTTTCGATCGCCGCAAGAATCATTCAAATCGTTTAATTCGTTCCAAAGGTATCGTACGACAAAAAGAGAAATTTTTGTCGTGCAATATCTTTTAAACCAATCGTTCGATTTTCATGAATCTTACGGCGATCGAAAGGGCTATCCAAGAGCTAAGTCTGATCAAGTTTTGAGACTAATCGCACGAACAGTTTAGGAGTTATGCGCCAAAAGCATGAAAAAAAAATTGTTTTTTAATTTTTATTTCTCAAATAACTTTGAAACTACTCGACCGATCGACTCCAAAATCTAATTAGATCCAAGTCTTGATAAATCCTTTCGATCGCCATAAGAACCATTCCAATCGGTCGATTCGTTCTAAAGATATCGTACGACAAAAATTTGTTTACACACACACACACATACGGACGTCCATCCAAAAATAGTCAGAATAGCTTCCTAGGACCCCAAAACGTCGAGATCTGATGAAAACTCGATTTTCGAAAATCGGACCTAAACCAATAACTACCCTTTTTAATGAAAATTTTCAATTTTCATTGCGGGAAGTATTAAAAATTTGTAAATCAGACGTATGAGATGCAACGGTTTGAAATTCGATCGCTGAACATCTCTCCATGAGTGTAAAAAATTTCATCAAAATTGTCGAAATATTTTATACCGATTTATCTTTTCTTTTAAAAATTCTGGGCTCAATTTTTTGCCATGAAATTTTGAAATCGGAGATATTCACCAAGCGGAAGATGATTACAGTAAACTTTAGTCAACGACTATACAAGAGCTGCGATGCTGTAACAAGATAATTAATACAGTGACGGCGTCGGGACGTCGGTGTCTATTGTTCCCCGGTCACTTCGTCACCGGTATGACTGACGTCGATTGTGTTTTGTCAGTTTGACGATGACAGCTAGCCCAATGGACGAATAGACACTATGATACGATAACTAACGGTGAAATGGAAAGACACATAACAGTTTGAACGCCATATATCTAGACGCTTATGTGTCAGACATATATATGAGTGCAAAAATAAGAGAAGAGCTTTTCTCTGTTAGTTACTTACTTAATTATATATAAAAAAAAATATATATATATATATATATATATATATATATATATATATATATATATATATATATATATATATATATTCCAAAAAACACCTTTTAGCAAACCTGGTAAACAAGCTCAGGTGAAACTTGGATGGTGATGGTAGACGAGAGGAGAAAGCTTAAAGAAGCTTTGCTAATTCTTCTGAAAAGCTTCTAGGTATGTACATACGTACGAGACAGAAAATTTGATTATTAAAGGGCTGGTTATAAGAGACGAGAACTGTAATAAAAAAAAAAAATGATTAAAAAAAACTTTAGCTAACAAGATGTTTGCTGTCGACGTCTTGTACCTTACACATACTCGTTCGACCATATCTATAATATTTGGCTCCCTGTTTTCTCGGTTTAACCTTAATTAATAATTTGGATAAGTAATATAAAATTAGATAATATTTTCAACGGTTTAAAAACTGAAGATGAATAATTAATTAATCCGATTATGATCTTAATTATACGGTTAATTTTATTCCGGGGTTAAAATTAGCTGCCACTTTGTAAAAGTATTAAAATAAAAATTATCCTTTTCTTTTTGTTGTCTTCTTCGTCTTAAACGAAGAAAAAAACTGTCTATCCGTCTGTCGTTTGTCGAGTGAATATTCTTCAGATTGAATTTTATCGATAATAAATTTTCCATATTATATACAAAATTGGATTTTTCATTCTTGTCCCTCCGGCATATATATCTCAGAAACTTAATCGAAAAATAAAGTCAAAGCATTCTTGATCTAGCCATGTAAAACCAGGCAAGATTATTGATCCTTATTTCTTGTCTAAAGTGCAGGGAAAAAATTTTTGATTATGAGAAAAATGAACGTGAAAAATTATTTTAAAAAATAGAATAAAATTTTTTTAATCCAATGAAATATTGACCAACTTTTAACGACTACTAAACCTCGGACTTATTTCTTGTATTTTACTAGCCACGTGCCGTCTATCGATGTCCAGTGTCTGGCCTCATGGTATCCGATGTTCGTTTTCCATTCCACTCCAGCGAACCGTAGCCAAGGGTATTCGCAGCTCGGTTTGGTCTGCCCAGTCAGAAGCTGAAATAGCAATCGAATCGAGTAAACATGGATAGCGTTTCTGCACCCCCGGCTTCACACACTCTGCGTTTTCACGTCTCGTGTACCGTAGCTGTAGATAGCCTTTACATGTATATACATATACGTTTTAAATATATACCTATATGTATACGTATATGTATGTATGTATACACCTACCTATGTACAACTAAAATTTCACTGGGATTTGTCGTGCCCTCCGCTGTCATGTTAATTTACGTGATTCATTTCAAATTACTTTTTCATCTTTTTTTGAAACTGTTTTAATTTTCAATGTTTTTTTTTTTTTTTTTTTCAACTTCCCGCAATGAAAATTGAATATTTTCAAAAGAAAAAATTAAAAAATTAAAAAAGGGAAGTTATTGGTTTCGGTCCGATTTTCGAAAATCGAGTTTTCAACAGATCTCGACGCTTTTGGATCCTAGGAACCTATTCTGATTATTTTTTGATAGACGTCCGTCCGTCCATCCATGTGTGTGTACACAAAAATTTGTCCTACGATATCTTTAGAACGTATCGACCGATTGGAATGGTTATTATGGCGATCGAGAGGGTTTATCAAGACTTAGATCTGATTAGATTTTGGAATCGATCGGTCGAGTAGTTTCAAAGTTATTTGAGAAATAAAAATTAAAAAACAATACTTTTTCATGTTTTTAGCGCATAACTCCTAAACTGTTCGTGCGATTAGTCTCAAAACTTGATCAGACTTAGCTCTTGGATAGCCCTTTCGATCGCCGTAAGATTCATGAAAATCGAACGATTGGTTTAAAAGATATTGCACGACAAAAATTTCTCTTTTTGTCGTACGATACCTTTGGAACGAATTAAACGATTTGAATGATTGTTGCGGCGATCGAAAGGGTTCATCAAGACTTAGATCTGCTTAGATTTTGGAATCGATCGGTCGAGTAGTTTCAAAGTTATTCGAAGAATAGAAATTGAATAAAAAAAGATTCGCATACGGAAAACTAATTATACTTATAACCTTCTTTAATTTATTATAAACACAATAGTATCAATTAATTGTAACGTATTTAAAACAGCGGGAAGTTTTCGGGTTGGCCCACAAGTCAACCGGTTTTCTGATTTTTTTTTTTTTTTTACTTTAATTATGATAAATAATCGTCGCTATAGATATTTTGCATGTCAATTATTGCAAAAATAATCGTCATTTGTCTGTAAAGCCTTATGAGAAAACCATCCCCATCTGTATTGAAATTGGCTTTATTAGGAAATCCGGAGCAAACTGGAGAACAGATTGAGCCATTTTCCGATTGAGTATTGTAACCAGGTCATGGATATCGCAATGTATTTCGTATTTAGGATATTAATTGACATTAGGTAAAGGTATTAAAACGACAGCCATTAGAATTGATGAACCTAGTAATGGCAGTGGTAGGTAATAGCAACTGCAGGTCGCAGGTTGCAGGCTTTGGTTGCGGTTTTCAAACCGGTGAATAACGGCACGTGACCAACAATTCCAGTCACACCATCCTCCGGACTACTCTCATCCCTGTTTCAAATTTCCAATTTTCCCTTCCCCCCCCCCCCCCGTGATCTGTGCAGTACGATGTACGTACGTACCTACACCTTCTTCATACTCCAAGGCACGAGGATTTTCTATGTCCAATTTTACCACGATATGTTATATTGCGACATCCTACACACAACGAGAAACCAATGGCCGCAGTACTACGACCTCGAACTAAGGGTTGGCACTCGCTTGGACCTCTTAACCCAGATGGCAGATGCTCGGGCAATGTTCCAGCGTGGACTATACGACATACTGAGTAACCGTTTCCTCATACGATACGAAATTTCACCATCTTTTGTGATTTTTTATATGAAATTTTTTTTGTTTTTTTTTTTTTTTTTTTTATCATCACACAAAATTTTAACTACATAGTTTCAAAATAAAAAACTGCCCATTTTCGATTGTTTTTTTTCTTTCTTGTTCCTAAGTCATAGGAAATTTAAAAGCTTCGATTTTTTCTTCTAAAATGAGAAGTTCTTGGCCTGAGAGTTATGGTAAATTAATTTCGAAATGAAGGAAAGTAAAGAATTTAAATAATCAATATTTTGATAGAAAATTTTGAATAAAAAATTTGAATTTAAAGAACGAGGGATCATATGAATCTTAAATAATTATGTATGATATTCATAAGGAGTTTTTTTCATCATAGTTTGTTAAATAATTCAACTTTTAATCTTAGAAGAATATTTTCTAATATTCAAATATCAATAAAATTCAAAAAAAAAAAAAAAAAAAAAAAAACCGAATCAATTCCTGTACTTTAAATTCCTTAAAATAATCAAGAAACTTATATGTTTCGTATACATATACATACAGAAAAGCTGTTGCTGACTAGTGGGAGGGGGTGAGCATCTCGTATAGATTTTTAAGGGTAGATTATATCCGAGTCGATTTCAGATACTTCAGAGTTAAGTTACTTGGGTATACGGCTGACTTATTCTTTCTCAGGTATCTATCTAACCCTGGCAATAATTTATTCGAAGGGTAGGTAGGTAGGTAGGTAGGTAGGTAGTTGCGTCAAGTCTGTAGTAAGTCGGGGTTGGTTTGCGAAGAGATAGGAACGATGCGTTGCTTGAGGGGGGGAATGGTTAGAAAAGTGGTATTGAGATTGGAAATAAAAATTTTACATTCAAGTATATAGATATACATATATTCGCCGATTGGTTTATAAATTCGATCAAATATTAATTATCGCATTCAATTTTACGACTGTGTATTATAAAGTTTATAGACAGGATAATAATAAAAACTTCGTTCAAATATCGTTTAGAAAATATTTACAAATCTGCATTGCACCAGTATCAAAAACAAAAAATATATATATATATATATATATATATCTAAAAGTTGACCCTTATATCTTTCCCATTCTTATTTTTTTTTTTTTTCTTTTTGGCTACCTTGGCTTATTTTCAAAGTCTAATCTCTTCACTCTTAAGTTATTCCAAAAACCTATCCGAAAAAGGTTCTTGTATAAGTAACGATAACAAAACTGTCGGACATACGAGAAAAAAAAAACACAAAAAAAAAAAAAGAAAAAACAACCGTGTGATCGATTCCTTCACCTCGATCATTTATTTCCAAATTTTGTCTCATTTTCGTATATTTTTCTATAGTTTTTTCAAAGAGTTTCTTCTAAGATTTCGATTACCTACCGTGAATATTGAATTTTAATAACGTCGATCCTTAACGGAAGGAGGAAAGAAAGAAAGAAAGAAAGAAAAAATTCTTCTTATTATTATTATTATTTATATTGTTGTATATACTTAATTATCTATTTACCTGCCTACGTATGTATGTATGTACGTACATAGAATTGAGTCAGCTCTACATCTGATGATAAATTTTATTTTGTCAGATGTCTTGGCTGTCGGTGAAAAATATTGCTTTTATAATCCGTTACATCATATCTCTGAAGTTATATACTGTGATATTGTGTCCCAAAGCTGCTTCCGAAAGCAGTTTTCTGTAATGAAAAAAATGTCAATACCATTCCCCGTCCAACCAACTTTGTCCCGATCTCCCCATGCGCGGGTATACATATAATATATAATATATATAGTATGTACTATATGTATATATACATATACCTATATTTTGCACTTCTACTTATTTATCTTTCCTTACGAATCACGTCGTACATAACGCGGATGATCTCTCCACCTTCTGCTATATAAATACTTATGTATATCATACTTATATCCTTTAAATAGACGTTTTTATTATATACGGATGTATATAGGTATGTATACTTATTATTAACTCACACAAGGATATCCTTACATCGTAATAAAAATGAAAAAATAAAAAACTGATTATTATTGAGACCCCATATGTAACGATACAGAAAATTTTGAAGAAATTTTTCGACCGTATATTTATCAATTTTTTTTTTTTTTTTTTTATTTTCCGTCTACTTTTAGGAAACTATTCCTGACAATGAAAATCATCAATAAAAGACTCCAAAAAGCACATTTTCAAGAAAATGTTCAAAAATAAGATCGAAAAACAGCAAAACTTGTCTAATTGTAGCAGAGAACACCGTCAAGTATATGAAGAATTTAGGGATTCAACAAATAAACAGATTCTCAAATTGATAAAAGTTTCATAGAATTTGTGGGAATTTTTTCAAAACTTAGGATAATGGCGCCTTCGAAATGGCTTGAATAATCGAAAAATATTCACTTTTTTCGGTAGTTTTTATGCAAGACTTAAGACTTAAGACTTAAAACTTAAGATTTAAGACTTGAGACATAAGACTTAAGACTCAAGACTTAAGACTTAAGACTTAAGCCTCAAGACTTAAGACTTAAGACTTAAGACTTAAGATTTAAGACTTAAGATTTAAGACTTAAAACCTAAGACTCAAGACTTATGACTTAAGTTAAGGTAGGAAAGGTGCGACCATAACGGCTATCGGTTGTCATAAACTAAGTATTGACTTAAAAAAACCCTAATGATCGAATCGCATGAATTTTACAGCAATTATATTTCCGACCTCTATAACTCTATCACTTTGGCTTTTTGAAAGGAATGGCTGTATGATATGTACCTACGTCCTTCGACATGGTAGATACGCCATTATAGATCTTTTGAAAAGAAATTTTTATATCGTACATATAAAGTTAAAAAAAAAAAAAAAAAGGCGTGATATATTCAGTATTTTGTATTTTGTTCAATTCCTTTTACTATCTTTTTAACGAATACGATGACGATGATAGTATGTGTGTAATATAGATATATACAAGGGGTTTCGAGCCCTTCTTCCAGAGTTTTGCTTTCAATTTCTGAATACACGTATATATAGGTATATAATATCATATACTATACCTATTACACACCCACGTACATTGTGACATATTCAGTTTTTGTGTCAACTTATAACGTAGGTATATATTATACATATATACAAATCTAATATCGTATCTACGCCTGGCATATACAGATGTATATACATATATACATATAGCTATATACAGGAATGTACATATGTATGTATGTATGTACGTATATGGATGGATACTTACCCTATACAGATGTCGAAGTTTTTGCCTGTATCTACTGCAGTGGGTTTTCAGTACCTACCGCCGTGTGGTAACAAAATAAAAATCTGTTTTTATTTTACTTTTTTTTTCTTTTTTTTTGTAAATAAAATAAATTTCAAATCACCGACGAAAGCGTGCGCGGTTGGGGACCGACCCTCTTTACATCGCTTTAAGCACACTCTGCTGCAAGCTCGTCTCGAGCCAGAGCTACGTGTCTGTTCAATTTTGTATTACACATATATTTTAACGGGTATATAAAAATTTCTAACAGAATATATCTGTTTTTGAAAATTAATTTTTTTGAATAAACAAGAAGACGAATGTATTTGTAAAAAAATTAAAACCTACGCAAAAACGAATCGAAGAAAGCTTAGCTTTGAAAAAAAAAAAAGATAAAATAATAATTTTCTTTTCCTTTCCTTTTTCTAATTGTTTATTTTTATTTTTCGAAAAATTGAGGAGTACTTTTAAAAAAAAAGCAATTAGTTTTAACTCGTTCAAAAAAATTTACCTCAGGGTTGACAGCCCGGGGTTCAAAACCCGGAATCTACTAGTCCTTGTCCAGGCTCCTCGATCCCTCTCGACTGTCCGAGTAGATATTAACGTAGAAAACCCTGTTCAAGTGGGTAACAGCGATGTCTCTCTTAACCCGAAGCACTCTTTCGATAAAGCCATTTTTATCCTCTTATAAAATATTTCGTTTCCCAGAGGGGGTTTCGAAGGAGCTCATAGGGTTCCTCGGGTCCCCAGGGTTGAAAGGAGCAAGTAGGGGGTCCGTCATATTGGTATCGAAGATATAATACATATATAGGTATACACGCTATAGGTATAGGTATACATATATGTGTTCTTTTTCTTCGCTCACATTCGTTCGTCCCTTAAAAAATGTGTTTTTCTTATCTTTTATATTCTATTCTGTTTTCTTTTCTATGTATTTTTTTCTGATTTTTCTTTTTTTTTTTTTTTTTTTTTTTGAAAGATTTGTTTTTGAAAAAGAGGAATGAAAAAAAAAAAATAATAAACTCTAAATACCAGGTCCTGTTTTCAAGCGTTATAATATATATGTATAAAAAAAGACAAAAGTGATTTCATAATCTCGAAACCCTACAGCAAAACTTTTACCACCCTTTTGGGAAAAAAAAGTGAAGAAAAAAAAAAAATAATAAAAAAAACTCTCAAGAGACCTCGAATTTATATAACAATTTATATATAATATCGTATAGAAGCTAGGCCTTCGGCGGCTACTTTAAAGGGTCAAAAATCTTTATTATTGAAAAAAATTTTTTTCAAAAGAATAAAACGGACGCAATTTTTCGGAAAGACGGTTTTTTTAATTATTTAACGAATGTATAGATATGAAAGTTTTCTTTTTATTTTTTTTGTTTTTTTCTGTTGTGAAAATGTCATTTTTGAAGAATGACAGAAAACCAGGCCTTTGTCGATATTTATTTAGAGATTTATTTATTTATTTTCATTTTTATTTTCATTAATTATTTTCTTTTTTTTGAATAAAAGTGTAAGTCTGCGGTCACCAAAGTGGCATATCGATAGGGTTGGCGATCGAAATAGAAGACGAAGAAGAGAAGGAAGTCTGAGAGGCGTGAGAAAAGGATTTTCGCAGCCAAGTCATTTCCTGACCGAGAAAGTCGCTCAATTTCCGATTCTATTTTTCAGGAAAGAGAAGTGAAAAAAAAAAAAAAAAAAACAAATTGTAAAAGTAACTGTAACTAAAAAAAAAAAAAGAATAAAAAATAAATAAAAAATAGTTATCGGCCGAACTAAAAGCTCGGAAAATAAGATAAGAAAGAAATAGTTAAATAAAATAAATTGAAAATGAAGTAAAATAATTAAAAAAAAAAAAAAAAAAAAATCAAAGAAAATTGAGAATTTTTTTTCTACACGCTTTTCATTCTATTTCTGTGTTTCTCTTTTTTTTTTTCATTATTTTGCATTTTTTTTTTTTTTTTTTCTTTTCTTTCGCTCTTCGCTTCTTATTCTTCATCTTCTTCTTCTTCTTCTTCCTACTTGCCATTTTTACGGTAACGAGATTAAAATATTTGCATCAAATACGAGCCGTCAAAAACCGAGGGGAAGAAAGTACAATATAAAAAAAAAAAAAATACAAAAAATACAAAAAATACAAAAAAGATTAAAAAAAAAAAAAATAAAAACAAAAAAAAAATTGTTCAACATCTTGGTAATATTGGATCAATAAAAAGACGAAGATCCCCCCCCTCCGTCTCCCTCCCAACCAACCGAAGCGAAGTTTACGGATCCTGTATCGGCAGAAAGCTCGTTTAAATTTTATACCGTCGGAATAGCACCGCGTTTTTATCACTGCCACGCGGTTTATCGAACTACGTTTTAATATAAAACTTTACTGCCGCAAGGGAAATGGACCAGTTTTCACATACATCTGTACACACATATATAGTAACCTAGAACCCTCTACCTACCTGTACCATATATGTATATATATACCTATACATAGGTATAACTACACTATATACCTACTGAGAAAAAAAAAAAAAAAATACCTAAAGTACTGGAACAGATTCACTGCACAAGAGGAGGTGGAGGCTGCTTTTTCACCGTCGAAGAAAATCAAAAGAAAGAGAAAGAGAATAAGAAAAAAAAAATTTCAACGATTCTCACACATCCATCTGCATACAATATCTCGATTAATAACAATTTTTATTTATTTATCAATTATTTGAATTGTGTTTTTTTTTAAATACTTTTTTCAAAATTTTTTCATTCACAATTTTATTCGTTGATTAATTTAATTATTTCATCTTCTATTATATTTTATATTATATCGATCGATTCTTTTAATCGATTTTATGTATACATATATCTATCTATATAATATATGTATATACGTACCTATATATAAAACCCCAAAGAGGTTACCCAGCTCTGCAGACCACTGACCACTGACCACGACCGCTGACCAATGTCCAGCACGTTCTGCTCCGCAGCCCATTGTCTGGAGTTGGAAAACTTTTGATCTGGATGAGGGAGGAGAGGGAGGTTCAAAGTTCACATCCCCTAATACATTTTAACCCACATAAAAGAGCTTCTCGTGGTTTTTCGGGCGAATTCTTGCTGTGATTGATAAACAACTTGTATTATTTTTTTTTATTTTTATTTATTTATTTATTTATTTATTTTTTCGAACACCTTTTTCTCTTAGTAATTTTGTATATTATATAATTCAAGGATCTTATATACTTGTTGAAAAAAAAATAGAAATTTACTTTTTTATTTTTGCTCCCTTTTTTATTAAAAAAAAAAAAAATAAATAAATAAATAAATAAAAAAATTCAAAAACCGACGAAAAAAACTTTAAAAACTCGGAAAGTCCAAGGGTCCAAAAATTCAATGAAGAGGCACGAGATTCCATATACATGAATTTCAAGTTTCGGAATTTCGTCTTCTTTCGATCTTCGAGTTTCCGGAATTTTAAATCTCCGATGTTTTTCGATCTGAAGGATTTTAGGTACCTATTTTTAAAATTCGGAACTTCAACCCTGCCCCATTACCTGCAATACCCAAGGCGACGAAAGAGGAAAGAGGAAAGAGAAAGGACGAAAAAAAAAAAAAAAAAAAAACGCCATGAAAAATCCAATTTTTCTAAAAATGTGTATTCGGTTTCAGAGGCTAGAGCGCGGATCATAGGTCCAGCTGATGTTTACGTAAAGACAGGAAGTCTCCTGACACTTACGTGTCTGATGTCTCAGGGACCCCACGACCTGGGTACAGTAGCTTGGTACCACGGCAGTAAGCCGGTGCTCACGTCTCCTCGTGAAGTAAACGACGTCGCCCTGGAGCCACGGGTAGCTGTGGACACGGAATGGAGCGACGCCCTCACATCGAGGTATACCTACGTATATTATATATATATAGGGTAGGAATATACGCGTCCATGACCCGATTGTCGCCCCATTTCTCTGCACCGACTTCGTCATCCTCAAACAATAATATCATTCCCAGGGTTTGCTACCCCCTTGTTTTCGTATAATATTACCGTTAACTAAAACCCGCTACCGGCACTCCTCATATCTTTGCTTTTATCTCTTCATTTTGACGCGTAATCATGTCACCGTTACCATCCGCCACCTTATACGCAACACCCTACAGCCTACCTATTATTTTATATATATAGAATTAATGAATCACCTTTTATTAGTCCCTTTAACAAATAAAATCACTATATTAATTTTTTTTCGAATTTTCCAAAGAAGATTTTTTATTCAATTTTTGAATCTGGGACTTGAGGGGGTTTTAAACATCTTGAAAATCTTTTTTTTAAGCCACTGATACTCTGTAAAGAAATATTCTAATGACTCAGTTTTTTTTTTTTTTGTAATTAATTCATAGCATTTTGAGACAGAATTAAAAATTATTTTCAAATTTTATATACACTTTGTATAACGTAGATCGATTGCATGGAAGAAAAAGTGGTTGTCGTAGGGTACAGGTCGTATCGTTTAATCGAAATTTCTTCAAATTTGGAAGAAATATTCTTCATTGATGTTATTTCGGTTCGAAATTAGTGATATTTGATGAATTTTATTTTTAGATACGAAAATTTTATATTTCAAGTAAATTTTTGTTTCTTTTTTTTTTTTTACATGTTGACAAAATAAAAAGTTTCTCAATTGTGCTCACAACTATCGAAGACTTATCTTATCTCTTATAGATTATTGGTTTGTTCCGAAATGACATAATTTTATAATATTCTCTTTAAATTTCAAAAAAGTTTTGATTTAACGATCCGACCTTTACCCTACGACGATTACTTTTTTTTCGGTAGATGAAATCTGTGTAAATCGAAGCTTTTCAAAAAATCCGTAATAATTTCTAATCGTGTATATAAAAACTACGAGTAATTAATTACTCGTGAAAAAATTGAATCGTTACAATATTTCCTTGAATTTGAGAAAAAAAAAAAAAGAACAAAAAAATTGTCGTTATATAAACTCTGGAGTAATTTTACATGACGTTTGACATAGTGAATCATCGGATAGAATAATTGAACAATTATACAAGTAATTAACTCAATCTACAGTTCCGTATGAATATTTCAAAATAAAAATAAAAAAAAAAAATTAAAAACTGACATTTCTTTTTTATTTTTATTTATTTTATTTTTTTATCACGCAGATTAAAAATCACTCACGCCAGGCTAATCGACTCTGGGAATTACAGCTGCGTACCTACAGTAGCGGACAGCGCTAGCGTGACCGTCCACGTAATCAATGGTGAGTTTAAATTCTGTATTATTCATTAATTGACATTTGGTTTGTATATATGGACGATACTGAATATGTATAAAAAAAAATAAATAAATAAAAATAAAACGGTTGATTTTGGTGAAAGAAAAACAAATTTTTCGTCATATTCAAAGAAAATCGAAAACAAAAAATAAATAAAGGGTGTATAAAATAATTAATTAAAAGGAAACACGTCGTTCTGAATCCGGACATAATAAACCACAATTTTATTTTATCAAACAACAGAAAAAAAAAAAAAAAAAAAATGATTTGAGTGGATTCGAAATTTTTTGAATATTTGTCTTTTTAACGTAAATATATATCCAATGGGTTGTAAAATTCATGGTGCAGTTATCCAAGGGGTTGAATATTTTTTTAATATATATATTAGACCGTTTCAAAAAAATCGACTATTTTTCATTTTCAAAGAGTAACTCAAAAATATTGTTCCAAATGACGAAAAAAAAAATGCTGTCAAAGTTTGAACTCTTAATATTAATATTAAGAGGTGCCTCATCGCGATTTTCTATTTCCAATCTAAATAACATGGGGAAATTTTTCTTTAAACTTTGGAATTCTATAACTCGTCAACGCATTAGTGTACCGATAAGACCAGAACATATTTTTGTAGTGAATTGAACGCTCTAAAAAAAAGGTCTCTTGTTCTTTTTCGATAAATCTAGCTATTTCCAAGTCGGTGTATTGGTTATTAATGGTAATTAATCATGACGAACTTGGAAACAGTTGGATTCATCGAAAAAGACCAAGAGACCTTTTTTGTAGAGCGTACAATTTTGAACAAAAGCATTCATGCAGAATCTTTCTAAGTAGATTAATTTTCAAGATATAAAAATCGAAAAGTTCCACAAGACCACTTCCCATGTTATTTAAATGGGAAATAGAAAATCGCGATGAGGCACCTCTTAATATTATTATTAAGAGCTCAAACTTTGACAACATTTTTTTTCATCATTTGGAACAATATTTTTGACCAACTCTTTGAAAATGAAAAATAATCGATTTTTTTGAAACGGTCTAATATATATATATATATATATATATATATATATATATATATATATATATATATATATATATATATATATATATATATATATATATATATATATATATATATATATATATATATATATATACATATATTTAGTCCATTACTGCAGACACGTAGATATAAGATATAATATATAAGTTTGGACTATTCCTTCCACATGTATGTATGTATGTATGTATATATATATATATATATATATATATATATATATATATATATATATATATATATATATATATATATATATATATATATATATATATATATATATATATATATATATGTTCTTTAAACTAGAAGATTCATCGACCGTTTCAGAAACTTCGTTGGGTAATAGTCTCAAGTTAGGCAGCCTAGCCCGGTATTATTGTCTCGTTAAAATTCCAAATTTATAACCATAGTAAACGAGTCAGAGTATATGGTATAATAATGCCATGGAATACCTATAGGTATGTACAATACATGGCTGGTGTCTGCAGGCAATTCCACTTGTTGTTTACCATGAACTTTCGACCTTTTCGAATTTTTATATACCTGCAGGACAGTTCGGACTATTTTTAGTCCGAAGAATCTTTCTAACGAGTCAATAAAGTCCAAAGACATTACGGGGCGAGATTGAAGTCCAGAATTTTCAAAGTTCCGAGCGGTACAAAATTCCCAATTTTAATATTAAGTTTTGGACTTTTCGAGTTTTCATGTCCCTGCAGGACAATTCGGAATTTTGTATAAATACTTCAGGCTATTTTTAGTCCGAAAAAACTTTTTAACCAGTCGATAAAGTCCAAAGAAATTACAGGGCAATTTTGAAGTCCAGAATTTTCAAAGTTGCAAGCGGTACAAAATGTCCAATTTTAATATTAAGTTTTGGACTTTTCGAGTTTTTTAGCTGTCATCATCACGATTTTAACCAATTTAAATATTCTGACCTTTATAACGCTTTTAAAAATTCGAAATTACCGCAAATGAATTCAGAGCTTTAACCCAAATCCCCAAAATTCATTATCGAAATACCTACCTCGAATATTTTTCAGACTTGGTATCGAATTTGAGAAAAATCGATACCCGAAAAACGCAAAACGTGTTTTGTTTTTAAATCTAAAAAGTATTAACATATCTCTGGAACGATTCGCAAGATTTCGATAAAATTTTTTTATCTCATTATAATTTCTCGAAGTGACAATATTTTTCTTCAAATATAAAACGATTTTCAAATCTCGTGTGACAGGTATAGAAATTAGAAATTTGAAATTTCATAACATAATAAAATACCGAAAGAAATAAACCAAAAAAATTATTATTGTAATGAGTAAAAAGCACGAAATAATGAAATTAAAATATCAAGTTGAACTTTTGACCTTATATTTCTAGAAGATAAATATGTGCTCAGTTTCTCACATATATGATGAACGAGAGACGTGAAGTTTCTTCTTATAGAGTAGATGTGGAGGTATATAAGGATTCGGTGCAAGGTATGGTATCATAAATTGGTAGAAATGTTTTCATTTCGTCGCGAGTCAATAGATAAATCATTTCCCAGTTTCACATATCTATATATGTATATATGTATATATATATAGATATATAGGTATAAGTTTGGAAAATGGATATCCTCAACGGTGGTGCACACGCGTGTGGTAAATCTGCTGGCACTCCCCATACGTCATACGTCAAACGTTCGCGTTCTGTCAATTCGGCTAGATATTTATTTTCAATATTTTTCCATATATATACAGCTCCGGCAGTCCTGGACTACAGGCTGCTACTCCACGAACGATACAAATTTTCCAACCAACTTCCGGAACCCAGAATCCGAAATCCGGGAATACCTTCGTGATATGATATTATACATTTATATATTTATATTTATATTTATATACCAGAAAAGAAAAACGAAAACTTTTGATATCGATACCGAAATTTTATACATATGTGTGCATTATAGTGTTTATGTATTTGTTTATGCGTATATATACATGGAAAAATATCAATTACGCTTCGAATTGCCATGTTCGACCATGGCGTTACACGCCCGAACGACAAAGCGGATATTTGACGTAAACGGATATGATGTTTACTAGAATTCGAAATATTCTCGTTTCGTTAGTATATATACATATATTCATCTGTCTATATTTCGAAAGCAAAATATTTTTAAATAATACGGATTTTACCAACCTGAAATATATTAAGCAAATAAAATCAATTGAAAGCAACGATTGAGTTATCAATCGAGAAATTGAATAGTATGGGATAAAAATAACGAGCCAATTAGAAGAAATAAAACTCGTCGGTTTATAAACGGTAAAATTTTTCATATCAAAAAAATTATACCTGTAAATACATACGTAAAAAATATAATCAAAAAAAAAAGTATATAGAATCAGGTATGACTGATTGAAATTTCATATAATTGCGATATTATAAAATCGAAATTTTTTTTATAAAAAACATGAATAAAAAAAAATAAAAGAAATTTTATTGCTATAGGTACTGTAAAAATAAACTTTTTTAACTTCTTACTTATTACATTTTTTATATTTTGATTTTTTTCAATTTATCACTCTTGAATTAATTTTATCTCAATTTGGTTTCTTATCAGGTTACTTCACTCTGCAGATGAGTTTAATTTATTCAAAATTGATAATTAAAATTTTGTATATATCAAACTCCTGTAGTACCTACCTATAACTGTTATAGAAGATCAGACTTTATCTTAGGGTGCTTCGCTTTAGACGAGTTTTTTTTTTTTTTTTTAGTCCATTCACAGAATAATGTTCTAAACATATAAAAACAAATTCTCACCAAATATGAGCTCTTAAGTCTAATTCTAAGAACTCGCGAAATGAATTTGAAATTTTCCCATTTGATTAACACGTAAATTTTAATATTTTTATTTCAATTATCCATAGCTACGTGGCATTTCATGATATTTAATCCGCAATAGGTGAAAATGACAGAGGAATATTTTCTCTTTAAAAGTGTACGTAGCCAATTTACGTTTTGTAACCATTAAAAAGTACTAAAATCTTGGATAGAACAGCGATTGTTCAAATTTTGAAATGCTTAATTGGATTTATTTCGAAAACTACTAGCTCTACGGTTATGACTTACATGACTTTTTTTGTAGTAAATTGAATTTCCTATAAAAAAGTGCTGAACAATTTTGTTGTAAAGTTAGTGGTTTACGAGAAAAATTGAAAAAACCATGAAATTTGAGAAAAAGTTGACTTCAAGATATTTTACCGGGCGAGGCCGGTTACAAAACATAAATTGGCTACATACACTTTTGAAGAGGAGAGATTCCTCTGTCATTTCCACCTATTGTCGATTAAATATCATGAAATGCTGCGAAGCTATAGATAATTGAAAAAAAAAGAATTAAAATTCACGTGTTAATCAAATGGGAAAATTTCAAATTCATTTCGCGAGTTCTTAGAATTAAAATTAAGAGCTCATATTTGATGAGAATTTGTTTTTATATGTTTAGAACATTATTCCCTGAATGGACCAAAAAAAAAACTCGTCTAAAACGAAGCACCCTAATATATATACTTATTTTTGAATATTCATTTTGAATAAATAATCGCACGTAATCATTTATCAGTTTTCAGTTTTAAACTAACCGATGATAACGTTCAAATAAGTAAATTTTAAAAAACTGCAGATGACATACGAGAACGTATATCGTCATATGGATATTTACCTACATAAAAACATAAAAATTTTTATACCTATATATATAAATTTCATGGAATGGATTAACGAATGGATAAAAAGCTCACATCAATTCGGCTGTGAATAATTTATTTTTTATTTTTATATTTTGTTCAATCAATCATTCGTCTATCAAATACCGTTTCAACGTATTGAAATAATTCAACTATTGAATGTTCACAGCTTTTATAAAATAAAACCGATAATTAATTGATACGTGAAGGGTTACTCTGCAGGAACAAAAATCAAAGCCGTATTTAAAGTACCGAATTTATCAAAGAATTTTAATATCATTAAATCACAGTTTTTAAAAATATATAAATTTGCCTCGAAAGTTTGAAAATCTTCGAATCAAAAAACACCGAGGATTCAAAATTCCGAAAACTGATAAAGAATCCGAAAGACCGAGACTCTAAGACTTGAAATTTACGAATGGATCAGCTTCCTGCTCTTCGATTAAATTTTCAGAATTTTTAACATTCCGAATTTTGAATCATCTACATTTCAATATTTTCAAATTTAAATTCTCCCTAACTTAAACGTTTCCAAAAATGAAAAATCGTCTAAAATGAAATCCTAATTTTCAAAATTTGGAATTTGAACTTAGTCTTTTTTAAAATCGATTAAACTCACGAAAAAAGTTAATCGAGTCACTATTCTCGATATCTTACGAGTCTAAAATAAGGTGCTAAAATATTGTACACGAAAATCTCCCTTATGCAATAGCCGCAGGAAGTATAGACGCCAACACGACGGTGTATACCTAGAGATACAAATCATGATTTATAGTTTAACGTGCTTTTCGCCTCAGAATGGTCATTTCGAGTGGGCAGTGTAGAGAGCACGTTGGATTTCGTGCTGCAAGTTGAACGAGGCTGACATTATACGACCACTTCGTCAGTCGCCATGTATTACCACCCTCTACCTATGATATATACCTATATATATATATATATATATATATCTGTATATATGTATGTATATATACCTACAATACATATATACATATATAAATATATATATATATATATATATATATATATATATATATATATATATATATATATATATATATATATATACGTATACACATAACAGTTGGTATTGCTATTGGGTACAGTAGGTCGTAGTCGTATTATAGACGCGACAGATGCTGCATACGTTCATACCTTCGCGATTTAAATCACCCATTTATAACCTTCGCCCTATATGGATACACATCGCACATATTGATATCCAGCTCGCAGTAGAAATCAAAAAATCGATTTACAAATCTCGAAAAATAGTACCTTAATAATTTTTACGTCAATTTTGAAGGATCTTTTATAGTCACAATTATTCAAGAAAATTACTAAAAATTTTCTATAATGAACAATTTTTTGGGTAAGTAGTAATTTGATTTTAGAATACCAAAAATCGTTATAATTTTTGGTGAAATTATTAAGTGTGTATAATTTAAAAAAGGATCTAAAAATTTTTCAACAGTCTTTTAATTCAAATTATTTTTATTTGAACACAAGTATCCTCGTTGAAAAATGTACAGTATTAATTAATTAGGTTTGAAAAGTTGATTGCTTTTGAATAGT
This sequence comes from Macrophya annulata, assembly GCA_963924015.1. Lineage (NCBI taxonomy): Eukaryota > Metazoa > Arthropoda > Insecta > Hymenoptera > Tenthredinidae > Macrophya > Macrophya annulata. The sequence goes on from OZ001258.1 coordinate 4,374,917, forward strand.
CCGCTTGAATATTAGTAATGGGGTAGGTAGGTAGGTAGGTAGGTACTCGAAATCCGAGTTTCGGATTGCTAAACAGTCAAACGAATGTGGGATATGAGAATCGGTAAATAATTGAGAATTTAATCATCGAATGAATTAATTTGAAATGTATAAAAAAAAGAAAAAAAAAAAACAACAAATGGTGATACAAAAAAAGAGAATGAAAAAAGAGCTAAAAGGATTCGAATATATCGAATCTTATATATAAGTATGTGAAAAAAGTAATCGTTAACTGTTTTATCAATTTCTTGAATAATGTTAAATGAAACGACGAGAAATGGGCCAAAGAAAAAAAGAAAAAACAAAATAAAAAAAAAAAAGGGAAAAAAATTGTTTGAGGGATATAAATCCGTTCATTTGATGGTACAGCTGTTATACCTGTAGAAGGAATGATCGTTAACAACGCTGATAATTAAGACGTCGCAGAATTAATTATCGCACCTCACCCTCTGCACACTCCAACTCGCGTAATCAGCTCGTTTTTAATGAATCTGCAGTTAGACGCATACCTGGAAAGAAGACAATGGAAAAGTTCGCTCTCTACGATCGTTTAACAATTTGAGGTAGAGAAACCAGCTGAGGGGGAAAAAAGAAGAGGAAAATAAAAAGAAAAAAAAAAAAAAAGAAAAAATTGAAGAAAATGAATGAAATCGTGTTCTAAATGCGCGGGTGGGGTTGTAAAATAAAATAAAATAAGAATAAATAAGGGAGGGGGTGAGAGGGGGGGGGGGGGGGGGGGGGAGAAAACAATTACAAGTAAAATTAAAAGTAAAAGTAAAAATATAAAATAAAATAAAATAAAATGTACAACACCCTCTATATGTATGTATATATATACATATATATGGGTAAAAAGGACAGAGATAATATGACTCTGCAGACTCGTTAAAACTGCAAAATTTCACATTTTACAACAAGAAATTTTTTGCCTACCCTTCTCATTCGCCCCCGTCTTTCGGTTCAAGCTTATGTTACAACTCGCTATTTCGAGCTCAAGCAGCATGCGGATATTAGCTACATTGAAAAGTTTCTGTTTTTTTTTCTCTCTCTCTCTTTTTTGGGTTTTCTTTAATTTTTTTTTTTATTTTCTAGTTTGCTACACCGCTTGATGGAGGATCCATCATGGTAAAAAAAAAATATATATATATATATATATATATATATAGATAACACCCAATTTTAAAGATTGACTCTTTTTCGCCGAATTATAAGAACGTCGACTGCATTGTCCCGGTTGGTACGACTGGATCGGAAATAATCACTTTTTCAAAAAATAGAGACAAAGAATAAATTTTTTTCTCTAAATAACTCTAAAAAATTGCGAAAAATTGTGAGAAATAATCTCTGAGACTGCAAAAAGATTCTAAAAAAAAAAAAAAACAATTTTATACATATTTCAGAATTTACAAGAAAATATTCAAAAAAATTTTTTTTTTTTTTTTTTGTAAAATTTTAATGAAAATTTGCATATAAATGTTATGAAAATTTTTCAGCGAAATTTCATAATTAATTCGATTATTAGGTATTATGTTGTTGGTGAAAAAATGTTGTAAACTTTTTTTTAATTTTTTTAATTTTAATTTTTTTTCAGTGAAAAAATTTTTAAAATTTTTTTTTCAAACCGACAACTTTTTTTGAGGTGACTTCAGACATTGCGTATAATTACTTTTACAACCTACGCGTTTGTTTCCTTCACTTCCTAAAATTTAACCGCTAATTATCTACGCGTTTAGAATTCACGATGCCAAAAGTGAAAACGTAGGTACGTTACGTAACGTAACGCGACGCGACTCGACGCGGTGGCGTGAAAACCGAGCACCTATACCTATCTACCATAAAAAGCAATAAACAGTCTTTGAGAGTCTGCGGAGAAGCCCCCAAATATTGACTTTCGGATGAGGTAGGTATATATGTTGTACGCCTACATCGAACAAGGGTATTTCCAGTCAAAGGGTTCCTTTCTTCATCCTTGTTGCCAGGATATACGTTTCTCTATACCTATACCCCCGCTCTATGTACCCCCGAAAACTCCAGCCTCATCACTACCCACCAACATGTCGCAGGGGATTCTGTTCTACCAAATTCCAAGACGTTAATTAATACCAGCTAGATTCAGGCGGTTAATTGTCTACCCGATGCCGTCACGTCAACTGTGGATAGGAAACAACATCGTATTTAGATTATTAAAGAGCGATTTGATCGGCTGTGTAGTTACAGGACTGTAATAACATTATAATTTCAAATTACAGTAACGGATAATTTTTTATTTTTTTTTTTTTTTATAATGAATCAAAATTGAAAAATTGATTCAACAATTGATTTCAAGTTTTTGTTGTTTTATATTTGGAGTAAAAGTTCGAAGCTTCGAGCTATGAGTGAAAATGAAAAAAAAAAATTCAGGAAACTGGTTGACCTGTGGGCCAACCCTAAAATTTCCCGTTGCGTCAAATACGTTAAAATTAATTGATACTATTGTGTTTATAATAAATTAAAGAAGGTTATAAGTATAATTAGTTTTCCGTATACAAATCTTTTTTTCTTCAATTTCTATTCTTCGAATAACTTTGAAACTACTCGACCGATCGATTCCAAAATCTAATCAGATCTAAGTCTTGATGAACCCTTGAGATCGCCGCAACAATCATTCAAATCGGTTAATTCCTTCCAAAGGTATCGTACGACAAAAAGAGAATTTTTTGTCGTGCAATATCTTTTAAACCAATCGTTCGATTTTGATGAATCTTACGGCGATCGAAAGGGCTGTCCAAGAGCTAAGTCTGATCAAGTTTTGAGACTAATCGCACGAACAGTTTAGGAGTTATGCGCTAAAAACATGAAAAAAAATTGTTTTTTAATTTTTATTTCTCAAATAACTTTGACACTACTCGACCGATCGACGCCAAAATTTAATCAGATCTAAGTCTTGATAAACCCTTTCGATCGTCATAAGAACCATTCCAATCGGTCGATTCGTTCTAAAGATATCGTACGACAAAAATTTGTTTACGCACACACACATACGGACGTCCATCCAAAAATAGTCAGAATAGCTTCCTAGAACCCCAAAACGTCGAGATCTGACGAAAACTCGATTTTCGAAAATCGGATCAAAACCAATAACTTCTCTTTTTACGAAAATTTTCAATTTTCATTGCGGGGAGTTAAAAATTTCTTTGAACTCTTCTAAAAACAAGTTTTTGCGTTACGTTTTTTTGAAATTGACGTAAAATTTTTAAAATCTAATTTAATATTGGATTTAAAAATCATAAAAAAAAATAATTCAAAGTCTAGATCAATCGACTCGTAAGGAAATTTCTTGGACCGTTGAACGTGGATATATAACTTAATTATAAATGTCTCACTTTCTTCTTAGAAACAGTAGTAGTAGCTGCAGGTATTAGATATATTACGTATAAAATGAACCTGTCCAGTTTTGAGTAGCAGACAAATTAGTTTTATAATTACTTTGCTGTTTTATCAGCTTCACATCTCACCTTGAGTTCGTTATAGTATTTTTAAAAATTTTTATTTTTACTTTTAAAGTAATTATTTAAACTTGTGTATACATATATATTACATGTATATTAGATATACACGTACATATATCTGTACATAGCAAAAAAATGTAGTAACTATATGATCCTAAAAGTTAATAAAAAAACTTTATTACTGTAAAAATTTTAGAATTAAATATAATTCACATGCGTATAAAAGTACAAAAGAGAGAATAGAACAATTACGATTATACCCAAAAGGTAGAATTTCGAATATTCAAAACCCCGGGTCTCTCAAACGAAATAATTTGATTACAGTCACCAATTTTAACAAGCACCTGCCTACCTATGGCTACTAATTAGCGCTGGTTGCGTTAGCAATTATTTTTAAAACTTTGGAAAAACAAAGGTCAAATTTGAGCCAAAAAAAAAGGGAGCGCTCCCTTTTGTTCTTGAATTTTTATCTTATTTGTTTTTATTTATTTTTTGTATACATTTTTTTTTTTTTTTTTTTGTTCTCAAGCCTGCTGAAGACGTCCAATTTAGATAACGTAAAATATGGATGTGTATAATGAGTAGATGTAGCTGCAGCTGGTTGAGGGTGGGTGCTTTAGTCTGATCCTACAAGTCGTAAGCCTTGGGTATCAGTGCTCAAATTGTGCGGGAAAAGTTAGTGCCTCTTTGGCCAAACCATCACCAAGTGCCCAATTTCCTGGCCCCTAAGTTCCTAAGCGATTCGAAGCAGCTTGTTCCCCATCAATTTCATACCCCTCGTACCCTGCCCCTGCTGCTTGAGCGATTATAAGTTTATTCAGAACGCGATATTTTAGCCAAAAAAAAAAAAATAAAAAAGGAAGAAAAAAAATTTTTTATTTTATTTATTTAGTTTTTATCAAAATATCTATACACGATATTCAGATATATATGCATTTACGTATATTTACGTATGTACATAAACCATATGTGGATAATATTAAGTAACGTTTAGAGAATAGTTAAAATCACTCGTCAGACTCACGCGAGATTATAGAGAGAGCACGAACCCTAATCCTCGAGGATATTAGAGGGATGATTAGTTACTTGGTGCGGTCCCAAGTATAACTATAATTAGATTCGTCAGTGAGGAGGTTTATATGTAAGCGTAAACTGGGAAATCGCGGACAAAGACATTACACACTACGAGCAAAGACCTCCGCAACGAGGACCCTTCCTCCTCCTCCTCCTCCTCCTCCTCCTCCTCCTCAATCGTATACGTTTACCAGAGAAATGGTTCTGCGTATTGCCAGAGGCGAATGTGGAAACATGAAAAGGGGTTTTGGAAAACAGAAAATGAACCTTGCCGAGGGTTGGAAAATCACAAATGTTGAAATTGAAATTTTTTTTTGAATATTTAGAAATTCAAAATCGCGTTAAAAATTGTATAGAAATAGAAAAAGTAATTTTTTTTTTCTTAAGAATAAGTTAGAAAATTAATCATTTGATACTATTTTTAGATTGAAGTCATATTAAAAAAACAAATCCTTTCGTATAAAGTCGAAATTGATTTTCCAAAGTCAGACAATAGGAAGGGAATATATTTGAAGAAGTGTTGCAGACAAAGGAAGTACACGAAGTAGTTTGAACGTAATTAAAACGGACTTTTCCAATCTTATATATGTATGTATATCTGCCTATGTACCTACCTATCTCCCTTTTCTCTCTTCAGACATTTTCTCATTTCACTTCGACGATTTGATCACTTCGATTATCTGACTATAATAGAATTTTATCCTTACAATTCTTATAGCTTATATATTAGATATGATTATAATGATATAGAAGCTGACGATTTTATTGAAATTGGACATTCGTAGCTGATCTAATTCGTCAAAAGTGAATTTTAATTTTTTATTTTTATTTTTTTTAATAGTAAAATCGAACGTTCTGATCTACATGAAGACTTGGAGTTTTTCCATTCCAATTTTTGTAAAATTAGTATTGAATTAAATTTATACCCTTACATAGTATATAAAAGTAAATTTATTTCCTTTTGAAAGCTGCGCAAGCAGCTTCAAAGTAAAATATCAAAAGCCGGAAGTTGAAAGTCTACTCCGTGACGATCGGGCAAGTAACTCTTACTTCTCGCTTGGTCTCACTTACCAAACTCCAATAAACGTAGCTTCGTGGATGACAAAGTTTATTGCCTGAAAAGTTGGAAAAACAAACCAATTAGGTACCCAGCACCTACCCCATGTATACATATATGTCCATGTATGTATGTAAAAAGAAAAAGAATAATAATAATAATAATAATAATAATAATAAGAAGAAGAAGAAGAAGAAGAAGAAGAAAGGGTGAAAAAGGGAAAAGATACTTAGTTTGAAAAGTACCTACATATATATGTATATACACATTCTAGTAAAGTTGAAGTTCGCTTCGAGTATTGAAAATCTTAAATCTCTAACAATTTTCTGTTTGCTTCTATCCTGGATCAGAGTTGGTAGGTATATACCTGACTATACTGAAAACGTTTCCTGATGGTACATCGAGAAAAGTGGGTATATATTCCCTTTATTCAACCCATTAAACATGTGAAACCATTCGTTTTTGTATCCGGCCATTATTTATCACTAATACAAATAAAAACTAGTGGTGTGAAAAAATATAAGGGGCGTATATGGGTACTGAAGTAGCGGAGGAGACGGATTAGCCAGACTTGGGCCTCCCCTCCCTCCCTTACCCCCAGGGGAAACGAAGAGTTTCGAAGATAACGAGAAGGGAAGGAATAATGTAAAAGAATAAAGACAGGGGTGAAGGAAAGGAGAAAAAGTGATTGAGGGATAAAGATGAAAAAAATAAAATAAAATAAGAAAAATAAAAGATATTCAGACAGAGAGAAAAGAAAATGTTTAGATATATATATATATATATATATATATATAACGTAAGCTTTTCAAAAAGGATTGAAAAACATTATGAAAATTGTAATTTGGTTGGTTATATAAGGGATTTTCTCTTTTCATACACTTTTATACAGATATAGATATATATATCCTCTTTATATACCCCCTTCGTCGTTTCTTCGCCTCTGTGAAGTGAAATGAATTGGATTTCCTTTTGCGGGATGAAATAAAAAAAAAAAAAAAAATCTCAGATATATATAAAAGGGTATATATAAAAAAAAAAAAGAAAATATCTGTATTTGTTGTTTATTATAACGAGACAAATCATCCGCTTTTATAGGCTCAGAGGAAAACTGAATTGAAAAACTGGATAAAAAAGAGCAATATTCTTATTCTATTTTATCCTTTTCCTTTCCCTTATATAGCTCTGGCCCGAAGAGGACAGCTGCAATCTTCTTTGCAAAATCCTTCCTCGTTATTTTTCATCCCAAAAAAAATTTTTCAATTTTTTTTGTTTTTCATTTTTTACTTTCCTTAACTTTTTTTTGATTTTTATCTTATTCTTTTTATTAAAAAAAATTAATAAAAAAAAAAAAAACGGTAAAAAAAGGTGGAAACAAAAAACGCAGCAGTTCGCTACAGTCGAAGATGAGAATCAGCCCCCAAAACTCCGAGATAAAAGCCTAGGGATGAAAAGTTTGAACATAAGTCATATCATCATCCATCTGCACAGTATCCGACTGGTAGTGCCGTATTTTTAACATAAGTAGAGGAGGGAATCCCACGAGGTTTCACTGGGATTCACCAGAGCCCGTAGATATATATACGGAGACAACGAAAAATATCAAAACAAAAATCAAAAAAGAAAGAAAAAAAAAAAAAAGAAAGTAACAATTTATATAAATAGACCAAAAAACGAACATCCTTCTTCTAGGTATATATGTAAGCGTATATTTCACGGATTTTCATACCGCCTTTCTCTCTTGCCAATACCGAAATTCAGAGCTAGCATATATTTTCTGTTTTTTGTTTTTTTCTTATTTGTAATAAAAAATGTATTCAAATAAATATAGCTCACAGTAAAATGAGAAGAAAAATTTTTTGCAAACGTACATAAACTTGTAAGAAAAGGAGTTGGACTGATTTTTACAATATTGAAGGGTTGAATTTTTTGCAATAAAGATTTTTTTTTCATGATATCCATTTTCAAAAAGTAAGATGAAAAATTGTTATGAAAAATTTCATCGATTGTCGGTCATTTTTAAGAACAAAAAAATTGATAAAAATAAAAACGAAAAAAGATTTCATTAAAAATACCGATTTTGAAATTTACAATAAAGCACGAGCGTATAATTGACGTAGAATACGAATAGTGAAAAATCATCACCCCTGCAACAGAGAAGCGCATTATATTTGGTAAATATTTACTGAACGTGTACATATAGGCCGATTGAAAATCGTATAACAATTAAAAATGAAAAATTTAGATTTTACACGTCGATTTATTTTGTCCTTATTTGTTTAACCATTTTTTTTTTTTATTTTTTTTTTTCAATTTTCTTTCAGGTTTATTATTTTTTAATTCTTCTTGCTTATCTCTTCAATTATCAACCTCTACAATTTCCGAAAACCAGAATTCGTGCAGATATAAAATCGATGAAATTATTTATCAAACAAACGCGTGTGGGGGCGTACAGGAAACGATTGATTGTATGTATTATATACACACGATTGTGTTTGCCTAGGAGATTTGCCAGCGAAATGCTACAGTGTAATTGAATTGGTTGTTTGAGAGAGACGGAAATAGAGAAAGCGAGAAAGAGAAAGCGGAGATAAATCATCAAGATGGCAATTTTCACTTATTTATACAAAAGTTGAAGCTTTTTATTAAGATTGATACATTCTCAGCGAGCTTTCGAACAGATATTATAAATTGATATTAGGATTTGAACGATTTCAATTTATGTCATTTCATTTAAATAAAAACAACAGAAAAAATAACAACGAAATACAGGATGTAATTTTCGATATGTATGATTATAATAAAAAAGTTTCCTGTACCAATTCTATTTATATTCTTCTTTTTTTTTTTTTTTTTTTTTTTCTTTTTTTATTCCCCTCTAATTACACATTTTACTCAATTTTAGTTATTTTACGAAATGAATCAAAACTGAAATTAACGTTATTAATAAACGTTCATAATTATTCCGGATATCCCTCGACGAGATAATAAAGTCAAGATTAGGAGATAATATACATGTATATAGCCCTATAGCCTAATTCTGAATTATGGAATTGTAAAAAAAAAAAAAAAAAGCAAAAATAATAAAAATATAAAAGCGATTGACTCTCCGGGGATCTTTTTTGGATGTATATATGTAATAAATATTTTTCATAATGCGAGGTACGTATCTCATATTTCAAACCCAGCAAAGCTCCCGAATTTTGATTTACATACGCGTATTAAACATTTTGAATAATTTTTTTTATCATTTATTTTATTTTTAAAGTTTTTTTGTAACTTTCGGTTTGTACGTAGGCGTTAATTTATTCATATTTATCAAGTTTTTGTCGTAGGTAGGTAGGATTTTTGGAACATTTGTTAACATGTGTTGAAATATGTTAAGAAAAAATTAAAAAAAAAAAAAAAAAAATGAATTTAGAGAAGAAGAAAAAAAAAACTTAAAGTTGAAACAATATCAAAGCCAAATATATTGAAGTAAAAATCTATATAGGATAAAAGTTGGGAAAAAAGAAAAAGTCAAAAATCAAAAGAAAATAAAAAATAAAAAATTCCTGCGTGCGGGGGCGTAAATTTATTTGCCAAGAATCGATTAAGAGAGGAGTGTGTATTGCAAAATGTTTGCATCGATTGAAAAATTAATTTTCATATGCTTTAAACTAAGTGAAGAAAAAGAGAGAAACCCTTTTTATTTATTTTTTTTTTTTTTCATTTTATTTTATTTCTGCACATAAGGGTCATCCCTAAATGGGAAGAAAATGTGTAAATAAATATAAGAATTGTAGAGTATATATAAGGAATTTCTTCGAAGTAAAAATTTCGGTCTTTTATCAAAAATGTGACAACAAGCCAAGAAAAATTTTAAGGGCTTCATTCACCCATCCGAGAGCTTATATTTTAAAAAACGAATTTTTTTTTTTCTACCGTTCAATAATCTGCCATCATTTTATTGGAAGTAAAAAAAAATTTGGCTGATATTCCTGTAGGAGACGAAATAACGAAATCATTTACCCGTAAAAAAAAAAATATATATATATATATAATAAAGAAATAAAAATAATTAACAAAAATATATATAATAACCCTCTACCCCTCGGGACAAGATCAACTCGTATTCAAATCTACCTCCATAATCCATAACGCAAAGTTTAAGCTTCTACTATAATACTCGAACAAATTATACGCGGTCTAACTTAGTTTCAACCCAGCTAATTAGAAAACCTAAAAACTTTAAATCTTGTCGTAAAAATTTTTCGAAATTGTTCGAAAGAAAAATGAGAATGAAATTTTTTATTTATTTATTTATTTATTTATTTTTTTTTTCATATTAAATTTTGGTAAAAATTGAATTTTCGAATTTATAAGGTATCGCAATTCCTTTTCATTTCGAAGTGAAGCTTACGAGTGAACTTGTACAAATAGTAACGATCAAACGGTAGAGGGTAGCCGTAGCAACCCTAAATCGAGTTGGTACACGCGAAACTAAACGGCTTAAATTGGAACGACTCGGTGTTACCTTTGTCAGGAGTTACCGCATCGCCTGAAGCATTACCGGCGCATTTACTCGCATTTAACTGTGCGCTCAAATGTCGCGTTTAATCGACTTCCAATTGTTTCGAGTAAGTTAACCGCGAATGCTAAATTATATGCATACCCATATATATATATATATATATATATATATATATATATATATATATATATATATATATATATATATATATATATACACATATACATATAAATGCCTAAATTTATTTCTGTATTATGAATATTCGACATTTCGTATTAACTCAGCCACTGATCGATGTTCCGATATTTTATAGCCTGTAATTATATTTCTTTTTTTTTTTATCCATAATCATCAAGTCATGACAAGCATTCAATATAATATTCATCAAATTTTTATCTCTCATAGATCTGCAGATATAAATTTATAAACATTTTTCATGCAGTAGGTATTTAAGTAACGAACAAAAAATGATAACGAATTTTTTGGATGTTTCTGCGACAGTAAAAATCGTGTTCAAAGTCATAAACGTCAATGGCAAAAAACTAAATAAGAGATTTTTTAGCCCATTTTGATGATGATGATTTTTTTTCATGGGGTGGGTTAAGCTCGATCTTAATTTTTTTTATACTTTGAGATACTGGGGTGGGTATAATATAAAATAAAAGTGTGGAAACGAAATTCTTATATGTATATATTAGCTGATTATATTTATATATATGGTATATACATGTATAGCTATACCCTTCTCGATCTTATAAATCTAAATACGTTTATTTAATATTTATGAAATGATTTTAATGCAAATGATATTTGAGTAAATATTCAAACGATAACTGGATTATATTTAACATATTTTCATCCCTCCGTGGATATAACCATGGTCAAAGAGAAAAGTCAAGAAAGATTTTATTACAGTGGGAAATTGAACAATCTGTATTTCCATAAAAAAAGAATGGAAACAAACTTTTATTGACATAATCAACCATCAAATTCAGGTTCTTTAGTGATTTTTTCAATTTTTTTATTTTTTATTTTTTACTTTTTTATCAAATATATTCTATAAAATTTGAAAATATTACAGATTTTTTGAAGAGCTTCGATTTACACAGATTTCATCTACCGAAGAAAAAGTAATCGTCGTAGGGTAAAGGTCGGATCGTTAAATCAAAACTTTTTTGAAATTTGAAGAGAATATTATAAAATTATGTCATTTCGGAACAAACTAATAATCTATAAGAGATAAGATAAGTCTTCGATAGTTGTGAGCACAATTGAGAAACTTTTTATTTTGTCAACATGTAAAAAAAAAAAAAAGAAACAAAAATTTACTTGAAATATAAAATTTTCGTATCTAAAAATAAAATTCATCAAATATCACTAATTTTTAACCGAAATAACATCAATGAAGAATATTTCTTCCAAATTTGAAGAAGTTTCGATTAAACGATACGACCTGTACCCTACGGCAACCACTTTTTCTTCCATGCAATCGATCTACGTTATACAAAGTGTATATAAAATTTGAAAATAATTTTTAATTCTATCTCAAAATGCTATGAATTAATTACAAAAAAAAACTTAGTCATTAGAATATTTCTTGACAGAGTATCAGTGGTTTGAAAAAATTATTTCCAAGACGTTCGATTGATATATATCCCTATCAAAATTGTATCTATTATAGATATGAAAAAATATGACTTTCAGGTATATAAACCGTATATAATGCAAATACCTAAAAAGTCAAAAAATTTTAGTTCTTGAATTTTCACAACTGATGAATAAATGTTTGGTTCTAGATATCTTCTCGATTCTTTTAATTATTTCCATCCATAATATTTCTTCAATTAAATACCTGAATCGTCTTAAAAACTTTGTACATTGTGTATAGGTATATTATTTACTTCGCGATCTCTACTCCAGTAATTCAAAGTCTATAATGATTTAAGTAAGCAATTACTGTTTTAACAAACCTAAAACAAAGACTCAAAATTTCCATCAGAAGTTTTTTATTTTTTTTTTTTTTCGCTCTTAATATTATTTGACTTGTTCTATTTTTCCCTGAAACAACGTATAGGAACAAAAAAAAAGAAAAAATAAAAGTCAGATCATCATCTTTTCCTTCTTCTCTTTCATAAGGTCGAAATATATAGTACGTTGAGAACATCCTGCAGCACATACGTGTTATACCTGCACCTACACCAATATGAATAAGCTTACTCGACACGGGTAGTTGAATTCGAGAGTAGGGTCAAATCCGAGGTAATATCTTAGCTAGCGAATCGTGAAGGTTGAAATTTTGGGAAAAGTTGACTTCTGCAAAGTTTCTGTTTAAGCCTTTAGCACTTCTCGTTATATCATATTAAATGCAGACCCCATAAATTTCATTTTCTATTTTTCTTTTTTGCTACTGCAACAAATTTCGCCTCAATTTTTAGGGATAATGCATATGCATTATGTAAACTCTGCGCCAAACAGTCCTTCGGATAAAGTTCAACGATTTTAGAAAATCGTTTCGATATCAAAATCAAATCAGGAACAACCTGCAGATCCGAAGTACTCTGCTCACGTAACGCATCCTCTACGCCCGCGGGTTATATAGGATCCGACGAATCGAACGTATCTATGTACTGGTATGTACATATATACATACCCTAACAATCAAATGCAACAGGGAAATAGAAGGAAATTGTGAAAATCTAGGAAATCGGATAGGTTCTATATCGGTTAACCAAAACCGACGTTATATTCACAGACACGTGGCAAAAAGTTACGCAAACTTTATAACCGGTTGAAGAAACAGTTTTTGAAAAATCCTCTAGAACGATACCTGCTGCAGTTGCCAAAAACTCAACTGAAATATGTAAATTAAGTTTTAGAAAATCCGATTTTTGTATCCAAATGAACGGCTATGAAAAATCGTCACATAGCTCTGTTCAAATTTTAAAGAAATAGACCGCTAATTTTTTTTTTGTTTAGGGGGTTTGAGTGACGAGATTTACACATTTGAAGATACTATTTCCGGAAATCGATATATGTGGTGAGATAAAATTGATATAATCATAGTAGATTTCACACATTACAGACAGAGCACCGTTCATCGAAAAGGTCGTTGACTATAAGAGCAGGAGAACCGGGTGCGATAAATTACGGTCTTCTGATTAATTCCAAGATTCTTGGTATCCTCTACTTTAACCTCTGACAACCTATATATACCTTGGCGACAACGTCCTATCACACCTTAATCTAAGGACTCATAAATTCAGAAATTTTTGTTAAACCGTATAGCGATTTTTATTCTATATACGAAATAAAATTATATCCTGGACAACGAAACTGAATATTATTGAAATTGGGTTTTTGTTAAGGTTTTATTTTTTTCATTGGTTTGCAGAGTATAAATTCATACATTGGTGAAGAGAAAATAACAAATTCCATTTTTTTTACATTTTTTTTTTTTTTTTATTTTTTTCAACGAATTAATAGGAATTGAAATTGCTCATATCGCCAGATACTTTGTGAACAGATAATACCTACCCTCGCTACGCGGACAGAGAATGATATTAATTAATTGGTAGAAAAATTTATAATTAAAATAATAAAGCCGAATTGTATAAAAAAAGCAATGTAATAATAATTGATAAATTCTTCAGGGTAAATAAAATCGGGATGAAAAACAAAAGAATTTGGAAAATAAATTTAGAAATTAAAAAGTTGACCGAACATTCAGAACAGTAATAGAAATTTTTTGATTTTTTACAAATATGTTTTTATGCACGTAACAAAAAAACCTCAAGTTTTGATACTCTTGATTCTCAGCATCGCTTTCACAGATTTTTGGATTCTGTTGACGCAGCAAAATGCGAAGAAGATACTTTTCTTTTTTTTTTTTTTCTCTCTTTCAGACATTGCGGTATAAAATATTCACATCAAATTATACATATGTATGTATGTATGTATGTACATATGTATATTAAAGAATATACGGTAATGTGAACGGTGAAGTATAAAAATTTATTCGATCGATTCATTTTTATTTTCTGTATTTATATCCTAACCCCGCACATTCACATATTTATGTATATACATATATATGCAATGTATATAGATATTCCTTTTTCCTTATTAGGTATATATCAAAATTTATATAAAAAGTTGAAAATTCATTATTTTATTCACAATTAAGTTAAAAAAAAAAAAAAAAAAAATTTCTAATAAGGACGAGTTTTCTAAACTCTCAGAAAAGAAAACAACCATTTCTACAGTCGAATCGTATATATGTATATATACATATGTATATAGATTCTAAAGTTTATCCAAAGTTCTCCTTGAGATAGTTGCGCTTCCCTGTTTTCTCCTGATTACAGATCATGGATGGAATTCCAAATAGTTAAGTACTTTCCAAAATTGCTACTGAATCTATATATGCAATTCAAGAAACTATATAATATAAACTTACTATTATACATATACATATGTCATATTATGGCGAATAGAAATTCCCAATTATTAAATATTCAATAGAGTAGTCCTCATTTTGGGTATTTTCGAAATTTGATCCAGCCGCCCCCCAGAATCTTTCCAAATATATAATAAAAAATGCTTGTAAACTTTTAGCCTTTAATATTAATATTAACACGTGCCTCAAAGCGACCAAAGTTTCAAATGCAAAAATACATGTATTTTTGTGCATCGATTGTAGAAAAATTATTATCTCACGAGATAGTTTATCAAAAATTCTGAAACTTGGCTTAGTTGTTGCCTAAAAACAGAGGTACAAAAAGGTATTTTCATTATATTTTTTGTTTTCTAAAATAAATTTCCAACTTGTCGTGAAATAGAGGAAAAAAAAAGTAATGTAAAGATCGTAATTCAGAGATTTATTTTCGAAAAAAAAATATAATGAAAATACCTTTTTCTACCTCTGATTGTAGGCAACAACTAAGCCAAGTTTCAGAATTTTTGATAAACTATCACGTGAGATAACAATTTTTATACAATCGTTGCACAAAAATACATATATTTTTGCGTTCGAAACTTTGGTCGCTTTGGGGCACATGTTAATACTAATATTAAAAGCTCAAACTTTACACAAATTTTTTATTATATATTTGAAAAGATTCTGGGGGGCGGCCTCAACGATAGTACTCAACGATATGATAATATGACACAAAAACCGTTTTAAACAATTTTATTTATTTATTAATTATTTTACTTCTTATTACATTTTACTTATTCGCAATTATACAAATTTCTTTACCTAAATTTTATATTCAATATGTATAATACACATCTATATTTTATAAGAAACGGAGTATATCTACTTAAACAGAAGTTTGACATCGTTTGATGGTTCAAAGGTACATTATACACATCCCTGCACTCTCATTAACGACTTTACACTTAACTTTTTCCGATAAAACGCGAGAAATAAAGTAAACTTCACCTTTCTTTACGAGGTGGATCAACGCCGAAGAGTACATGGGCAGGTATTATTGGTAGGAGGGGGGGAAGAATGAAAGAAGAAATAAAAAAAAAAACCACCGGATATATTGATCTATTGGTATATAAAGAATTTTCAATATGTGGCATATACGCATATATATTTCGTTTTTCAACTCTGAATTTTTTTTATGAAATATTTTACCTTTAACTTTAATTCAGTAAGTATCATCGCGCATTTGTCTCTCTTAAGACAAGTTTCAAGATATAGATTTAAACCCCGAAACCGTCGAACTGCGCCTTTATTCTTATCGTAGATTAGGTTAAGTAGTACCTACCTCCTAAGTCAGACAAAGTTAAGAGGTGTTGGGATCCAGAGTTTATCCGTCTTATACCTACGGTAGATAAGACTGAATAGGCCGTGATCTTACACGATCGATTGTATAACTTGTAACTCGATTACCCAACGAACTGAAACTACCATATATATATATATATATAATTATGTATATTCTATCCTACAATTACTGTATTCATACGTATTATAAAAATTTGTATAACAAAAAGAATGAAAATATTGAAAATTGGTTTTTGTATGTTGGAATGAAAAGAAATTTTTTATTTTTTAATTTTTCGTTTTTGTTACAGGAGAACATCCAGCGGCTATGCAACATGGTAATACGGCTGCTGGTTCACCAACATCAAAGATAATCCTGGTCGCAGTGGTTTTTTTATTGGGACAACTTAGATAATGTGTTAAAGTTTAAAGACAAGAAGAAAATCAAGATAATATAAAAATGAAAAAATAAACAAAAATAAAAGTAATAAAAAAAAAAAAAATAAAAACCATGAAATTCTATAACTATTATACACGTTTGACTGATAATATTGAAATATATTCAAATTCAATATCGGCTATGTAAGGATATTATACCTATATGTATAATAATAATATGTATCTAATAACGGAAGAGAATGAAGACGAAGACGGAGTAAAAATTGGTCGTAAAAATTGCGGCGATTGAGTTCGAAAATTTCTTCTATTTTTTTTTTTTTTTTGTAAAAAATAAATTTACACGACAAGTAATGAGAAAATAAAGAAAATTAAGAAATAGGATTTTATATAATTCCTATCCGAAAATGAAAAAAAAAAAAAAAAAAAAACAATTTCCAAAAATATCGTCTGTTTGTTTTATATAGTCAGATCGTATGAAATATATATCTTGTGACCAATATGCGATATTGCCTGTAAAAAAGACAAAGAAAAAAAAAAGAAAAAAAAAAAAAAAAGAGGAAGTAAAAGGCAAAAAATCCAAGCGGCTTTATTCCCTTTCCAACCTATATGTATGTGTACATATATTATACCTACGGATATACGAAAAGAAAAAGAAAAAAACGAAAAAGTATACCGGACATTGAGAGAGAAAAAAAAAATATATATATTATTAAGAAGAAAGAAAAGATAAAATAAAATAATATTTAAAAATAAGAAATATGCTGGAAAAAATAAAAACACTCATACCTATAGCAAAAATATGGAAAGTCAAAACCGGAGATCGATCTAATTCAAAAATTCAAATACAGAACGTGGAAGAGAAAGAAAAAAAGACGAAGAAAAAGTTTTTTTTTTTTTTTTTTGTTTTTTAAGGAATGTAACAGAATTTAACAATATTTCGGTTTCTTTATAATTTGCTTATACTTCTCTGATTTTATAGACGATTGATAACGACTGTATGATTTTTAGAAGAAGAAGAAGACAAAGAAAAAAAAATGAATTCAATTTTGATTCTTTTATATATTTTTATTTATTTTCATTAAGAAATGAGTATAAAATATACGAATATTAATGAAAAATAATAAATTGCAAGGTTAAAAATTGCTCAAATACAATCAATACGTACGAGATCATATCTATAAAGAGAGAGAGAGAGAGAGAGAGAGAGAGAGAGAGAGAGAGAGAGAGAGAGAGAGAGAGAAGAGAGAGTTAAGAGAGACCTTTTTCTCTGACTGACAGGACCCTTCGAACAAGGTCAATGGTCCGAATAACCATTTCGAGAAGTTAACGCCTTGACGGTTCTATAAAGCTGTTATAAGTTCCAAGTATTTCGATCAATCTATTGGTAGCTATACTGGACAGATCGATGATAAAAAAAGAGAAGAAAAAAAAAAAAAATGACGTAAAAGAAGAGTATTGGCTTCCACGAAAGACGCACGACGCTTTTTTTTATCGCTAACTGATAAGCTTGAATGACGATCTGTTACCGAAGACTATAAATACTTGAATATTTATATCAGGATCAGTCTGATGAGAAAATAAATTGATTAGTCAAAAAAATTGTACGATTAAAAAAAAAAGAATCTTAAAAAAAAAAAAAAAAACAGAAAAAGAGAAAAATCTTACTGTAGTTATTATTATTATTTAATAATTGATAGTTTTATTTCAATTTTTGAAAATTTATATGAGGTAGGTATTATACTTTTTTTTTTTTATCTTTTTTTGTAAATTTCTAACGACAATAACGTGCGATTCACGATCGTAATTATAATGTAATAGTATATATAACGATCTTGAAAAGAATATTTTTGAAAAATAACTTAGAAAGACTTTTTTTTTTTTTTGATTCTATTTTTATTTTATTTTATTTTTTTTGTGTTTTATTGAAAGTTTATCTTCGTTATTCGTTTATCATTTTGTAATTAAAAGATAATAGATAGTTTTTCTGATTTTGTAAGAGAAAAAAAAAAAAAAAACCGTTAATAAAAAAGTGTTTCTTTCTTTTTTTTTTTTTTTATTTGATTTTTCTACCGGTGGCCTAAAAATAGATGAAATTGTAATATTGAAACAAATTAAAAATGAAAAAAATAAATAAAAATGAAAAAAATATGGGTTCTGTCGTGAAAGAATTGATCGACCTATTTAAAGAAGATGAAATACAAACCAAAAAAATTGACAATGAATATAAGATAATAAAAGCAAAAAAAAAAATGTGCGGTTTATATAATGAAGACCGTTAATAACAAATTATGGATATAGTATTATGCATCAGTGCAGAGAATTATGCAGTGCCCTGTAATAAATAATTGAATAAAATAAATAAATATAGAAGAAAAGAAGAAGAAAATTTGAAACAAAAAAAAAAAAAAAAACTAAAAAAAATTAAGAAAATAAAGTAATTTCTACCGATGTAACGATATAAGGTACTATATATATATAAAAACAGATAAAAAAAAAAAAAGTAAAAATAAAGTAAAGTAAAGTGAAGAAAAAAGAAAACAAAAAAATATTACAAAAAAACGAAAAAAAAAAAAAAAAATAACAAAACCAAAAAAAAAAAACAAAAAAAAAATGGTAAATAGCAGTAGCTGAATCATAAATGTAATGTAATCTTTTAAAAAACGAAAAAAAAAAAAAAAAAAAAAAAAAACCCAAGACAAGAAAAGAATCAAGATGATTAGCTCATGATATTTTACCTACATGTGTTCCCCCGCCCAAGAAAAGAAAAAAAATCAAATAATAATGAAAAAAAACAAAAAAAATAAAAGAAAAAACCTTTTCCCAAAATTCCCTTCTAGCCCCTCTCGATGAAAAATTCATTTGTCATATTACCTACATTATAATATAGGTATAAATATCATTATTTCAATACATTTATTGTATATGTAAATAGTATTTTACTCTTGTAAATAAACGATCCATGCAACATTACTTATATATACATAACTTCTATACAGGTGTATATTATAGATTTGTCAATATAGATATATAATTAATTAATTAATTGAATCCTTTTAACACTAGTCTATTTCCCTAATTCAAGAAAAAAAAAAAAAAAAACAAAAAGAAATACTAAAAATCCTCAGTAATAATGAATTGAAAAAAAAAAAAAAAAAAAAATAGAAAAAAAAAGATCCATTCCTTCAATCGGCATCAATAATTCTACGAGGTATGCATAGGTACCTATTATAATTATTTCCTACATAATTTCATCACCTTAAAGAATATTGTAGTAATCAATTTTTTTCCTTTATTTGTTCATTGATTTTTATTTATATACATACATACACATACATATATATTTATTTTTATTTCGTCATTTGAATTCTCTCCCCCATTTATATAAGCGTCAACCCTTATCTCTGTTAGCGACAGCGTGACGGGGTGACGATCATGTTCATCGTATATGATCTTGAAATTGATATTGAAATTTTTAACCGAAATATTATCTTCGAAAATAATAGGTAGGTATATAATTTGACGCAATATTTATACGTGTAAACCTTTATCTTATTTATCAATTTTATTATTATTATTATTATTATTATTATTACTATTATTATTATTATTATTATTATTATTATTTTGTAAGGAAGGCATCATCTGTAACGATAAATAATTGGATTTTCCGCTCATTTGAACCTCGAAGGAATAAAACCATCCCCTTCCAAAGCTGTTTTACGCGGGTAATGACAATACCTATTATTGTATACCCGCGTATAACTACATCCGGTTTCAAGTTTTATGACAGAACTAACGACCATGGTCGTCAAACGAGCGTATAACAACGTGACGTAAGCAGGCCTCAAAAATTGGTGGTCTAAAGATATATGTCAGAATCTCGTTATAAAATTTCGGTATGAAATGCTAAATTTTTATTATCATTTTTCTTTATTTCTTTCTTTCCGTGTGAAAAAAAAAAAAAAAAAAAAAAAAAAAAGAATGTAAAATTTATAAGAAATATTTATTCATTGTATACGACACGAATTTGAACAGAATATAGGATTCAAGTTCCGAATTTAAAATTATGAATTCATTTTAGAGAATTTAAAATTTTCCAAAAACGTTGAAATTTTGAATAATAAAATTTGGAAAGATCTCAATGCAGACAGCTAAAAACTCTGAAAATTTAATAGAAGGACCATGACGCTCTATACGTGAATTTCAAGTTTTGGTCTTCACGCAGGTAGGTATATATATAAAAGCTACCTGCTCGAAAACCACTCATTCCTTTTGTTAATTTGTTAGATATTTTTTGTTTACTTATTTATTTATTTTATTTAGTTCCTGATTTTTATTTCTCGATTCTAGGTATATACACAAGATTAATTATAACTGCACCCTAGATGCAAATGATGAAAACAAACTATGAATTAAAAAACAACAAAAAAAGAAATACCGCTTTATTATAGCTGCGTGGGAAATCTGAACAGAGTTTGAGCTTGCGAGCTTTTTAATTTATATCACCAATTGATGAACCTCTTCAATGTTTCTGCAATGGAAATGAATTAATACATTCGTACATATATATATATATATATATATATATATATATATATATATATATATATATATATATATATATATATATATATATATATATATATATATATATATATATATATATATATATATATATATATATATATACACAATAAAAATATAATAATAATAATAATAATAATAATAATAATAATAATAATAATAATAATAATAATAATAAGGTAAAGTTTAACGTTGTCGATGCTGCAACAGCACAGGACGGATAAATATCGGTTTCACATAAGCATTGAAACCGGTAAAAAATATTACAAGCACAGGTAGGTAGGTAGGTAGGTAGGTATGTATTGAAAATTCATAAAGATGTTATCTTGGCTTGGTGTATGGGGTAGGTGTAGCCATTAATATATCAATTTTTATACCCCTGCCATGTACATTATAAATATTATTACCGATCATATGCCTTATACTATATGGATATAACCAAACTGCAGGTAAAATCCTAAAACTCCTGTGTATGTATATATACATTTATCGATTCGTGTACTTTTACATATATTTTGAATGTTATATATTAAAATTTTTTTAATTTATTACACTGGTAGTTTATTTTTTTTTTTTTTTTTGGTTTTTTATTTTTTTGCATTTTTATATACATACATTCTTTTTGTTTTCTACTGAAATTGGGTCTTGCTTCGTTTCCAGGAGCTTCAACCTACTCAAGTCTTCACAGGCTTCGTGCAAGTAGTAAGAGCGGCGTATAGTCAGACCAACCTTCGTTGCAGTTAAATTTCTTGAGGAGCCCGAAAGACTTAAAGTGTTTGCAATTAGAATCGTCGTTTTGTAGTTTCTGAAGTCTCCGGGGGGGAGGGGGGGGGGGGGGTTAATGATCAAAGTGAAAAATATTTTTTCGTTTTTTTTTCAGCTCTAGTATCAAAGAAGCTAAATGAACCGGTATATTTACTATACGTCTATATACCTACCTATACGTATGTACATACATACATACATACGTATATAGATATTGTAAATATAATTAATCCCTGAATTGTATAAAACAAGGTAATTATTAATGGGACGATAATGATTTCGTTTTAAATTACAGTATATTGTATAAAATTTTATCGTTTTATTATAAACTTGAAACATATACCATACTCAAGGATTAAATGGAAAATAACGATTTCGAATATATTTTAAACGATTATCGATAATCGGTATAATGGTCTGATCTCCATATACATATATACATATATACACATACATACTCGACAAAATCGAAAACATATTCTGTTTTAACCAAATCACATATGTGAACCATATATATACATATGTAATTAATTAAACTAGCCTACAAGGTGTTGGAAAAATTTTTCCGGAATTAGTTCAGTTTGAAATAAGTTCAAATTTTTCCATTTTTTATTTGTTTTGTTTTTTTTTTTTTTTTTTTCCTATTTTATTTTTTCTATTAGGGGGTTGTAATTTTCGTTCGGCTAGTATAGGGGCGGACAAAATATTCGAGTAATAGCGAACGGTAGGTATGCGACAAGATTGAAGATACATAATGAAATTGGCTCGACAGGAATGCCTCACGCTTTAGTGTGCAATATGAAATATAGATGAAATTTATCAGAAGTGAAGGGTACACGTTTTTATTTATTTATTTATTTATTTTTATTTTTATTTTTCTATCGCGTTTATTGATGATATTTTTTTTTTCCAACATTTTGGCCATAGAAATTCATGACCAATTCGATCCTTGTATATACATACCTAATAAAATATCTACGATATTAAGTTATGTGGTTTTATTTTTTATTTTTTATTTATAGTTAAGACAGAATCTAACGTTAAGGGTATAAAAAATTATTTAACATAGAATAATAATCGAGGTTGATCCACTAAATTATTCATTCCTCTACAGCATTGAATATTCAAATAAATTATACATATAGATATATGTATAGCATATAAAATATTTTATCCTGGATTTAATTAACGTCTAAATAAAAATATAACGACTTCGATATTTTTTCGGATTTTATTTTAAGGGATGACGACCACTTTCCAAGTTTCGTTGGGTGTAAGTCTGACCTTAAAATCACTGGACTAAAAATCACGGATCCAAAAATTATGAAAAATAATTGTAAGTAATATCGTTTACATAAATTAAAGGGTTGATAAAACCTGTATACATACATTATACACTTATTATACTATTTAATTATGTAAAATTGTGATAAAAAAATAATAATTTCACAAAATTCTTTACTCCCCAACGAGTACACCTTCTCCGTCAGTATCATCCCCCTCATCACCAGGTATCGATAAAATAAGAGAATTTTCAGGAGTGGTAGTATCATTAGAATCACCTGAAGGTACTGCAGCTGGTACTCCTACGAGTGGAGGTAAAATTGGGATTGGTTGAGAGTTGTTGAAGGAAGACTGCACTTGTTGTTGTTGTTGTTGTTCTTCTTGTGGTGGTGGGTAAAAAGATTCTGGTGTTGAGGGTGGTTCTGAAATGAAAATAGGGAACGATCCAGATAGCCAATAATTAAACTGTCTCGTTTTCTCTTCTAATCTAAATAATTAATCTTTGATCCTCTCCCAATCTCTATCACCGTCGTTATCGACGTCGTAAATTTCTGTAGCAATCTCTCCCCCAGTTTTTATCTATCTCTCACTCTTTTTTTTTATTTTCTCTCTCTCTCTCTCTCTCTCTCTCTTTCATTCTCATACCTCTGTCAATAACCCTTCGATTAAACTGAACGACAATCTAATCTCGTGAAAACCACAAATAACAATAAAAAAATATATAAATAACAATCAAAATCATGGCTTCATAAACTCGAAATACCATAGTTAGATCCGGGCAGTGGCTGTGGCTGATGATGTTCTTGTTGATGTCCAGGTTGTGGTGGATGGTAAGTAGGTGGTTGTGGTCTGGTAAGATGCATAGTTTGTAACCAAGATGGTCCGCCTGGTAGTGAAACTGGAATTCAAATACCTTTAGGTAACATCGAAAAAGCTTGCAAGTCATAAAACCATCGCAAATGGTACTTTGAATTATCAAGTATGTGTGTGTGGGTGTTTGTTTTTTTCTTTTCATAAAAGCTATAACATTCTGGATACAGAAAATGTTCAGCACTTATTAATTTGGGTTATGTTTAAAAAACTGAATCAACAGCTTTTTCTGAAAAAATTAAAAAGACTACGTTGAAGTTTTGAATTTTTTAAAATCTGAACGGTAAAAATTGTCAATTCTATAGAAACGATTTAGAAGTTTTAGAAACGTTATAGTTCGGGATATTAAAATTGGAGATAATGAAAATGCAGACAGCTCAAGACTCAGAAATTCTAAAATTCCGATAAGCAAGAACCAAAAAATTTATTAAAGGAAGCGTCGGTGTTTTTCGATGTGAAGTTTTCGAAACCGACTATGTAGACTTTTGGAAAATACTTTGTCTAAATACTGTTATTTAATAAGACCGAAATTTTTACCGTTCGGAATTTTAAAAATTCGGAACTTGCACCTAGTCCGAAATTCAAATTTCTTGTTCCAGTAGTAAAACTCGAATTTTCAGATAACCTGACAAGAACATAAAGCGAAAGCTTGCAGTATAACATAAACAGACCTGGTTTATCGTCTTCTTCAGAATCTTCGTCAAAATCATCGTCGTCATCGTAATCTAGTCCAAAAAATCCCAATAATATAGAGTAAAAGTCATACTCTGAAGAATCACTTTCGGTTGTAGTTAATCCAAAAAGATCAATTAACCCATCAGAAAGAACTACGTGAAATATCCCCAATCCCAATATAACAAAGCCGATAATCTTCATGGTTGATATAATTAAGATGCACTGCTCACGGTACTACAACTGCCGCTAGAATACTAAATAAAAAAATTAAAGAACAATCTATCTCATCCGTATAAACTACATATCGTATTATTTATTAAAGCCAAGGACACCAACGTTGTATACGTAATTAAACATCGGGCATGCAGCCCGAACACTTGAGTTAACAATAATTATTGTGAATAAATAAAATTTTAATTAATACTTATGTTGTTCGATTTTACATAAATATGTATACATACATACATGGATGGATGCATGTGTATATAAAATATGAATTGTTTTTTTTTTTCGAGAGGGAAAAAAAAAATTTTGGAATAAATTTTACAAAATTTATTATTTGAATTTTTATGACTAAGAATTTTTCTGTTCTCACGAATGATTAATGAACACGATAAAAATCGGATCTGACACATTGCACAACGTTTTCGTATTTCTTATCGCAAAAACAGTTTGGCACTGATTGTTCTGTAAATGACTTGGTCTTTTACTAGTCGTGTAAAGTATTCCGTTCGATCACTACGTTGAACCTGATCTTGTCACGGTATTTTTTTTTTTCTTTTCTTTTTTTTTTTTTAACCCTCCAGATTTTTCCGGCGATTTTTCACCCGAGACAACACCAAGAGAACACCAGTCGTTTCCATCAATCTATCTCAACAACTATACAACGTATACCTATTACACGTGTAAAGTACAGAATGAAGAATATACCCTACAGTATGAATGATTAGTAATTATGGAGACTTGGGGATACACCTGACTTGATTATTTAAAAAAAACTTGACTAAAAATAATTTAAAAAATATTCAATCCTCGTTATTTTGAAAATATTTAATATCGACGAATTGAAATTCTGAACAAGTTCTTTTTGATTAAGATTTTATTTATTTTTTTCTTGATGACAGACTACAATCTGGATAAAATAAATGATAAAATAAGACCTAGGCAACAAGTAGACTTGATAAAACACACGTTTGTTATTTTCGACTACTGTAAACGTACCTACTGTCTTGAAATACTATTTTCTTTATTTTTTTATTTTCGCTTTTTTTCAGTGATAATAAATTATCGACACACTGGCTACTACTATCACAATCTTTAAACCACGTGACCAGCCTTTACTACTAACTAATTTTACTGGCTAATTATCTTTAGAAATATCACCGATGTCCGTTCACTGGGCTCTACATAGATAATGCATATAATAAGTACGTGAGCATCCTGTCCCATTTTTGTAATACTTTTTTTCATTTATTTATTTTTTTTTTTTTGCAGAATTTATTTCACGCGATAATTTTGATTTTTATTTTCGAGTTTTTCTTTATCTTGACACCTCAGAGCGGTCTGTATGGGGTTTTGAAATATTCTAATCATCGTTTCGCGTGGGCCTAGCAATAACCGTTATATTGAACTGAGCTGAGCTGAGCTCCTGGTGAAGTCTTCCTAATAGCTATAGATCGCTCTTCGGTGTAGGACTCTGGGCTGCAGATTCTCTGGTGGCTAGGAAAGAGGCTGAATCCTGGAGGCGGGGGATTCCTTCGGTCCCTGGTGACCACGGTAGGTCAGGCAGATTCCTCCTCGCAGGACCTAAGTAAGATAAATGATCCCCTAATGCCTCCGATCCGTCCCATTGGGAGGCGGACTGCGATCCAGGAACCTGCAGGAACTGGGAAAGGAAAGGAAAGGAGCAGTAAGGCTTCCAGAAAAGAAGAAGAAGAAGAAGAAGAAGAAGGAACCCTAGCAGATCTATGCTGTACTTCGCTCAGTTATTGCCGAGTTCCACTCATTACCTTCATTCGTGCTTCTTACCTTGTCCATTCCGTAAAACCTGTTAATTTATCTACCTGCAGGATGGGAGGTTTTTGGCTAGTTTAAGAACTCCTAAAGTGTACAATTTCTTTCTTTTATTTTGGTTGAATTTTGAACCCTTTCCATGGCTATTAGAAGTTTCTAATCATAATTTTAGGTGAAGAATATTTTCTTCAGACTAGAAATAAAGTTTTTGTAAACTTTGAAACCGTTTTTTTTTTTTTTTTTTGTATGACTTGTGAATTCTTGTCCAAGAAATGTAGAATATTTAAATAATTGTGATTAATTTACAACGATTTAAAGATATTATAAGTTCCTGCATTATATAAGATGCTAAGAAATCGTATAAAAAAAAAAATGAAATAGACTAATTTGGAATACTGAAGTAACTAGGTATACGTTCAATCTTCTTCCTAAAGTCTCTGCAAAGAATCTCTTACGTTATTCAACTACTCACATATACATACCTACTACTAGTTCTCGCAAACTGGCAATCTTAGGATGAAGTAGTTATACCTATTCAAAAGTTATACCGGACTTCTTCTCAGAGCACTCGTAGAATTCCTATAATTAAGAAAACATCTCTGTGTACTCATACGTATGTATGTACGTACATACGTACCAAGCTCTAGGCTAGTATCTTGAAATGTACTTGCAAACGTTATTGAAAATAACAAAAATTTCATCTTGAAACTAGAAAACATAAATAAGATGTTATAGGGTAAAGAAAAACGCGAAACGCAAAGATATATAATTAATATGAAATACAAGTACTACCAACTAATCTGTGATCATGTAGTTGTTGGAAATTTTTGTGGCCATACATGGCGTAGGGGTCCGTTGGTAATTGTGCGAATAAATTGTTAGGGTTGCGGCGAAATAACTACATACGTGGGTCGTTGGATACCCGCGGGGTGTTCGGGTGGGGCGAAAGTATTGCATGAGAGGATAGGTAAAAGGGGAGCCAATGATCCCGCCAAAACGTTTCTCATTACACATATCCCTCCCGCAATATTGCCCGTATTATTTTGTTATCAATGCCAAGCAGATTTTCAAAACACGAAGTTACAGAATTATATATAATATACAAATTCAAAAACTATTTATATATGCTCAGAGTTTTGTTCATCCGAAAGTTTAATTTTATGCATTTTAATTTTGAGTGTTTTTTTTTTTTGAGGGGTAGTTTTTCGTGCAATAATTTTTCGTTTTTATTTATTAATTATTTAACAAAATTTAGACATAAATTTTTACAATAAAGCGTGAAGAAAAATTCCCGAAAAATAAAACTAAAATTAAAAATAAAATAAATAGAAACAGGTTGAAATTACATAGACTGGGAATATTTATGTAGTAATGGAATTCCAATTAGCATAAAAAAAAAAATATCAGAACATCTTATACATACCCAACACCCTCGACCTTCCCAACTAAACTTTACGTAAAAATATCCAAATTACTGTAACGAGTCCTCATTAGATATTCCAACTTCATGAATAATTTCTGTACAGTAACGTATGTATGTTACATACATATATACATACATGGCTCGAGCGACGTGCACTCGTTTTAAATACCCATAATATAATTAATCCCAAAACCGTAACGGGGCAGTGAAATTTGGTCCTGTAAAATTTTATCACATGATTTATTTTCCCTTTTTCTTCTTTTTTTATTTTTTTTTTTTTTTATTTTTTCACTTTACGTTTTAATTAAATTTTACTTGTTTTTAATGAATTTCATCATTATATGTGATTAAATTTATTCAACAGATTATTTACTTTTACAATTCTTCAAATAATTTTTGCAATAAATAATTCCAGCTGCTGATTCAAAATAATTCTATATATAAATTTCTATGAATATTTTTTATACGAAATTTAAACTTTTCATTTAGTTTTATTTTTTTCTAGCTTGATCTACAAAAAAAGAAGTTTTCTAAATTACTGCTAGAATCTATGATTGTTTTTTTTTTTTTTTTATGAAAAACTGTAAAATGTTAAAATTTTCATAAAAAAAAATAGAAAAATCGTTAAAAATTTGTCGGAGTAGAAATTTCCACCTGGATTTTTGCTCGTTATAACTTGAATCACCTGTGCTTCGTTTTTCTGCATTGTATAAAATTTTTGTAAAAACATAACACGTATAAAATAATTATTAAATCTTTTACCTTAAATCGTGTATTTGTTGTAGTTTAATTTTTTGATTTACGAAAATACGTAGATATATGTAAACATATAATAGGTATACATATATAACGTATGTATAGATATATATATATAAATATGTATAATACATTATAAATATTCAAAAATATGTGACAAATTTATAACGTAACTCTGTAGGGGTTGAAAACAAAAAAAAATATATATATTTAAAAAATAAAAAATAAAAGGTATAAAGAGGGTAACGGGGTAGCGTTTTCAGTCCGAGAATAAAAGGCCTGTATTTATATAGGTACTGTATACATATACATTTATATCTACATATCTACATACCTGAAGAGATGTTCATACGTATGTATGTATAGGCGCTACGCCCGGAGCGAAGAATCCCACGGAAGCGAGTGGATAAACAAAAAAGTAAAAATTGTTCAATCTCGATGTCAAACCATGCGAACTTTGTAGAAATCAACGTAAAAAATCTACCATGTTGTCCTCAAAAGAGAAAGACAAAAATTACATTTATACGTATATAACTTTATGATAAATTTATAATTCTTCCATCCTGCAGGAAATTTAAACGCTTTTTGGTTATATAGAAAAATAGACTAATTTATAAATTACTTTTTTTTTATATATAAGATAAGTAAATTTATTTATTTAGGTACTTTATTTGATAATTTTTATAGAATATATAGAATTGACTATATACGATTAACGATTATATAAGTAGTGAAAAATATTTTAAAGATTTATTGTAAAATATTGTAAATAGGTATACTTACGAGTAAATACATCGCAATTGTTTCTAAAGTATTGAGATATTAATCAAAAAATTTTCCAATACACACACAGCTGTAACGTAACATAAGTTACAAAAATATGTGGGATATATATATATACCTATATGCCTTATCGGCGTTTGAAGACTTATTGAGTAAGTAGAAAATGGCTATATTGAAAGACCAAGTTAAAACGAAGCAAAGAACTTCACATCCTGATGTTAAAAACGTGGAGAAACTTATTGGGTGTAAAGAAAAATAAAATGAAGCAAAAGAAGAAAAAATAAATAAATAAAGTAGAGGAAAGCTACGTGCGACTTCTGCAGCACGTATGTACTTGGCAAATGTATCTGTCGAGGTATCTGTAATTTTTATTTATTTATTTATTTTTTTTTTTGTAATAATTCAGTTTGAAAAGACATCAGTAAAAATTAAACAACAATAATAATAATAATAATAATATTAATGGGATCAAAAATTTCACTGATCAAAATGCGCGAGATCACATTTTCTTTTTTTTTTCTGTTATTAGTTAAAGTCAATTTTGATATTCAATTCTCGTTGGTGACGATAAATCTTCGGCATGGGGTTAAAAGAAAAAAAAAAATGGCAAATAAAACATGGAAAACTTCCATTTATATAATGTTGTGAAAATATAAATATAAGGGTTTAAAAATTCTGTACATGATTTGGTCATACTTTATATTTCTCAACGCCACATACCTAATGCCTCGTACATACCCACAATATACATATATACATATACATTTATACTCAGAATTAGATTTTCAATATTTATTTTCACATATTTAAGAAACAGGGAAAGGTTTACTGTTGTTCTTATTTTATATTCATTCTTTTCCTTTTCCTTTTTTTTTTTTGTCTTCTTTTACTCAGAGATTACATTGGTCGTATATTTTCTTCTGAATATTGTCAAACAGGAGAAACTTTTATCATCTCTGTAACGTAGGTATATCCTTATACCTATATATGTATGTACATACATATAAGTAAGTATATTTGTTTTGTACGATATGCAATATTCACAAGTTTCACCTACTTTAACTTATCCGTATAAAGTGTATACTGTGATACAGGCGCGTTATAAATAGGTACATACATTATAGGGTATGTAAAGATCTTTTAAAATGTTATATCTATAATATAGATATAATAAAAATCTACACTAAAATTAAAAATTTATTATTAATCGTCGTATTTAATATTTATTGTACATATATAAATATGCAGCACATATGTTTTCGATAAAATATAATTTATAAACATTCAGACAAATTAACTAAGTCTTTATAATCTTCACAATTGGCACAATTTATTTGTTAATTTACTAATAATATGAATGACTGTAATTACAACTTGTAATCATATTAATATTAAACAGATAGTATAATTCTAGGGAAAACTTGTCCACAGTAATTTTTTAATCTTATATATTATTAATTCAATTTTGTTTTAATTATAAAACTGGAATTTAATTAGGATTTGCTTTATAGGAGAAAAAAAAAAAAAAAACAAAACTAACTACAATTATATTAGTTAACTACTATATGAATCGTCTTACGATGTGTTATAATGATAGATGATATTTATATGATCCTATACATTCCATTTTTTATATTGAAAAAATGAAATAATATATTTTACGTTATCGCAAGAAGTTGGCGGTTTTTGCGGCTTGCATATCGTGAGATAAAAAATAAAATAAAAAAATATACAAAGTGAAAATAAAAATAAACTATCAGAGTATATAGACGGTGTGCATTTACTTGAGTGAGTTAGAACCGAAAAAAAAAAAAACAAAAAAAAATAATAAATAAATAAATAATAATAAAGAAAATAAAGAAAAACTGAAGAATTTTACTGGCTGATTGATCGCGCACATGCTTTCGCCATTTTTGAGATAAAAATATAAAACCGGCTATTTCTTACGCACGAAGTAAACGGGATGGGGTTTTTGCAAAGTAAAATACCTACCGCACGATATTGTATAATACATATAACATAGCTTCGGCACAGCACTGCTGTGAATCATGATATCGAGTATCCTCTTCCTCTTTATAAAATGACACACATGATATGACGCCGAAGAGCGAGCTGCGATCAGCAGGCACGGCGTATATATGTATAGGTATAAAGTAAATTGAAATATGAATACCCTATTGTTGGTAAAACACCACGAAATCTCGTTACTACGACATCGCGATAACGTTATTATTATTTTTTTATTTTTTCAGATACAGGTGATAATACCCCCGAGGGAGAAAAAAAAATAGTCGTGAATAATTAATTAATACTTAAATATAGATCAAGGATAATAATAATTTCAACGAGGTGATCTTCTCGATTTGTAATACAGTCAGGAATATTTACAACTTTATTGAAAATTCTCTTCGCACATACAGTGAGTACAGTCTATATATTATCTTAACAGCTGTTCATTATATTCAATTAACTTATTTTAACTATCGGTCTAAATATATAGCTATAACAGAACCCAAATTATATGTAAAAGTTTTTTTTATCGATTGATATTCAATATAAATAATAAAATAGTATCGAATCAAACTATTATTAACTAAGTTTTATTAATGATTAAAATAATGAAAAAAAAAAAAGATTTTTTTATTCAGCATAGTCTGGAATGCCGTAGAGATAACGTAAATTAAAAAACAGGATATCCCTCTACAACGTAACTGATCGCGCATATCTAGATACCATTAAACATAAAACTAATTGAATAACGTTTATTATATCGTATGTCCGTCTTCTAGAAGAATTAGAAAAAACTTAGAATAATTAAAATAACAAAAAAAAAGATGAAGAAAAATTTGTTAAAATTATATGAGCTAATAAAACGAATGTCATATCGAGTTACAACCGTCCATTCGTCACTGGTTGAACGCTATAGTTCCACCCCGTTTATCTCCGTCCAACATGTGACATCCGCGAGCTTGTCATTCTGATTAGCTACAGCGATAGCTGTGATTAATTAAATATCTCATTAAGGAATAACGCTGCATTATACTCGGCAAATGATTTATGCAGTATTATAAAAATAGTAAACGGTTACGAAACGCGTAATTTCTATTAATAATAAGTCCAATTTTCATAAAATTATATATAATAATTGCATCCCAATTTCCAATTAATAATATTAAACTATAATCGTGTCGCACGATTTAAAAATTTAAATTCCAGCCGCGTAATGGAAAACGATTATCGAACAGGTTATCGAAACTCGATTAAAAAAATTCGCGCATGCGCGTTATATTTAGTGTAAATTTCGTCGCCTGCCACTTCGGTACACGTGCGCAGCTCGTCGATCTTCCCCAGACTAGAAGAACCAACCAAGAAGTTGTAGTCGTGTTAGTAGTCGTATAATAATACACGTTTATAAACCTAGCCTATGATATTAAAGTCTTAACAAAATAAGGCTAAATTAATATTTAAACAGAGTTATAAAACCGCGTTGATATTATTGAGGGTAAGTTTTAAATAGATAACTAATTTATATTTATTATAGGGCGGGGCAGCTGCCGATTAAATATTACAAGTGTAAAGATGGTAGCCCTGTAGGCCGGCCACGTGTGGAACTATTTTTATTTGTCACATTAAATTTGCAACATACATATACGTATCTACCGCTATTTGATAAATATTTTCAATTATTTTTAACTATTTTACTATAAATAGGATCAAATACCGTCAAACACTATATCTATAAAATATTTATTAAATTCCACGAGATTTAAGGAGGGGTTATAAATAAACATGTATGTAGAATGTCGTGTCTGTACTCTATGTATGTATGCATATATCTATCTATCTATCTATCTACCACCACGTCAGGGAATAGAGACAAGAGATACTTTGCGACTTAACAATTTAATGACAACATCTTTTATTCTGTTTGGTTCTAATACAAATTTATCATAGATTATATATTTTACGTATATGAACAGTTTGTGAAATTCATTAATTAATTATTTGACTATTAACAATGTATAAATAATGCAAATAGATGTACGCGTATAAATGTAAATATTCAGAAAAAATGATTTTGTTTGTTTGAACTGCACGTCATATCATCATGTATTATCTTAAATCTGATAAACATTATCGATAAACTGACTCCTTGTAGTCTCCTATAGTCTATTTTTTTCTTTTCTTTATTTTTATTTTTTGCTTCTTTCTTTATTATTAACTCTTGTTTACAATTCACAGAACAATACGAATGAACACTCATTTCTTATACCTGTATCCTTACTTCAAATCTTCTACAATCTCTTTGTGTCCTCATATACTTAATCTCTGTCTTAATCCTGTTTTGATGGATTCAAATTCAAACTCTTACACCATACTTTCAAACTCACTTAACATCACTCATTCAAAATGAACGCAAATCTTTCATTTTTAATTATGATATTTAATTTGTATTTAATTCCAAAAAACGAAAGAAAAAAAAAATCGTTTTTTTTTCTCTTTCTATCCGAAATTTTTGTTTTACGATTTAAAAACTTAATTTTTTTCGTTTTTAATGCATTTTGATGATTTTTATTTGATTTTTTTCTTTCAGTAAGAAGTCTGTGATTTGATTGGTAGATATGGTATCGTCAACAATAATTGAAAACGGAGAGTCTGTTGAGACGATAAAATCATCACCTGCGGTTGGTGTACCGCCAGGTGATTACAGACTTGTGGGATGGGACATGGATGCAACAGGCCGAAGACTTATTGATGAGATTTGTCAAATAGCTGGATACACACCTAGCTCTAGTTATGGCCAGTATGTTATGCCCTTCAAAGACTTGAATCCACCAGCAAGAAAAAGACACAATATAAGAGTCGTTACTATCGGCAAATATCGTATGCTCAAGGATAACAAAACAAACAAGGTTCGGCGATAAGACACTGAATACTATAGGAAAACTATTTAAACACTTCAAATTATAAAGACAATTGATTTTCAATATAAATTTTATACTTCCTTTAAACTATATTTTCATACCATTTAATCAAAAACGAAAAAATAAGGATCAAAATTCTGTTATTTTTGATCAAATATCAGCTTTGAACGTCAAAATTTATTCAAAAACAATTTTAATTGTGCTAATATAAGAAATTAGAGTAAGATGTGATATAAATTAATCATAATCACATCAATTTCATCAAAAACTGTGTTTATATTAAAATTTTTGTACTTTTTAGGTAATATTTTCATCCCATTTAATCAAAAATTGAGTGAAATTATCGAAATTTGGATATTTAGGGTCAAAGATTCGATTTTAACTGTCAAATATAGTTAAAAACGATTTTATTTGCATTAATATCAAAGACCAAAGTAAAACACAAGATAAATCGATCATAAATGCTGATAATTTCTCAAAAACAATATTTTTACTGAGATTTTTATCCATTCCAGGCAAATTTTTAGTCTCATTTTATCAAACACTTAACAAACCTCTTGAAATTTTGTTACTTTGTTATAAAAATTTGAAAAAGTTGGAAAGAAAAAAAAAACGCAATTTCACTGTGCAGGTATTAAAGACCAAAAGTGAGATATCAGCTCTGATAGACTTCATAACGTGGCTAGAGTCCGTAAAAGGAGATGCATCAGATGGTATAATCCTGGTGTACCACGAGCCGCGTAAAGTGATTCCTTCAATGCTGTTGGAATCATTACGAAAGTTCAATCTCCTAGATCGTTTCAAGCAAACAGTAAAAGGCTTTGCAAACGGGTTTAATGTCGCCGAAGTCAAATGCGCAGATACAGTTCGCACATTTTCTCTACGCACATTGTCTCGCGTCATGCTTGATAAGGTAAATTTAAATATTCTATAAACTGAAGAAAGTAGGAAATGAGGTAATCTAAAATGACTAAATGAATGATGAACACTCGAAAATCATCTCATTATTTATTTTACAATTTTTTTAAACGACTAGGAAGAAGAGCTGGACAATGCCGTTGATAGAGCACGTCTAGCTTTACAAGTTGTTCAACACTTGAGTGTAGGAGAGGAAAATGCTAAAAGTGGCGAAAGCAGTGGAAGCGGAGACAGCGACGCTGCAACAAAAGGGACCATAGAACTGATCAGGGAATTTGTCCAACCAACACAAATAGAGGAAAAGGAACTCGCAGGTATCAGAACACATTTTTAATCTGGAAAAAGAATCTTACTCATCGTTTATTTTGATTTTAAAATCATTTTACTGATAATTTTATCGTTTTT
Source organism: Macrophya annulata (assembly GCA_963924015.1). Classification (NCBI taxonomy): domain Eukaryota; kingdom Metazoa; phylum Arthropoda; class Insecta; order Hymenoptera; family Tenthredinidae; genus Macrophya; species Macrophya annulata. The sequence goes on from OZ001258.1 coordinate 4,410,664, forward strand.
ACAGGCTTGAAATTAGTTCTCAATCGTCAGAACAGCCTGAGACCTGTTTTCGGTATTCTACTTCGTCAAAGTCGTCGTGAACGACAGCACGCCAGTCTTTTACGACGATTATTAGCCGAGGCAGGCGTTGATTACGCAGAATTGCAGGTGATTTATAATTTTACGTTTAAATCCTTACAAGAAATGTATAAAAATGATTTTGAACAAAAAGAATATAGTTTTTATTGTTAAATTTATTCATTTTGTTTAATATTTCAGGAGGCATGGTCCACAGAGAAGAAAGAAGGTTTGCTAAAGTTAATAAAGCAAAAAGTGACCGGAGCTAAAGACAAAGAAGAAGAAGAATTACTTGAGGTATTGGAGTGCCACTTTGATCCAGAAAAGAAACCAAAACCTAGAGTAGATGTCGAGAAAAAAGAAGGAAAAAAGGGAAATGCCAATAAAGTAGTAGCAGAATCAAAAGAGAATAACAAGAGTGACTCTGGAACCGAAAGCCTAGATACTACAACGACCAGTTCCCCTTTGAAAGAAAAGCCTGTTATTACTCAGGAGAATCCTAAGGTTGAATCTCTTGTTGCCGAAACTAAATAAGATCGAAATACCCTTAAGCCAGTGCCTTATTTCAAAATAGAATGAACACTTTCGTTCTTGAATATCTTACATTGGTAATAATATTATATATATGATGAGAAGTAAAAGAAAAAGAAATAATTATGAGAAAAAACAAGAAAAGTAAAGTATAAAACAAAAAGGCATAAATTAACTGTTATAAGTTTTAATTAGCTTTCTCGTGATATTCGGGCAGGTGAAGCCAGTCCTGGAGACTACTCTGTCCGATTCCATTCATAGTACTATATTATATTATATTATTTACTTTAGTTTGTCACAAAGTGAAAAAAAAAAGAGAAAAATTTATTATTATTTTTATTTCCTTTTTTGTTGTTTTTTTTTTTTTTTTATTTTGTTTAAATATCTACTGAGTTTACGTTGATTGAATTTTTTTTTTTGTATTACTTAGTTTTTTATCTAATATAATAATAATTAAATAAGGTTATATTATTTCTTATTGATAAAAAAAAAATAAAAAATTGAAAAAAAAAAAATGAATAAATGAAAAAACAAATTAAAAAAAAGAAAAGTACGTTGGGATCGTGAACAAATTTATGAAATCCCAATGTAGAGAGAGTTATTTGCTTCTTTATATGTATGTCTTAATTCGAAATATCGATGATAACTAAACTACATCAACGTTACAAACATATTAAACGATAATAATTGCATTCAATTATTCGCATATTTTAATGTGGATTTTCATTTACTGTGAAAAAAAAACAAAGAAAAATAAACATCCAAACATAATGCACTGCATTTAATTAGATGTGTGATCATATTCTTTTTTGTTTGTATTTTTTTTTTTTTTTTTCTTTATTTTTGATTTTTCTTATTATGAAAGATATTTAATAAACTGGCGAAAAAAAGAAAAAACAATGATAAAAAATCTAAGTAATCGAAATCGAAGAAAAATATATACACATACATACATACTATAATAATACGCATGTGATTACACGATTCAAATGATTAAAAAAACAAAACTAAAAAAAAATATATATATATATAAAAAATAAATACAGTTTATTGATTAATATTATTAACGATTTACAAAGCAATGAGCACTGTTCATTAATCAAAATATTATAATTGTTCAACAATAACAAACATACTCTACTACAATTTACTCCCCGTGCTAGTTATGTTCGGATCTCATTGTATTATTAATATAATAAAAGATGTTAATAAATATATAATTTTGCAATCGTATTATCAATCATTAAATATCACGTTCTATATACCGTTTTGAAATTAAAAAATACTACGAAAAAATATTCAAAACTTAATATTAAATTATTTTATTATCGAAAAATTACGAATTAATTTTTGATCTAAAGTTAATATTTTTTGAGATGTTATGAAAAAATATGAAGAAAAATATTCACAACATTATAATGAAATTTATTGATAATATTGTGTACACTTTATTTTTTTTTTTTTTTGTAAAAAGTGGAAAAAAACAATCTCAAAATTATTTTACTCCGGTAGATGGTTCAGGTAAAACTCCATGCTTCTGAAACTTTGTAAATAGAGTCTCAGACTCATTGACAACAAATGATAAAATCGCTTTTTTATAATAATCCTCAAATAATTCAATATTGTTGATCACTGTAGAGAGAAGATGAGCTTTTTCCGTGAAAATACCTAAAAACGAAGTGAAAATCGAGGATTAAATTCCTAATTCTCTGAAAAAATCTTAACAATTGTATTAAAAAAAAAAAAGTTGAAAAATATTAAGCAAAATACATTTACCTGGAGCGTCGTATTTCAAGTAAGTAAAATGGACATGAAGATGATAAAAGGATGGTTGATAGTGAAGGTAAATTCTAAGCTGAGACTTAGGAATTCCATATTTATCACAAATTGCTTTTGTTCCAGCTTCTAGAATATTTTTTAATAAAGGTAAATGCGACTTGTCTAAATCTCTTATCGACTTGATTCCCTTCTCCATTGTAACCGCCAATAGATACAAAGTCTCCAAACTTCCATCCCATTTCAAATCTGGTATTAAAATGAAACCCTTTTTTGGATCACTATCCTCGTAAACTATTCTATCCTTTTCAGATTTATGTTCCAAAATGTTGTACACCCACTGTGGGGAAAAAAATAGTATTTTTGTTTGATTTTGTTTTTGTACTTTCAGAAAGAAGTTGAGAAAAAGATGTTTTTATTCGAAAAATGAGCTTTCATAATTTTAACTAATTTTTACATTCTCGTAACGAATTATAAATGATAAAAGTACCTGTAATGAAAATTGTTCATTTTTAATATGCGGCAGAGTAACATCTTCGTATAGTTTTGGAGTTTCTTGAACGATATGAATGGGTTGATTTTCGAATTTCGCTATATGTTTTTGCGTTGCCGGATGAATGACTGTTGTTTTAATACCTCGAAAATAAAAAATAAATAACAAATAAAACAAACAGACGATTGTATGTATGTACTGCAGATACGTTCGTAAATTATTATTCACTAACCAATTATCGACGACAATTAAATACTTTATACTCACTGTTGTGTTTCGACGGTGGAAAACAGTTGTAATTACCGTAAAGATCGTTTTCAAATTCTTTAAACAATTTCGAACTATCATTGAACAGATATTCGTCTAAATTATCTTCTACGAAAGCTTTTTTTTCTAATAATACTACAGCCGATCCATCAAAATCCGTAAACTTTCCTTCGACGCATAGAAACTTTTTCTGAGCATTGTTACTCAGAACACGCTTAAGCTGAAATGTTGATAAATCTTTTAAAGATTTGTGTATGCTGATCGAATCGTTTGACACATTTTTATCGGTATTTTCATCCCCGGTTTTAAACTTTTTTGGACTGACGCACAAATCTTCATCAACGGTAGTTTCATTAACGTTTGACATTATTTTGCCGATCTTGTTTTTTAACCAAAAATATCAATTCTATTGACATACATGCATTACGGTATGAAGTTGGCGGTAGTTTCGTATACAATCTCGAACTGTGATTATAGACGTTCTATGTAGACATGCGACTCCAAAAAGTAGAGAACTTGAGCCAAAAGATAAGTAAAAGAAAGCTTTTTAAAAAATTTATAAATTAAAAAGTTGATTATTTAATTAAAGGAATGCATGATACTATTCTTCGTTGTAATTTTTCATAGATTTTAGTCTATTTTGATCACTGATATATCAGTGATATTGATATGGGAAACTCGGTTTTGGCCGATCTTGATGATGGTATATAGTTTATGGCCGATAATATCGAGAATAATAATAAATTGAAATCGATCTAACCTAAGCTAAGCTCACGTAACGTAACCTAACCTAACTAGTATTTGATTTCATAACAGTATAAAGAGATATACGTGAAAAAAAAATTATTTCTGTTTATTGAATCGTTGAAATAAATATGTTATCTTTTTTTCGTAAATTATCAATATCGGACAAAGTTAAAGATGGTATATTGCCATACGGAGTAATGGCCACTGCGGAAGATCTTTTAAAATCAAAAAATCAAAACAGTTTAATAATACAGGATGAAAATGAACTCAGAGAGACTATTTATGGTAAATATATTGTAACAACGTAATTGAATTCACCATAAAATTAATTTCAAAACTTCATTGTCACTAATGAATAATTAATGTATGTATGTACATTACTGCTTTTTAATCGTTTAAGAGAATGATTTATTTTTAAAATGAATCCAAAAAACAAAATAATTCATTATTTTATTTTTATTTTGTACAAAAATTGAAGAAAAAATTTTTCTTTCAACGCATTTAGATTTACTGAGAACAATAAAAGATCCAGAAAAACCTCAGACTCTAGAGGAACTCGATGTCGTATACGAAGACTGCGTTCATATAGATAAAGCAACACCAAAAGGTGTTGCAGTCATCAGAATCGAGTTTAATCCAACAGTACCTCATTGTTCATTGGCCACTCTCATCGGGCTCTGTATTCGTGTGAAATTAGAACGTCACCTCGTCGCTCTGTTCAAATTGGATATTTATATCAAGGAAGGAGCCCATGCGACGGAAATAGAAAGTAATATATTATACATGATGTATATTTGTTTATTTCAGTGGTATAAAGTGAGTGGAAAGTCTCACTGCAAAGAATTATCTTTTATTGAATAAGAAACCCAATTTTTAAAGATTTTATTGTACATAGTAATTTCTACAGGTTTCTTACCTTCGTTTTATTTCACCTCTTGTACTCAAATCGTAATTTTGATTTCAGTAAACAAGCAAATAAACGACAAAGAACGAATTGCAGCGGCTATGGAAAATCCCAATTTGCGAGATCTGGTAGAAAAGTGTATTCAGGAAGAAGAATGAATGAATGAATGAATGAATAAATGTATGATTGATTGATTGATTGATCTGTTCGATTGTAAGTTCTTGGGAAATTAGCTTAACGGAATGGTTTTATATTTATATGTATATTAGATTGAGCAAAAAAATCGACTATTTGTATTTCTTTAAAAATTCTATCGAAAATATTATTTCTAGTACTGAACAAAAGAATCCTATTAATATTTAGAGATGCATTATCGCGATTTTTTAATTCCCATTTAAATAACATGCGAAAACTTTTGTTCGATTCTTCTGAATATTATAACTCGCCAACGGATTAACATACAGAAATTATCGAGACATATTCTTGTAAGAGATTGAGTGCTCTACAATAAAGATGCTTAGTTGTCGTATGATAAATCCACTTGTTCAAAAGTTTTTGGTCTATATATTCAACTTTGATGACTAATTCAACTTTTGAACGAGTGGATTAATCATATGACGACTTCGGATCTTCCTTATAGAACATTCAATTCCCTACAAGAATATGTCTCAATAATTTCCGTATATCGATCCGTTGGCGAGTTATAAAATTCAGAAGAAGCGAACGAAGGTTTTCCCATTTTATTTAAATGGGAAATAGAAATAGTCGATTTTTTTGGCACAGTCTAATGTTTACTTATATGATTGTTATTTTTTATTTATAAAACAATTTTTCTGTAGATGAATTATCCTGCAAATAAATGTGTGTGTCAAACAAATAAATGTGACACACACATCAGTTATTAGATAAATCTTAACAGTGTGGATATTAAATGTTCAAAAAATTATTCAAGATGATAAAAAACAACAAAGAAAATACAAACAATTTTACAGTATGCATAAAAATGAAAAGTCCTTCTTTGTATGCATAAACAATCAATTTTTGAACAGTATTAGAAAATTTTTGAACAATACAATTGTCTCAAAACCTCGTAAAGTTTGTAATAATTCATTTAGACGAGAAAAACGAAAAAAAAAAATGACTTAAATTGTAAATAAAATACATTAGTTTATTTTCTATATGCATAAGAAATTTTATAGTATGTTGTTGTATAAATATCTAGTATTTAAATATTTGATAAAATATTTTGTGAATCATTCAATAATATTTGCTTAAAATTTTACCCAACTATTTGAATCCACGTTTAAAACTTTCGCAACAATTTGTTATTTAATGCACAGAAATAATTGATTCCTTCGATAGGCGAGATCACTCGTTCTTCCAAGGCATCCCCTTTTCTTAAAAAGCTTTTTACCTGCCAGATAATAATGTAAACAAATAAAAATAACAATTCAAACATGGGTAACATCGATTAATCGCAATCAAAGGACAGAAAAAAATCTTACGCATTTAAAATCATCGCTATGTTTTGTATTTTCGCCAACTGAAGCAACTTGTCTTTCTAATTTGTACATCCAGTCGTTGATCATTCCAGAAACAAATTTCTTCACTAGAAAGATATCACTTGTATTTATCAGGCTTCTTATCACTGTTAACTGAGCCGTTAGAACCTTTTGAGGATCTCTTAGTCCATGATTCTTGAGATATTTTAAAACTGATTTTCTAGTCATGTAAATAAGTTTGTTAAAGTATTTCCAACTACTTAGAACTCTTGAAACTTGAATACAAATATTACCTGATCACTTTATTCGAAGTAACTGTGAATATCGAACACAAAAATCCAACGATTTCGATATTGTCTACAGGCAAGACGTTCAGCAAGTTCAATATTGCTGTAAATGAAGATGGTGTATTCTTGCACCTGGCCAATAGCAGCATCAAAGCATTTTTGATCTGTAATAATCAACGATATTATTATATTAAGTGATAATAATTTAATAATTATTACCTTATCGTTATGAACTGTTGAAATAGAACCGTAATCTTGTTTAAGAATTTCTTTAATGCTTTTCTTTTGAGAAATTATATGCCTCATTCTCATTACTGCAAGATCATCTATGTTCGTAAATTTCTCTCCTAGTGACTGAAATATTATTTATCTGTTATTCACAATTTGATTGGAAATCATAGAAATTAATGTAGAATACGTAATGATTTATATTATTATTCACTAACCCGATGGCAAGTTTCATTTGAAATCGAGTCAGACTTAGACACACATTTTGGATCTTCTTCTATTCTCATTTTTCGTTTCTTTTTGGCAACTATTATTAAATTTACAGATAATTAAGACTCGGATAATCAAAAATTGAGAAAAACGTTGTACAAGATCTCTGAAATTACTGCCTGAGTTTTTACGAGGCAATGATGACGATTTTTCGATGAATTTACGCTCTTTTGGTGATACAAATCCTCTAGATCTCGAAACTTTGGGTTCTTGGCTAAATACAAATGCTTTATCGTGGCCTAATATTTTTTTATAAATATCAGCGCGAAATTTATTCTCAAAATTTCCTCCAGCTCCTTCGCGGCTCAGATTATCTGTACTTATTTCATTTGCTATTTTCTGCGACAAGATCATTTCAAGATTTCCTTCAGTTTCGTAGATTATTTTCTCCATGGTCGAAGGTAGTCTAGACACTATATTACAAAATTAATTAATCAAATAAAGGCACAGCTCTACTTAATCATTAATTACATACCAATTTCTTTAGACTTTCGTATCACTGTCTTTGTCCTACAAGTCCTTTTTATTTCAACGCTACCACAATTTACTGAAAATAGTATAAAACTTGATAAAAAAAAAAATGCAGAGCACATTTAAATGATTAACTCACCTCTCCGTACCTTGTGCTTTATCTTCTTTAAATTCTGTCCGCATTGAGATACGTTTCGTGTCATTTTTACAAATGGACTTTGGTCCTCAGCTTGGTGAATAACGATAAATAATTAATGTTTTATAAAAATTCTAACTACATCCATCATTTTTATGAAACGATTTCTTTAGACGTACTTTACTTGTATAACTTACGAATAGATGCTCTGATTACGATCGTATCTGATTCAACATTTTGGATTAGTGTCATGTTTAATAATTGCGATGGTGAAATATCAGCATTTGATTCAAAACCAGAAGAATCTGTTTCATGGAGCTGATCCATCTAACACATAAGAAAAAAATTTGCACACATGTATAAGGTTCTTTATTCTACTAATTGCAAGTTTCTTTTATTTTAATCTATTTTTTAATAATTACTAACAAATTCTCGGGGATATTCATATTTGAGCAAAGGTTTCGGCTCAGGAATTGGGGGAGGTAGTTCCAAGTCCTCCTCACTAAATAATTTATAAATTACTGAATTTGGAAGAAAACCGAATAACGGGATCCACGGATGCTGTACAGAGTCCGGTACCCTCTCTGGATATCCTGGGAATTTTTCAATGCTATATCCTGAATAAAATTCGATAAAATTGAATAACATTATAAATATTTCTACAACAATTAATCCCTTCTCGTTTATACCATAAAACATCTTAAACACTCCAGTCTTGTTATAAAATCTTTTAACATTCTTATACTCCTCGATCTTAGCCCAAATATTTTCCGGTGGTATTTCTGTACCAGGTCTTTTTGACGCTGATAAAATATCTTCAATATACTTTTCCCAGGCTTCGTGATTCATTAAAGATTTATCAGCAACTAATTTCACAGCTTTTATTTCACCTTTTCTCACATTTTCAATATCTGAAGTAACCAATAGTTGTAATATCACCATCCAAAGTGGTCAACAAGCTTCATTATTCTTGCCAAATTTATACCTTGATCTCTTAGCTCTAACTGAGCGCAAATTTGCTGTTGTATCATTAATTCCATACGGGGTACACCTCCGTTTCTAATATCCAAAGATCCGAGAGGAACACTGCTCACAGGATGCAATAAAAGTTCCCGATTTATCTCGTTATCATAGATTATATACTCTTTATTTTCCGGTAAAGATTCTTCTTCAATTTCGTCAGGAATTTCGTTTACTAATATTCGAGCTCGATATTTAGGCGCCAGATCTGTGCGGTGAAAAATATATTTTAAAACATAGCGAATTAGCTAGTTTATTCGAGTCTTAGGACAAATTTATTCTTACAATTGCAATATGATATTTTGTACAAATGTCTACCAGCTCCGAATACAATATCACCTCTCAAAGAAGAGAAAGCAACGTTATTAGCGCAGGTATTTATTTCTAAAATCTGAAATTGAAATAATATGTAATCGATTTATATTTTTCTTGAAAATTTTTAACATTCTTTTATTATACTTTAATCAAAACATTCTGATGATCCCAAATACGGATCGTATTATCCATTGAAGAAGTTGCGCAAATTTGAAGCGACTCTGAAGCTGCGATGTCTAATATTAATTTAGTGTGATCTTTCGATGGGTAATGGTCCAATCGAACTAGTAAATAAAATAACGTAGTTATTAATTTTCGGTACAGTCGAATCGTCTCAGAGATTTGCTACCTGTTTCCACCATGTTGTACATGAATAATTGATGTACCAAATCCCTAGGGGTACTGCTCACCATGCACATCACCGATCTATACTCAATCATTTTTACAAGTATGAAATAATAGGGTGCTTCGTTTTAGACGAGTTTTTTTTTTTTTTTTTTAGTCCATTCACGGAATAATATTCTAAACATAGGTATAAGAACAAATTTTCACCAAATATGAGCTCTTAATTCTAATTCTAAGAACTCGCGAAATGAGTTTGAAATTTTCCCATTTGATTAACACGTAAATTTTAATTTTTTTTTTTTTCAATTATCTATAACTACGTGGCATTTCATGATATTTAATCGGCAATAGGTGAAAATGACAGAGGAATATTTTCTCTTTAAAAGTGTACGTAGCCAATTTACGTTTTGTAACCATTAAAAAGTACTAAAATCTTGGATAGAACAGCGAATTTTCAAATTTTGAAATGCTTAATTGGATTTATTTCGAAAACTACTAGCTCTACGGTTATGACTTACATGACTTTTTTTGTAGTAAATTGAATTTCCTATAAAAAAGTGCTGAACAATTTTGTTGTAAAGTTAGTGGTTTATGAGAAAAATTTAAAAAAAACCATGAAATTTGAGAGAAAATTGGCTTCAAGATGTTTTACCGGGCGAGGCCGGTTACAAAACATAAATTGGCTACATACACTTTTGAAAAGGAAAGATTCCTCTGTCATTTCCACCTATTGCCGATTAAATATCATGAAATGCTGCGAAGCTATAGATAATTGAAAAAAAAAAAGAATTAAAATTCACGTGTTAATCAAATGGGAAAATTTCAAATTCATTTCGCGAGTTCTTAGAATTAAAATTAAGAGCTCATATTTGATGAGAATATGTTTTTATATGTTTAGAACATTATTCCGTGAATGGACCCAAAAAAAAAAAAAAAATCGTCTAAAACGAAGCACCCTAATGAAATAATAGTTTATTAGTTTATTCAAAAAAAAAGTCTATAAAAAAATCTAGAGCTCACCCCATTGTAACAACATGCGTTATCGGTACTGTGTAATAAACAGAGCATGATAAAGCAAGCGGAATAGCCAAGTCCGCAAAGACTCGCCAAACTTTAACGCACTTGTCAACACCCACAGATACGACCAGTTTAGATATCGTCGATGACCACAACTTTGTAACAGCTCCGTTATGAGCCTGTGATACGAAAGTATTAAAGCTCATTTATGATTGATTTCATTTTTTTTTATTTACTGAAATTCATAGATTCATTTACCGAAAATCTGCTTTCGTGTTTACCACTCGATTCATCAATATTAACAATAGCTCCGTCCTCCGTACCGACAAAAATGAGGGTATATTTTTGATAGATGATTCTCGGATCTGATAAAAATTGATTAAAATTTAGTATTTTAAATAGAATTTTATGTATTAATTACTTTGAGGCTTTAAATCGTAGCCGCGAACTTCTTCGTAATATTCATACGCTGTTATACTCGTTATAACAGATCCGTTCGGTACCCAAACGTGTCTGAAAAATATTTGATGATAGGTAATGTAAAAACTTATGTGAAGATTATGTGGATAAAGTATATGCAATTTACTTTAGTTCCATTGGATTCATTTTGGTATTACTGACAAGAATTTCTCCCGTCTTTAAGATAATCGTGTATAATCTTTCTGAGAAAATAATATTATCATTGCTTACCGCTGTTGGATTATTTCTTAAAGAATTATTAAATTCGATAACAAAAAAAAAAAAAAAAAATGCCCACCTCTATTCCCACTGTACGCCATTGATACCAGATTTAAATTCTTATTTGGCAATATTTGAAGATTTGTTTGTTTCCCAGTTGAAGAAGTTAAAATGCGAATCGTATTGTCAGAACTTCTTACTATCAATCTAGTCGAATACATCGGATTCATAGTCGAAATTATTTGCGTTGAAGACTCTCTGTGAGTTTGAAAAAACGCTGTATTAAATTCTTCATCTTTTTCATTATATGAGAAATATTCAATCTTAGCCTTACGAAAGAGCTGCATAAAAAGTATACAACTGGTGCATATTAAAACAGCACAATTTTTGCCCAAGTGTAGCTATCGCTGCAGCAGATTCGTTTACTGCGATCCCCCAAATCTCACCTTCATCTGAGAATGATTCCATCTGAAATATCAATCGAATAATTCACATATCCGTTAAAATATTTTTTTTGTTATATGAAATTCTACCTTTCCGCGAAGATTACAACTCCATATTTGCAACACATTATCTTCTGCGCATGTTATGAATCCACAAATTGAAGGATGTGGTACTATTATTTTAATGCATCTACTGTGTCCATTGGGACAACTCATCGTACAATTCAAATCAAGATTCCATCCCATTACTACGGGATAATTTTTAATTATATGGATACTATCTATATATTATCTGATTAAACTTATTAAGTAATATACCGTTTCCTTGCTCATCTCCAGTTATAATCCACTGGCTAGCAACTTGGAAAAGTAATGCTGTAATTTGGGCTTGAGTAGCGCCAGGATTTCTCGCTAAAAACATTATCGGAACAATGTCTTCTTTCTCTTTGGACATTTCCATAGGTAGAACGTATATGGTGGTCATGTAAGAGCCGGCCATTCTGAGCATTGCTATATGGTATTAGGCTTTAGTTTAATGTTCTTGTAAAATTCATTATATTATTTCTTTTTTAAATATAATTGAGTAGGTACTGATAATCGAATTCTTTATCTAAAAATATTTTTTTTTCAAACATTCAACATAAATTATTTTAAATCAACACACATGTACTAGATGGGATAAGAGCTATGCATTCTAATTTCCACAGAGGCCCATACTCGCTATCGATATACGACATTGTTTTATAAGGATTAATTGTAGATTCTTTATTAATTAATTGGAATCTCTGTAAGATAAAAATCGATATATTTTATTTTAAAACTTATAGATGAAAAAATATTGGGGGATATTTTACAGATTCAAACATTTGTACCGTAACTTTATTGGCACCAGCTACAACAGCCTCGTTGGTATTAGGCTCGTAAAATACAGCAGTGACTCGAAAATCGTTACGAAATATTTGATAAATCATACAGAAGGAGGTCATAAGCCAGATAATTTCATCGTTAGGAAGATATCCTATCAATACTTTGGCTTTTTGACACCATAAAAGTTTCGTAAATAACATATTAGCGCTTAGAGAATACGAAGGCTGAATTAATTTTCCTGCGACTGAATATCTGAGCATATTTGACGGGTAATCGATCACTAAATACTCCTGTTGAATGAAAAATAGAGAAAAAGGGAATGAAGAAGGTTGTAAATATAAAATTAAAAACGCATTAAATTTATTCATTCGATGATAAACGTACTTGAGTATCATCGCAGTAACATATTTCTTTTAATTTCCCTATCATCGTAGTAAATGAAACTAATTTCATACCGTGGTATAAATTATCCTCTCTTTTTCCTTCTATCGTATTTTCATCGAGACGAGTTTTAAGTCGCTCACGCATTTGGGCTACCCTTCTTTCCCATTCTCTTTCTTTATCTTCGGGCTCTGAATCCGACTCGGACATTGTCCAAGAGTTGATAAAAATACTCGATTACTTATCCGCGAACTTTATTGTCTGTAATAGTTCGAAATATCCAATAAATTCGTTTTGAAATAAGTGTCGTTGTTTTTTATACGTCCAAAAATTCCCTCCCTGAAATATCGACCCTCGTTTTTAGTCAAACGATAATCGAAAGTCGACAAGAATCTCGCATTCGTTCGCGTTTGGTGAATTCTGAAAATGAAGAAATATCCACGAAAACTGTGAAAACGGACATCGTTGTGAGATCATATTTTATTCGAGTTTCTTCGATAATTCTTGTATGTAATAACATACATTTAACAACGTTGTAGATTTTATAGTAATTTTAGTGAGAAGTTAAATCGTGGCATAAAGATAATAAAAAGAGTAAAATCAAAGTGGGAAATAAGATAAAACAGTGATAATTAGAGAGAAACAGAAAAAGAAAAACGTTATTCCGAGTCAAAAAAGGGGCATATACATATAGAGAGTATTTGGCGCAGCAAATTACGAAGCAACTCTATTTTTGCAACATCGAATCAATACTGTTTTTTCCCTCTAAATGTTTTTATAAATAGATTTAAGATCATCATTCCCTGCAGAAAAGTATAAATACGACTAATAGTGCGATGAACGTTCAGTTTTGAGGTTAACTATTCAAGTTAGAACAACAGTGGGAAATGATACGTTTTAACGTCTGATACCCATCGCCCCCGAGAACAAAGAAACTATACATTTATATAAACGCTATATAAGTGGCCGTATATTAATTCGTCAAATCAAAGTACGATGGAGGAAGAATCAACTGAAATCAGTCAATCTCTTATGAATCGCGTTTATTACGCGGCTCGTGATGGAATGGCAATAACTCTTTACGCTCTTCTAAGCGATAAATGGAGGCACGTTGATCAACTCTTGAATCAGGTAAGGAAAAGTTCCATATAGGTATCAAAAAAGGGAATTTAATATCCTGCAAATGCCTAACTGTATTGAAAGCTGTAATGAGTTCGAAAATTGATATTTTCCATTTAAAAGTATGTAAAGAAAATTAATTTAGTGCCTGAATGTAGGCAACCCAAATGCCGATCTGTGTTGTGTGTATAAATAAAAGACAAAGAAGTGAAGAAGTTCATAGTGAGAATGTGTATTATTGGCACAAGATTCACAGAATTATGGCTTTTCTTTGTCCTCCGTAAACTGATGAGAGAGAAAAATAAAGAGATTCTATTTATGTTACTTGGAGAGATTATTGCTGTGTCATTCAATATGGCAGAACAGATAAACTAATCTCAATTATATACGTATTACATACATACACGTATTCTCTTACTGTTTTATACTTAGGCTTTTTTAGATCAAAACCCCAATACGCAATGATCACATCAAAATAGAATGGTAAACTGTTTTTATAGATCGACACACAAATCATTCATTCCCGTTAAAATAAACAGATTATAATACCTACAAGATTTGTTTGCTTTTGTTTATACATATATCTATCAAAACCTATCATAACTTTAGCACAATAAATAAAATTGAAACAAAGAAACTGATATTCTTTCTTTCCCAATACTTTAAGAATTTTTTAAAATAAAAAGAAAAAGAATCTGAAATTCATGAATTATACATTTTTTTTTTTTGTTAAATTTTTCACTCTTTTACTATTATAGACATTATTCATCATTAAATTGAGAAAAATTTCGGTCTTTTATTAGTTTTTTTGTTTAGCTACTTTCAAAATCTCTTCTTTACACCTCTTGGGATTTTTTTTTTTCTTACATATTTTAGCCTTAAACTAAGTGCAACTTTATTTGTTTCAGTAATAAGTCTTTTAATTAGGCACAGTCTGGACCATTCTCAAGAATTTTTGTAATAGAATTCGTTGAGAATCTCAAGCATATTCTCTTCTGTGCAATTAATCGATTTTTCAAAAATACGCTTTGACAGGAAATATAAACCATAAATGATGAATATGAATAAAATAAAACCTTCTCTCATAGCGAACTGATATTATTATTAATTACAGAAAGTAATAGAAGATGACGGACAGAGATGTACTCCGTTAATAGTCGCTGCTAGATACGGTCACAACAGGGTAGTCAAAATGTTGGTCGATAAATTTCAGCCAAATCTTGAACAAGAAGGAACAGTTAAATTTGACGGATATGTAATTGAGGGAGCAAGTGCTCTCTGGTGTGCGGCAGGTATTATTCTTCATTTACTGCTCTGATTTGCAGATATAATCGGGCATTTAAATCAGTTGATTTTATTTTTCTGTAATTTTCTATGTATTTAGGAATAGAAAAAATATGTTTTTATTCACAGGAAAATGATTTTAATGTTGAAATTTTATATTGTGAAATAATTTAAACGAATATTTGACACAAATTAAAATTTTTATGTTATTTATTAGGTGCTGGTCATCTAAACGTAGTTAAAACTCTTGTCAAAGCTAATGCTAATGTTAATCATCCAACAAGAACAAATTCCACGCCTTTAAGAGCGGCGTGTTTTGACGGAAGACTTGACATAGTCCAATATTTAACTGAACATAAAGCGGATATACATATCGCTAATAAATACAACAACACATGTTTGATGATAGCTGCTTACAAGGGACATCTGGACGTTGTGAGTAAAAAAAAATTACCAGTATAAGGATGAATGACTTCAAATATTTATTCTAACATTTATTTATGTTTTCATTTAATCCACTTAATTAATACAGGTAAGTTTTTTACTCGAAATCGGAGCCAATCCTGATGAAAAGGCTCACTGCGGTGCGACGGCGTTACATTTTGCCGCTGAATGTGGTCATCTTCACATAGTTTCAGAACTTCTTAAATACGGAGCAAAAATGACTAAAAATAACAGCGGTATGACTCCGTTAATAGTAGCCGCTGAAAGAACGAGAACTGAAGTTGTTGAATGTTTAGTCGATAGGGAAGAAGTAAGCAAAGAAGAGAAAATTGAAGCTTATGAATTGCTCGGTGCTTCTTACGCTAACGATAAAGATAATTATTGCGTAGCTAAAGGATACAAGTATCTCTACGAAGCAATGAAACTTAGGTACATTAAGACCAGATAATTATTCACTTTTTTATACAGTTAATACAGATTCAAGATCGTTCATTCCTAAGAATACTTTTTAATTTATAATTGGAATCTCAAACTGATATATTTAGTCAACATTTTTTAAGATTTCGGCTCTCCGTTGTTGAATTTTGATGAAAGATTTATCTCAATACAGGTACAGCGACCCTGATAATGTAATACCCAAACCAAAATGCATGCCAATACCGGCGTACGAAAATTGGACGGAATCTGCGACCGTGGATGAATTAAAAAATATAAAAAACAACCACAATGCTATCCACATGGAGTCGCTTGTGATAAGAGAAAGGATCCTAGGCAAGTATCAGTCCAATTATCAAAGCTAGTTTTTAAATTTTCATTAAACGGTGTAGATTGATTATATTCTCATTTCTCTTTCTTCAGGAACTCATAATCCAGAAGTACCACACCCGATAATATTCAGAGGAGCTGTTTTTGCGGATAATGCTAGATTTGATAGATGCATTGACCTCTGGCTCCACGCGCTTCAATTAAGACAGTTAAATAAGATTTCTGTAGTAAAAGACCTGCTCCGTTTCGCGCAGGTATTGGTTCATTTGTGAAAAGTATTTTTTCTGTAACTGGGTAACCAGAATATTCAATTGCAAATGTATTTATTCTGATGAACTTATTTTCTCTAGGTATTTTCTCAGATGATACACGTCGGCGTTGATCTCCAGTTAACACAAGTTATAAACGTCTTGGAAGCCAGTGTTATAGAACTGAAGAGAAATAAAGAGAAAATAAAAGATCCAGGACCAAAAGATGACGTAGATCAGATAATTGTGAGCTAAATTGATCATAAATTTGTTTATAAATTAGATTTTCAATCCAATACGAATGAGTATCTAAAAAGTACGTATCTAATATAATTTGATTCAAATTTTTAGGAGGAAATGGAGTCTAATATAACAACTACGCTTTACATCTTAACTATTCTAATGAAATTAATGAAACTAAATGAAAAAGGTAGCGAAAAGGAAGAAGTTGGCCGGGCACATCGCTTAGTTCACAATTTATGTGCTCTTGGTGTGGCTTTAAGAGATGGTCAAACTCTTTTACATCTTGCTGTTAACGCAGATACACCTGTAGACGATTTTCATACCAACGATGTTTGCAAGTATGTTTATAATTCGATAGTGCCTAAAAAATTTCGCTATAAATTCATTTCTAACTTGTGATATTATATTTTCAAGATTTCCTTGTACTGCCACTGCTAAATTTCTCATACAATGCGGAGCTGACGTTAATGCGATGGATAATAACCGGAATACACCTCTTCATGTTATTGTTAGCTACCAAAAACCCATCAGGTGAATATTAATTGGACCTTTTTTTTCTTTCAATGTTTAAATATCGACAATTACTTCATTGTTTGATGATAAATAACTCGAAATAATATTGGCTTGATTTTTACAGTGACTTTCTGACCCTTCATTCAATTATAATGGATCTTACGGAGGCCGGAGCACATATGGATACAGTCAACATTAATGGAAAGACTCCGTACGACGCTGCTACCACAGGTGAGTAATTTTTTAGATAAATAAAGTCTCTTGAATCAATGGAAAATAGAATATCGTATTACTCGTAAATTTCAGGTATAGCGGAGATAATACTTCGTACACAGACAAAGTTATCTCTAAAATGTATGGCAGCTAAAGCTGTTAAGACATACAATTTGTCATATACCGGAAGTGTACCACGGTCCCTTGAAAGTTTCATAGAACTACATGGGCCGGGATTAAATCAAGGCTAACTTGGATAATTATTTGATTATGAAATCGTGCAGAACTGGAGTTTTTTTTTTTTTTTCTTTTTTTTTTTATAATAATATTACTTCAAAGTTAGATACAATATTTGTATCGACAATGACTAAGACGGCAGCTATTTAACTAGTTTTAATACGATATCCGCCAATTTATAAGCAAACGTTATAAATAATTTTACAGAAATTTAATTTTAAATTAAGACAGATTTGGGAAGAGATTATTTGTATGGCTCTATGATGATTAATCAATGATACATATAATTGACCGATTTTAAAGTCTTTGATTTTAATATAACTAATAAAAATGGAAAAAGTTCTGGAATCAATGGAATCCATGGTAAATTGATTGTCCTATAAATACGGAAATAAATAAATGAGCTGTACAATTGATGCCTTTTTGTATGAACTGTGAACTGGAAGAAAAGAGCATGAATAACAGACGATTTTTTATGATAATTTTCAAATTTGATTATACTCTTTTCATTTTAGTTCATGAGATCTAGTCAGATTATTATCTTGGTATACGGATTAAATTATAGATATTAATTATATGTTGTTTTTAATCTATTAAATATTTATCTTGGATAAAAATAAAAGTTATTTAATCTTAAAGATATTTATAATTTTGTCAATTCGCATACAGACAAGGTATGGGAGAAATAGATAAACAAACCGATAATTAATCTTACCGAAAAAATATCTTATATAAATAGTTATTATTAAGTTTATTAATTTATATATTAGACTGTTATTTATTGTAATTTAATGCTCATACGAATATTTGTTAAGTTTACATATTTGCAATGAGCTAAGGTCTGTGCGGAACTGTTCTATATCTGATGCAAATTGGACACTTTATATATGTAACAAAAACGAAAAAAAAAAAAAAAAAATAGAAAACAATAGTAATACAATTTCCGCACAGTTTTTACTCTAAATCTTATTGCAGGTAAGTAAATTTGTCATATTTATTTATCGACATCTTTTTAGAATGGAATATTGATAACAACTAAAGTTCAAAGACTCTCTATAATAGTGAAAATCTAAGACTAATCGATTTTGTCAATTATCAATGCATAAATAATTTTTCTTTTTCCTTGTTTCTTCCATCGAGCAAAATTTTTGGTCCGCTTTGTATAGATAAGCTAATATTTTAAATAAGTGTTGATGTTAGGAAAATATTTTCTGGTCAAAGTATTTGCACTAAAAAATATTTCTGTTTTTTTTCTTTTTCGTTTTGTTTTTTTTTAATACTTGCATGTAAGTTAAATATCAGTTGAATTAAATATCACTTGATATTATTCTATAAGGTATTCCTATAACTAAAATAAGATAAATTTTCAGTATAAATAATGTAGATTCAAATCTGTTAGAAATGCACAAAAGCTATGACAATAACGATTATTATTTGCTAAACTTTTTTTTTCCCCTCGATCCTCTTTTTGATAGAATAAATTCTAATTTAGAAAAAAAATTATAAATAAATATGCATAATATAATTATGGCAAAATGAAAATAACATATTACAAAATGTTCATTACGATAAATACCTATACATATATAATAATATAGTATATTTTATTATAACGCATTTTTATTTTCTAACTGTATAACCGAGCCAATTTGAATGAATATCTTGTGTAATAAATTCAAAGACTAACATTTACAATTTTAAGACATTATGTATTAATGAAGTAGTAAATTTAATTAGTAATTTTTATCTTCGATAATAGGTACATACATATAATAATAAAATAAATATTGATTAATTCTTATTTCCAGTTACGGTTTCATGGCGCATTAATTACGTAGATACATACATGCATACATACATTACTATTACAATATTTTCAAATTCTATTCGACCTCATTTCACAACTATAAAGAATAAACTAAAATATGGCTGCAGTTTAAAAACTCAGATGCATTACTTATCGAAGAAATTAAATTGACATCTTGTTGACTATTTTCACTGCTTAATTTTATTACTTTCAAGCTCTCTAGTCAGTTATGGGATTTTTTATTTATTTATTTATTTATTTTTGTTTTTCACTATTCTTTAACTATGTTTTATATACCATATTGTACATAATATTGAAATGAAAATTATTGATAACATACCATCCATGGATAAATTCAAATAATATTAATTAACGATCCAAGGATAGTAGTAGTATAATTATAAAACATGGAAAATGAAGAAATAATAGCATTTCATAAATAGGTAGTCGAGCAATTTAATTGTCTACATAAATTGTATAACAAAAGTTCGAATGCATATACACGAAAATCAGATATCTATGTATAAAAGTATTAAAAAATAAAATAAAAAAAAAAAAAAATGAGAAAAAAATAAAAATAAACGGACGGATGTGCTAAACGTGAAATTCTGTTTTCTATTGTGAGAATAATTTTCAATTGAACTATACATGTGTATGTAGATTATTTGAAAATAAAAATGTAATAAATTTGTTCATCTGTTTTATAAATACAGACTATTTATAGGTGATTTGGAAAAAGAGATATGAATCGGAAATTGAAGAAAAAAACAAAAAAAAAAATGGATTTCATTTCAGACAATTTAACTGTATTACATAAACTGAAATTTAATTTTAATAATTCGGAAACGTTTACAACGCTAAACTTATCCAACAATTCTATTATCATATCATCTCTATCTCAAATACATAAAGATATGAAAAAAAAAAAAAAAAATTGTTTTACTAAAGTACATAATGGCTTGTATGAAAAATAACATAATCAAAGTCAATAACAGACGACTTTTTCTCTACCTCGTATTATCGTAAATTCATATTAGTTTACAAATTTCCTTTCTTCTTTCCTATTTCAAGTAGACTAAAATTGTCTACGAAAATATGATAAATTAATCTTCATCTCTTGGATTGACAACACTAGTTTAATAATTAATTCTATATTCGCAATGTGAATGATTTTTAGTGTCCCTGTATAAGGTAAAATTATTTTCTACCATCATTCGTTTGCTCTGATCGTCTTGGAACCGGATAACGAAGTACCAAAGTGCTGTCAGCAGATATTATTGGAAGGGCGTTGTCGCAATGGTCATTTATCAAGTGGCTAACACTGTCAAATACACGATCTTTAGTGCGTACCTGTAAATTCGTTCAATTTATTTCATAAGTTTTATCCCATATGAAAAAAACTTTATTACAATTTCTCCAATCAAATATACTTACAACGCCTTCAGGATCTATAAGTAACAAATGTCTAGGTGTACCGCCGTTCATCCCTGTGAGAACGTATTGACCAGGAGAGCCCTGCGATTCTCTGACTAAAAAATCCCCATCCTAAAACCGAAGCAGAATTCAGTTAGATGATGAATTAATAAATTAAAAATAGAATGGTGAACAGGTTTGCTTAAACTCTTGCCTTGGTAAGCATGGATTCCGCTTCTGCTCTGCTTATGCTACCATGGAACCAAATCTCTCTTTTCAATTGTTGCTTTTGGGACTGTGGACTGAGTTTACTAACATCTGGAATTGTAGTGTTGAACGGTTCTGTAAATGGAATAATTTTTAGTTTACTATCATCATATAAACAATAATTTATTTATTTATAAAACTGAAAAGCCAAAATTCTCACGCATATCAAACGCGTCTCGTTGTTCTCGCCGCGTATCCCGACTTGCAGCGATAACAGTATCATTCACATAGTTGTGTTCGACGATTACACCGCTTGACGTTATAGCAGAAGCTGAATCCGAACTGAGATCAATAAGATTCCCAGTTTCTGTGAAAGAGAGAATAAATAATTGGAGTTAGTCAATTGAATTGATCATCTAGTCAATTTTATTGAACAAAGTTAAAATATTACCTGGCCATTGTTGAGTCTGTCTTCCTCGATTGCTTGAGAGCGTGTCTGTTAGAGGCGAACATTGAGCTGAGCTACTTGCCCCATGATTGTGATTGGAATGATGTTTTAAATTTGGTAATGTCGAGGCATTAATTGGCAGCGGAGGTACAGGAGGAGGTCCAATATCTGGTGGAACTTTTCCTGGTAGATCATTGTAGTAGTCTCTATCAGCATCCCGAGGACCAGTCAATGCGGTACTAGAAACGGAAATCGTTTATTAAATAAAACTGCATAAGTTGTATTTAAAGTAAAGCTCAGCAAGACTTAGAGAAGTTCATTTACTGTTCATTATCTAACTAATTACATTGAGGAAGGTTTGGTGAGAAATTCTTTGAATCTTAATTCAAAGGCTTGACCAATTGTCGCGATTACATCCTGCGCCAATCCCCCACCACATTCCAATACATAACAAGCTCGCCATTCCTTTAGGTTTTTTGCTATGTATGCAACAAAGTCCAGTGTATCCTGTTGATATTATAATCACAGTTGAGGCAGACTTTTACATAGAAGTATTTAAAAAACATGAAATAATCTTTGATGAGTTTAATATTTTTTCATACCGTGTCTCCTCCCGAGGCAAAAGATATTCTTGGCATATCATGTTTTGCGACTATTGAACCAGTATCTAACATAGTCAGTGCTAAACTGCAGCTACTTATTATGAGATTTATGTTGGATCCCGCATGTTCCATACGCGGTTTGTCCGCAATTGCTTTTAGGACTTTACGATCTACCTAGAAGAACGATTAATTACAGGAATGAAATTTCGTTTTTTTCTAAAAAAAATAAGAGACTGCCATTACAAATTGAGCTGATATCTTACTTTAGCTTAACTCAAAGACGTTACATATCAGTTTTGTCACGAAATAAGACCGATATTAATAATATGATTAAAATTCTTATGTTTGCACAGAGTCTGATGAATATTTTCATACTTATGATTGATGTGTATATTTATATTGAAAAAAATTCGGTCAATGTGAGTAGAAAAAATTAAATTTCAATAAATTTCCTACTTTGTTTTTCTCTCTTATTATGAATATTTGAAAGAGTTATTATGAAGAAAATAAATAAATTAAGAGTTGAAAATATATCAATTTCGGAGAATGAAATTTGATGCTTAATAGTTAACTTACTCTCCTCTTCTTATCAGCAGATTTTAAACCAGCTGCTTCGCAAACTCTGTTAATACATTCTCTGTAAGGAATACAAAAAACGAATATAATTTGAATAACAGGATAGATAGACAGGAACTAGAAAATATGCTGATAAAAGCTTAGATCGTTTGATTTGATAAGGAAAATTAAATGTGTGTCATTGTAAGATGTAAAAAATAAACTAATATGTTTTAACGATAAATCATCATCATTCAACGATGAAGGATATTTGTCACTGTATGTATGTATGTATGTATGTACATATAATTTATACTTATCACACAAACTATGACTGATAATTCATTATACTCACTTAGCAACACAAGATCTTGTTTCAAAATCCAAACTTTTCATAGAAGTGTATACCTCAAGGCATCCTATATACTAAAAAATTGTTAAAAATATGAGATTAGACAAGTGGAAAAATATGAAAAAAAAAATAAATAAAAGTGAAAAATTCAGATAATAAAAAGTAATGTTTTTTCTTAATTTTGTTTGTTTTTTGTCACTGTGTATGGATTTATACTCAAGCAATAGACCAATGAGTTTTTTTTTTTAATATGATCAGATTGTAATAAAATAATAATAAAATTCATACCCTAACTGCGTAAGTTATGCCTTCTTTGGTCACTTGATTATCAGAATGTAACCAACCCCTCGCTGGTTTACTAATAAAACTTCCGCCACCTCCGCTAGACATTGCTGAAAAATATTAAATAATATAATTGAAATCAATAAAGAAAAGAAATAAATAGACATGAATAATGAATATCTTAAATAAGGAAGTATTAAAGTTGAAAAAAAAAATTTCTTGGAATGATTAATGAGCTCAGAAATTAGTATTCTCTTTACAGCCGAAATGTGTGAATAGAAAAAGACAAAAGTTTACTGTTTTTTTTTTTCGCTCAGTTTGTCAATTCTCAGAATAATTTACGGTGTTTATTATCGTTTGACAGATTACTATCGTTATTCAATATCTTACCTTTACTTTACCCACTGCCCTGCACTGTAAAACGTAGTTGTTGATTTAGATTAGATGAGTCTTTTTTGTTCAGCCGACACAAGACTCAAGCTGTGTCGTATGTGACGGAAAAAATTTAACACACACACAGTCATTAATCAACGATATGATTATGAAAAATTGAATGGAATGAAAAAATTAAAGTCTTATTATAATTTTATTGTGATTCAACAACGGTAAGAATGATTGTATTAATTGTTGTGTAAATATAAAATAAAATATTTAGTATTGTTACATGATTTGACAGCTGACAGAAATGGTTCACAATCCGTGATTCCTCAAGTTCATTCATAACATTATGGTATCTATACAATACATGTATCTATATGCTGCGGCACGCCATTCATAACACCAATCGAGGATACGATTCATGAATTAATTGTTGTTTAATTTGGTATACGATTACTCATGTTAAATAAATTAATTTATTTTACATACAGAAAATTTGATCCAATATAAATAACCGGCACACACTCATCATCGGCAAATAAACTGTCGTTAATCGACTGCCGCACCCTACGGAAATTATACCATTTGTCCAATTCTACGTATATAAACGCAAATACGTATGTCGTCGTGGATGGATGTCGTGAAAAGTATTGCGATTTAAAATGATCAATGAATATTGTTACAAATAAAAGGATGATCACGGAATGATGAAAAAAAGAATAATTGTCGTGATGAGATTATTAATATAATATGTTTAACTTATTTTGTACATACAAACGAAATAAAAATTGTTCTATTTAGTCGGAACGGGGGATTTCCCTGAGAAATGTTAGGTTGTTAGTTATTTGATCATATACATCCATAGGTATATTTGGACAAATTCTTCGCCATACTAGTTTTTAACCATCGAGTTCCTTTCTTCGGTGGTACAATTTTCGTTAGTTTATATCGTAATTTCCGGTTAGGTAAAATAACTCGTGCGGCATGATACTCTTTCCTTTGAGGTTATGAAAGCGGAGCTAGATTCAAAAAGATAATAATTAACATCATTGAAAGATATAGCTTGAAAGAGAGAAGAGACAGAGAGTGTGTGTTTCTATAAGGATATTAAAAATAACAATAGATTGACATAGAGTTGATATAATGTGATTTACAATAACATAAAAGCGTGTATTTGATAATTGATAAGTCGGTGTATAAAGACAAACTTGTATAGTATACGAGAAGTAAAAAAATAAAATAAAAAAATATATATCACAAGGGGCAGAAAGATGGCGAACACAAGTTACTACTGCTCCGCTTTTTCTCAAGACTGTAGATATTTAGCCACTTGTGGTAGTGATGGTAAATTGAAAATTTGGGACACGTCAACAAGCTGTTTAAAACAAGAATATATACCAAATTTACATCTATCATCACCGTGCAGTGTACTTGCATGGATATCCGTTAGCCGTCAATCAAACATCAATTCGGTATGCCATGTGCGCGGCAATATCACTTTATCATATATCCCACCATATTAATATCATCAATTAAACAAACTAGCAATAAAATTATTAAAAAATTCACGCATGCTGATACTCTTAACTTTCGATTCAAAAATTCACCCAACTCCCAAACACAAACAAAACAAAAAAAAAATCAAATTAAATCCAGAAGCCGGATTTAGGTTAGGTTCAACGTTAAATAATTCAAATTCGTATAATTTGACAAAAAAAGAAGTAAAAAAAATCTTGATAAAATATCCAAAATTTTTCTCCCTTGATCATAAGAAAAGAAAAAACAAAAAAAAATTCACCAAATCTTTTCTCTCCAGACGTCGCCATGGAAGAAGCGAAGGAGAAAATCTACTACAGAAGAGGGCGAAGAGGCGGGTATAGTTGCTATGGGTTCTGTAAACGGGGATGTTATTTTATACGACGTAGCAGCAGCCTCCGTTAGTAAACAATTGTCCAAGGGTCATTCGGGCGTTATAACAGCGATAGATTGGTCAGATAGCATCGGTTTATTCACAGCTTCAGAAGATCGTCACATTGTTGAATGGAATGTTAAAGAAAATGGGACAAAATCAAAATGGAAATCTGGAAAAGAGAAAGTCACAGCTATAGCTGTTCTGAGGCACGATAACTCCCTTGTTTCAGCTGGTAGATTCATCAAATTATGGGATTTAACAACAAAACGTGCTGTTATGAGCTTCGCTGGACATGCTACACATATTACTTATTTAAATCCTCTTGTTATTAACGGGGAAAATAATTATCTTATTAGCGGAGCTAGTGGAGATAGACAACTTAACGTTTGGTCTTTGAATAAGGTAAATTGGTCGAGGATATTTGACCAGGAATTGTTAAAATAGACAAAATAATGATAAAGATAACAATCCGGGAACAAAAATGGTTCATTTTGGTCAATTTCAAAGCCTATAGGTATTTTTATATCCTTATCATAAGTTTTTTTGACTGGGAAAGAATGAAATTAATATTTTATAGCTTTTTTGGTTTTATTTTGAATCTGAAAAAGGCGATTTTTATTTTTTTTACTTTTTTTATTCATATCTCGGTCTTGTAAAGATTAAATTTTTGGTCTTATATTTTGCATTGTTTTTTAGTTTCAGAACTTTTTCAAGCATTATTAATTGTAAACTACTTAATCGACCTTATTTTGCCTCAATTTTAGGTAATTTTGACTATTTTAATTACGGAAAAGATGGATTCTTATTTTTCAAATAGTATGTAATAATTTCCGCTATTTTATCAAGATATGATTTTTTGTTTTTCAAAAAGAAACAGCTGTAAAATTCTTTGTTTCTGATCGTAAACACTCTTTTCGATTTTATTTGGAATCAATTTTCAATATTTTTTTTTTGTCTATTTTGATTTTTACCTTTCTGTGAAAATAAATCCTACATATTCAAAACAATAACACCCGCCATTCAATTCCGGTAAATTCTCTTTTGATTTGACCTGCAGGATGGTGGTGAAAAAAATTCTGTGGCAATATTTGTGATGCAAGAAGAGGCAGTATCTGTGTCAGCGCAAGTCATTGGAGAATCACAAATTGAAGTTTTAGCAGTTTCAAGATCTGGACAAGCACATTTGTTCAAACATCAACCCAATGGCCGTACTTCAAAGCCTCTAAAACCAGCGCTTAACATAGTGATTTCATCATGTAATGGGCCGAAAGAATCTGTTAAAAAAATACCAATTCTAAGAGGAAAATTAACAGAAGATTCAAAGTTGCTTCTTGCATACGGTTCCTACCTCAATATCACATTCGAAAAAGTAACACCAGATTATTCTGAAAGATTACAATGCCTTTTGAGGTCAGAGGCAAAGAAAATTAAGGAAAAAAACGATTTAGGAGTTTCTAAATTAAAATCAACAACAGTTGACGGAGATGTCGAATATCTAGTCACAGGTAATGAAACTTTGCCTTTTTTTTATGTGCGAACGAGAACTAATTTATTTGATAATTTTTCTTGTTCCAGGAACACCTACAGCTCTAAAAAGGAGTCGAACAAGTGGAGCAGGGTCTCAGTTACCAATGGAAATAAGATTGGAAAACTTAAAATTAAAAACTCTGGCTAATACACCGGGAGAAACTCCTACAAAGGCAACAAACATGGCGCAGCTTTTAATGCAGGGATTGAATAGCAAAGATAAATCTATTCTCAAAGACGTGTTACTAACACAAGATGAAACTTTAATTAAAAATACAGTCTCCAGGCTACCGGTAGAGACTATAGCTCCTCTTATGAAAGAATTGACTGTAATGCTGCAGGGAAAAACGCAATCGTACGTCTGATTGAATTCTGTATTATTTGGTAATGAGAAATATGGATTTTATTTAATCTGATTTGATTTCTTTCAGTACTAAGATTGCCATTACTTGGCTAAAGACTTTGGTGCAAACTTTCGCTGGGCATTTACTTTCTTATCCAGACATTGGGGATCTTTTAGGACCAATTTTAGGAACTGTAGATGCAAAGTTAAATTTATTACCACAATTGTGCAGGCTTAAAGGACGTGTTGCTCTCATTACTGGACAAATATCTCAAGCCAGTCAAAAACAGGATAAACTAAACGAAGAAAGTCTTCTTGTGTATCAAGAACCAGGTATCTAACTCATCTCTCATATCTTTTACTTTTTCATTAAATTGTGGTATTTGAAATGATGGTATCAATTTTATTGAATGAGATTATTCAAAGGTAGAAAAATATCGGCTGAGAGGGTAAATCATTCTAGAGTATTGATTTATTTAGTTCTTTTTTTTCTTTTCATTTTTTGTTAGTAAATATGATTTTTAAATGCAGATTCTTCCGACGATGAGAGTGAGGTGGAAGAATTGGCTACCGCAAGTGAGTCTGATGGAATTTGGGAAGAAGCTTCAGATCAGGAAATAAGCCAAGATGTGAACAATGAAAATGATGAACAAGAAGAAGAAGAAGAGGAAGATGAAGAGGAAGAAGAGGGAGATAACGACGATGAGGTTTCTATGTCGAGTTGAACATCTGAAAAGTAAGATTAAGCTAAAATAAACGAAAAAAACTAAAGTCTTAGAAAGAAAACTGGATTATTTAAATTCAGATATAAATTTTTCAGCAATTTTGTTACTTTTTAAATGATCACGATTTCAATAATGCAAATTTTCCAATTTGTTCTTCAATGGCCAGCAACAGAATTATCATTAAACTCCTCAAATCTTTTTAATTTCATTTTGTTAAAGTTTTCAAATTACCGTGTTTATTATCAAACCAGTAAATTTAACTTCGCTTATATCTTCCATCTGTTGATTTGTATATGTGTATTTTTTATTTTCATTTTGTGTGTAAATATGAAAGGTACTGTTCAATTCGAAGAATGTATAAAATTCGTTTCTTTGATTCTCCTGGCCATTACCGAATATATTTTTGTAAATAATTAAGTAATGAATATATGTCATCTTCAACGCACTGTACTTTTATATTCCAGCCCTTGAAGAAGGCAGTTGCGATTTAATCCCTGTCGTTTTTCATTAACACATGAAAATTTGTTATATTAAAATCATTCGATGCACAGATTTTCAGATTATACATATAGTAACAAACAGAATAAAATATCGCATATTGAATATGTAAGTTTAATTACATAAATACAAAAAGAATAAAAATAATAATTGAAAAAAATGGAATAAAATAAAATAAAATAGGATAAATAAAATATCGCAGGTTTATATTTTTGTATTATGTAACTACCAAGATATTAATGTTCTTAGTTACCTATTTGTAACAAAAGTTCTGAAAATGTTTATCCCATATTTGAAAGAGGAACATTTTGCTGAATAATAAACGAGAATAAAATAAATAAAAAAATCTATGAAATTGAATCTAATATTTGTTTGATAAAAATAAAAACATTGAATTTTTTTTTTCTAACGAATAATATTATCTTTATTTATTTTGGGAAAATTTATCTAAAATCTTTACAGAAGAATACTTAAAGTAAAGTAATATAAATAAATAAATAATATTAGATTTCGTTAATTCTACAATTAATAATAATAAATATATATATATATATATATATATATATATATATATATATAATAAATAATTAAGAATATGTATTCAATGAGCACGTTATTTTCATCAAAATAATTTTCAAATAAATTGCTCAGGATAGATTTCTCTGATGGTTTAAATTTAAAAAGAATACTGTGAGTTTGTGTAGATAAACGAACGTCATGATATCCACCGTTATAACTAGTGTCAATATTAAACGTCCGTTACACTTAACGGTTCAAGCCTTCAGCCTTTAATGTCTTAACATAATGTACCTAATATTATGTGCAGACTGTGTTAGCATAAATTAGAAAATATACAGTAATGTTGTTTTCTCATGACACATTATGAAAATTTATTTTTATTTTTTACTTAATCGTGTCAGTCTGCAGTCTAGTCATTTACATTTCAACGAGTTTAAACTCTACTTTATTATTTTAATAGTCGTTCAATTTATCCACGTGATAATCTTAGACTCTTTAAATAAATTCTTTATCAATTATTCGATCAAACAAAGAACAGTTTTTAGCTATTTCATAATTCAGGACTTGAATTACTCCTGCGTACGTAACGATTGAAGTAATCTGGACGCCAGCATTTACAACTACCTGGTACCAAGAACCAATCGTAATAAAGTCGTACCTGTAAAAAATAGTTATTCATTATTATAATTTCTTATCAAATTATCAATTATTCATTTTTTTTTTTTTTTTTTTTAAATAAAATTTTAAGTCATTAAATTACCTGAAAGCAACCCATTTCATCTACACCATCGCAATGCTGTTGTTGTTGTTGTGGTTGTTGTTGTTGTTGTTGTTGCTGAAATTGAGACCCGGTATTACTTCTGGCCTCGTTTTCACCAGCACGTTTTTGCAAGTATTGTTGATAGTTTTGAAAATCATGAACAGGCGGGGGGGATCCAGCAACTGGTTCTCTCGGACCAGGTAATCTGGAGTTTTGATTATCTTCCAAAAATGTATCAGGGTAAAATATCTCTGCTACTAATAAGCTGGTCCATCTAGGTGATGATAAACAACCACCGTCCAAGTAGTGACACCGAGATTGCCTGTTTATTGTGGAAAAAATAATAATGAAAATGAAAAAATTATTAGAGAATAAAATGGGTGATTAGAAAATTATTTTCACAGAAAATAAAAATCATTAATTGAAATTTATACTCGATTATTGAAAATCAATGAAAGTATTAGGGATTTAAGGTTTTTCGTTTATGTTTTTTCTTCAATAAATGTTTGGTCGCTATTTTGGGTGGGGATTTTTTGTCGAACTCCAAAAGGATATAATAAAATTTGAAAGGATAAATTAATACAAAAAAAAAAATTTTTTTATCTAAATTTTACTATTATTTGCAATCTTGATATTGAAAAATTTTGAAAAATATATTTCGATGGTAGCTCATTGACCTTTGATATAAAACACGAAAGTTAGGATTTTTGTTTTTCAATTTTGAAACCGGAAGTGATGAATATAGGACTGAAAAGATGATGGAAACGATGTCATAATTAGTTAAACATTTATCGTAAAAAGTTTCGAATTTTGTATGCACAAAAAAAAAACATCGGTAGACTTGAAAGCTTTTTTTTTTCTATAAATATTTTAAAAGTTTTTAGAAGATAAAAATGAACTAAAAAAAAAATGTTTTATAGACATTTTCTTCGATGAATACAAAAATTGAACTTTTCGTTATAATTAGTTTCATAAATTGCAAAATTAAAAAAACAAGTACCAAAAATCAAAAAGCTTACATGCATCTTGTGACCTCGATTGTCTGTGTGAAATATCCTTCGTAAGGAATTTGCACAACGTATCTCCAAACGCCTTGATAATTTTTTGCAAATACTGGAGTAGCGTATTCGACTTTTGCTGGGCAAGGAGTCGGAGGACCCGAATATTCGGCTTGTTGAGATTCTTGGGGGGATGTTCTTTGGCGATATTCTGGAATCGGAGGATCGTCTCTTCGTTCAGCAGCTGCTGATGCCAGAGGCTCGCCTTGGATGGCTTTGTAGAGCATGCAGACCCTGCATTAAAATTATACATATAATATTTTTTTTTAAGATTTGCGATTATTCGATCCATTTCCATTTTTATATTTATAAAAACGTTTTTTATTACGGGACTCACACTCCTCCACCATTGTCGCAAAATTTTCTCCCACTTCTTTCCGAGTCTGCAGATACTTTATCGGATATTTTTCTAACCGGGGTTTCTGAGTTACTAGATCTTTTAGATCTGCTACGTTTTTCGTCCGTATCAACCCTGAAAATGATTTATCAAAATTGTAATTTAATTTGTACTAAAAACTATTCTCTAAATTTTTTTTTCTTAATTTTTTTTTTTATAACTTATTTAAAAATGAATTAAGAAACTTACGAATTCTGGGAGAACGGTTCTACCTTTGCAACCTTAGGTAGTGAATCATCAGCCTTCAGAATGGGCAAAGCTTTACTTAAAAATTTTAACGTATGATTTCGCAACAGTTCGCTATAAAACAAATAAAAAAAAAAAGGAAAATAATTTATTTCCATCATTTATTGATTGCATTATTTTATTAGCAATAAATCATTTGATTAATTATATAATTGATCCCTGGACCTCATTAACTGATAGTTCTAATTATAAACGCGATAAACACTGTCTACCCAAGATTTATCGACATCGTTTATCAAATTCGTTTGCAAAATCATGTTTGTAAATAACATTTAAATCTGCAACATGATAAGTTACGTTAAAAAATAATGGAAAAAAACGCTAAAAATAATCAAACAAATTTCTCATTACTAATTTATACTTTTCTTTATCCTCTTTTTATTTCGATTTTGATTTAGTTATAAGTATTTATCAGTGTTTTATCTCACAAAGGATAAGAAGATCCTAAAACGTGTTGTCGCATAGGATTACGTGGAATATATCCCTTGTTAAGGTCTCCGCAAATGTTATGAATGGATACGAATCCCTTTCCCTGTTTACCAGTATCTGTAAAAAAAAAAAAAAAAATTTACGAAAACAGAAAAATACTTAAGATAAAATTTATTTCCAATATAAAATCGTCGTTTAAAAATAATCACTTTTAATTATAATTAATTAATCTAGATAATTATCAAACTAGAATTAATTACCTTGGCATTCCTTATCGCTATCTGCATAAGGCGGTGGTCTTACTTTCGGTGGTTCCGCATTCGGGGATTCTACAAAAGCGTAATAACCCTCGGGAGGTTCACTTTCTTGTACATTAGAATCCTTTATCGAATTGTTGGTTTGTTCTTTTCTTAAATATTCTTGACCCATTACCGCGGAAATGCATATCAATATCATCTACATCAGGAAGTAATAATGAATAAATTAATTATTGAATTAATTAAAGAAATACTTTCTAATAAAAATAAATAAAAATTGTCGAAAAAACGCTAACAGTAATCTTAGATTTTTTGATTTTTGTTTAACTACGTATTCAGACTACCAAAAAATCACTACATTGACTTTTCAGGAATTTATATCACGTATTTTTATTAAAAAAAAAAAATAAAAAATATATATTATAGGTATTATTGAAGTAAACTGTATAATTATCGTATATTCATGTATGTATAGTGTATTCGAATTCTTGATCCTGACCTCCTCAGATTACCAAGGTACAGCTAAATGGAGATAATCATTAAATATCCTATCCTATCCTATCCTATACATATTATCTACATATATGTGTGCGTATAGATATACTGGGCGTGTTTGACGTGTGTATATCCTTCTCTCTTTATATAGATATATATACATATATATATGCATATGGATCTATAGTTGTTTTTGTAACGGTACCTGGTCCACTGACCATATTAATATACACAAACATGTATTTACACTGACACACATAACATGTATACGAATAAGTATGTATAGGCGTATAGTTATACCGATCGTGGAATCCGAAGATTTAAAAAAAAAAAAAAAAAAAGGAAAAACAAGCCCCGTTCGACGAGTCGATTTGATCATCAGCATAGTTTATTGAAAATAGATTAATCGCATATGATCTAAAATATTTTCTCGTAATTTTACAAATTGAGCAGAGAAACAAAAAAATAATAAATTAAACAAATTTTGAAGTAATGAAAAACCATATGAATACACATATAGGTATGTATATGTATTTGTTACGTGATTATATTATATATATATTGTTGATGAAAGGCGGATGGATGGTTATTAGCGTGGTTTTAAGAGAAAAAGAAATTCAACCTACTTATTCACTTCCTCAATTCAATAAAAAAAAAAGCGTGATTTCAGCCAGTTTTCAAGGGGTTACCCACGATTACCGCTTATTCCGTGTGCATGGATTTACGAGGTACTTCAACCGGTAATAATACCAGTTACATGAACACCGCGTCGCGCCGGAAGGGGGGTAAGGGGGGGATTATTTTATTACAATTTCTAATATATTTTCTTTTCCTTTTTAACGGGATTATAAAATAATTCTTTATTTTTTTTTGTACATGGTTATTCGAAATCGAATATTAAAATCAAGTATACGCGTTAATTCTCTATAATAACGAAATACTGAATTTAAAATTTGAAAATTCAACGTATATAAAATAAACGAACGAACTATTTTGATGATTATTTGAAAAAATAAAAAAAAAAATAAAAAATTAATAGATTTCAAAACTTACGGCAAAAGTGCGAAACTTCATTGTGGTTTTGTTAGTTAAATATCGACTGTAACAAATATTTGAATATTATTAACCGATTAATTAATCAGAATTTCTATTTGCACCAACGAGAGAGTATCTTCTTCGTCCGTCCTCTGTTCTTCGACTTAAGAAAGACTCTAAACTCGAAGAGTCTAGACCGATGGCCCCGATGTCCCCTACCTTACCTTACTCTACCTCACCTGGTTACCTGTACCTGTACCTGTACCTGTACGGGCGTATGTCGAGGAATCTTCACGGTTGTTGTTGAGGTGCAACATAAGGTTAATGTGCTACATTCTACCCATATAACAGAGTTATGTAGCGTTATACGAGTGTGCTTGAGTGAAGACTGAACACACATAGAATGAGGAAACGCCTTGAGGTGTGATCCACTCAGGCGAAACTATATCTCCAAGGTGTAACTATATACTTATGTATTTGTATATGTATATCGGAGGAGATTTGGCCTTGACCGATAACCATAAGTGGTACTGTAGTGTGTGATGGTTATAGTCTCGGAAGTCTGTAAGAGATGGACTATGGACCTATCATGTCTAGTTCTGTGACTAGTTTTACTATTCTATAATAAAAAGAAAGAAATACGTATGATATACCTATAATTGAAAGTTTTTACTTAAATTATGATACGTTTTTTATTTCAACTGCGACTATAATATCTTTGGTGAACTAGGCCTAGAAACACTCATGTTTCTCTTCCTCTATTGGTTATATCAATTAAGGTATTCGTAAGTTGTCTTGCTTTCTGTTGAATAAATATATCAGTCCCTAAATGATGATTTGAGTATAGATATATCAATTACTGCAGAAAACTAACTCTTCAATCCTTAAGAGCAATAGAAATCATTTCATGAAAAATTATCGTAGTGTAAATTTATTGCGTGGGTGTGAGTCGCGTGTGGTTAAAGTCACGTATAGATTAACGGTTAGTTTGATGGTACAGTTAGAAATAGCCTATAATACGACGAATCGCGAAGATACTTGTTTGCAGACCAATGAGCAATTTAACAGCTACACATTATAGGGGAGACCGGGACAAGATAAACACGTTATATAAAAATGAAGGAATCTTATTGTTTTACTAAGAAATATCTTTTCTCTCGATTCTTTATCAGAAAATTTTTGAAATTTCGCTGGAACTCCGGATTTTCAATGTCATTAACGGCCCAAATTACGAATAGAATTGGTTTTTATTGTTTAGACGATTTCGAATATTGAGAAACGTTAAAATTCAGAATATGAAAATTGGCAAAGTTTAACTTACAAAATTTGAAGAAGTTTTAATTTTTCAGTGAGAGAAGACTTTTGGGGCCCTGAGTAATTCTCTGAGTTTTTTTTTTTTTGCATCAGAAAGTTTCTTTTCCTCCATATTTTCTATCCGGATGGTCTTACGGCCGATATGGTTATTATCAATGTTGTAGAAGAGATAATTTCCAACAACTTTTGTTCTAAACTTTTTTTTGTAGGTTGAATAGTTTTTTATCCACAGCGTCGTAATTAAAACTCACAGAAAATTTTCGAGAGTTGATTGCGCATTGAGAATGCCTGATAATATATTGATGTCTAAATTCTACGCTCTACCAAAGAGAGAGAGAGTCTTCTTCATCCCCTTTCCCACCCTCAATGAGCCTGTAAACCCTTACCAGCCAAGAATAGTGTTCCCGTTGTACACTACCTTTCTTGTCGACGGATTTTCATGGTATAGGATGAGTGGATGATCGTTTATCTTCGAGGGATGTGATAAATTCTAATGACAATGGATTCAGGTTGCAATGTTCGATTTCAAATCTCTGAGAGATGAATGACACGGTTGAAAATTATTGTTTGATCAATCGATTGCATGGGTAAAAGTGTAACGTAAATTTATGATTACAGCATTGTGCTACAGAATGAAAATGGAATGATTCAAGTGCACACGTGAGTAGGAAACGTTATAATCGTTCGGATTTCAACAGGATGTCGACTGTGCAACTTATAACATGATCGTGAGGTGAAATGTGTGGGGATAAAACAAAGTACGAAAGATGGCTGATATTTTCGGTGATGCTCTTTAATTTATATTCATACATTTTTTTTTCTACTACTAACAGTGCATTCTACTTAAGAAAATCAACTAAAACTAGCATATTTGGTTTGGTGGAGATGGTCCATATTCTGAGTGCGGCGATTGTCATAGCCACGGATGTTTTCTATTCTGCTTTGTGTTTATTGGGTAGTTAGGTTTGGTTGATACTTTGGCTTGTGGAATATCAACGCGTCCAAGAAGTACATGTTCGACCCAAAGAACTGGAATATCGGTCTGTCCAGAGGGAATCCAAGAGGTTTGTTATCGCGGAGGAAGGTGTATGGCGGCAGTGACGTGTGCGCGCCTTCAACGAATTCGGTGATGTAAACGAAGAACTGGAAAGGCATTCCTTCCGGTTTACCCTTAGGGAGGTTCATACGGGCTGGGAAACCGAACTGTTTTTTATAGAAGGCAAATTTGTCTGTATCTTCGGTAATGTGGTGGAATATTTCGCTGCTCGTGTAATCGGGTGCGAGCCAAGTTGCTTCACCGCTCCTACGTGTCAAGACGTTATGACCCGCCGTTACTGTAACGATGAAAGAAATCGTGATTTGACAAGCGTAACATTACTCTAAAAGGGGTTGGAATTTCTCTAGGATCGTGATGTACTTACGCTCGGTGACGAAGTAATCAACCTCCAAGAAGTTCTTGTAGTTATCGCTGATATTTTTGCCGTGCATGTCGTACTTGGGCCCCAAGAAGATGCGGACACTGACATTCACATGTTCGGTGGAAGTAATGTCAATATTATAGGTGTAGGGGTGGTAGTTCAAACGTTGCTGGAAAACTGTGACGGTAGATAAGGGTTTAGACTTAGGGGTCCACCAGTAACTTTTGATCGTGGTTGGGACTCGTTCGAAATAGGTGAACAGCTCCTCGGGAATAGTCACAGTATTGATCGTGACTGGTTTGAATTCGAGTTCTGCTGGGGTGTAGAAGCCTACGTGTTTCTTGTAGCTGAAGGGAGAAAAAGTGTTTGAGTAACTTATCCAGGGAGGGGTCTTCGCATCCTCGACTAGACAAGCCTATCAACTGCTTACCTGAAGAAGAAATCGTTGATCTTGCTGTAAAGGCGGTAAAATGCTGGGTCCCTCAAGCTGGTGGAGAAGTGCTCCAAGGAGCTGGGAAGGGTTTGGTACCAGTTGTGAGATTGAGGGCTGAATCCAAGAACGTTTCTCCCGTAGAAATCAACTGATCCGTAGTACTCGCTGTTGTAAGACTCATAGTTGCCTTGGACGAGGTTACCAAAAATTTCGAAACCTTCTGGGGTGTAGATGTTTACGTACGTTCCGTTTGCCAACAACACGAATCCAGAGTCAACGGCGTCGGCGATGCGAGATTGAAACTTCTGGAGATTCTGTAAATAGTGACAAGATCAATTAGCCCCGATTAGCCCAAATCCTTGCTCCCGGTATCTCCCGTCACGAATCGCACTTACAGTGACGTGTTGGTTCTTCCAGACAGGTATGCTACTATACGCTGGGCGCGTAGGGAAATGAAAGCCGTTCTTGTACGACATGTATGGTAAATATGGCTCGAATATCGGGTGGCTAAAGTCCACAAAATCTACGAAACCCATGCCGTGCGACAAACGCTCCATGTTGTAACGGTTCAAAAACATCTTGTGGATGTAATAGTACAACTCCCCACGGTGTGCAAAGTCGATCTCCGGGTATTCTTCACTGGACATCCAGAATGGGTATCTCTGGTTGAAGAAGTAGTACCAGGTGTTAAGGCCGATATCCTCCATGAAGTAGCTAAGGCCAATATCGTTATCGAACGGATTGCTGATGTACCAGTTAGTGTAGTTAGCCTCTACGGAGAAGTTGCCTCCAACTGGCTCATAAAAGCAAAGGCATTAATTGTGGAATTTCACCTGGGTTAGAGAGCGAGATCCTGTCATAGAAATATTGGACGAACTCTTACCGCTATCACAGTGGCCGATGCTCACGTCATAGATTCGCTTCATAACGTCGGAGTTGAAGAAGTATTCGGGATAGATTTCGAAGGGATGGGGTGTTTTTATCCATTTGGTGTCGGCACGATGAATGAAGGCGACGCTCGCAGCATAATTGAATTGATTTTCGTTCACCAGAGGTTGATAGTAGAATAAGGTCCACAGGAAATGCCAGGTTGTGGGGGCCCAGTAGAAAACGTTGAAGATTAACACAGCTTCATCCAGCTGGTAAGGGTGGTAGACTGAAAAGATATGACCGTGTGGAAGCATTCCGGTTTTTCTCCGAGCTTCCAACTTCTTGATAGCTTCCTAAAGACAAAGCAAGTGAAAGAATGAATGATGTTATGCAAATCTGGCTCAGGTCATCTGTAGCTATGTTAATAAATCCGTATGTAATGTAAATTAATTCGTACCACCCATTTGGGGTAATCGTGGGTGGAGTACACATCTTCAATAGTCTGGGCCTCTAAACGCTGGCTGAATTCAGGGCTGAGCACGGTTCCTTCAAAGATGTGTGACAAAAAGGCGGAGATCGCGCTTTGTCCCGCTTCGAGGGTGCTCGTCTCGGGGACACCCGCTGCTCTCGTGGATACCGCGAGGCAGGTCGCCGCAATGGCGAGAATCGCCAGTTGCCGAATCATCCTTCTTGGTGTTCTGAACTTCACTGAATCAATTTCCTGAGTATAGCGTGCCTGTCGGACTACTTCGATGAAGGAGAAGTGTACCGATTTGATATATGTCCCCGGTATTTATACCCGTCAAACAATATGACCCTTCGACCTCGGCTTCTCTGAAAGCGCGGAGATTGAGGTGCGATTGATGCGGTCTTGCGCAAGCATCGTGCACTGTATGGCTGCTTCAGCATTTTTTGATAGCAAGTATTCGTATCGGCTAACCTTTGAACCTCATTCCAATACATCATCGCTCCAAAAATAATTGGTTACCAAATATATGGCAAATTGATTGTCTTCGTTCAAAGAAAGAATTGCGTTGTTCAAATCCATAGGTAGTAAATTTTCCGTATTTAAAGTTGCGATATGTATTTCCGATCATGAATTTGACACCGTTTACGTCGTGAACTTCGAATTAAAACTGTCTTTTTCTGGAATCTTATATCTGGAAATACGTTGCTCGCAGTTTCACAGATTATCTCCTAGAATTATTTTTACTTTCAAATCATAGACTGGAAAGACCTTTCTTCCCTCATTTCTATTACGTTTTTTCGTAGCTCTTTTACCCAATCCTTGAAATGTAATCAAAATCAATATTATTGTTCTTCTAATACTGCCTCTCTTCGCAGTAAGATTTGTACAATCAAAGAAATGGCTGACTGTACTTTTTCTTCGCGATTTGTTCCCAAACTCCACGGGCTAGAATCTTTCTCTTTTTCTCCTTATTCGTTACATCCTTCAAGCGCTTAATCGAACACAGGCCAGAATACTTCGACACAATAGCAATAACGTAACATTTTACGCTCAAACTCATCGGAAGCAGGATTACTTCGATTTGAATCCTAATATTAACCGCACATCGTTTGCAAGGCCAGTCGATTCGCGCAACCCCAACCAGAAATCACTTACGAGTCAACCAGTATCACAAACACCTCATGATTAACCATCGACAGACAAAGTTTCCATCCAAACCTTCTTCCGACAATGTTGACTTTAAATTCCAGCATTATCAGTCAGCCAATACTCAGTCATAAACTATCCGATATCAATTCCAAATCAACCTGTAAGGGTAAAGTGAGTGTACATGTACTCGAGCAGTTTGATATATGGCAGAATTTCTTTTATCGTACTTGATGAAAATATTCGAAACTTCGTGAGTTATCGGTATTTGGTATACAAATTCAGTGTTCAAAATTCATACATGAGTCCTAAAAAATTGGCACCACGAACTGATTATTGGTCCCTAATACGGACGACTTTTTGTTTCTACGACTGATGATCCACGTATAATATGTATCATCATGGATATTTAATTTGCATTGAAAAAAAAAATCTGTTCAGTCAGTTGATTGGAAAATCATTTTTTTTTTTTTTTTTCAAATGAAAGTCGCTGATCATTTCACTTGAATATGTGAATCTTGAGGTTT
This sequence comes from Macrophya annulata, assembly GCA_963924015.1. NCBI lineage: Eukaryota > Metazoa > Arthropoda > Insecta > Hymenoptera > Tenthredinidae > Macrophya > Macrophya annulata. Next base: position 4,450,887 of record OZ001258.1, read on the forward strand.
ATTGCTTTTTTTCTGTTTCTCTCAGGTTTATTAATATTAGCTATAATATGTTCTTGCTATCGCAAAACATGATGATGGTGATGAAACGGTACCATACCGATCGAATTGAGCTCGTCATTAATTATTCAACAAATTCAAGAGACTGCAGAATCATAATTGTGATAAGAATAAAACGATTTTTAATTAGATGGTGAAATAACTTGAAATTAAATTTAAATTTATGGTGTGGTATGGGTATCAATAATATCAAAATACACGATTTTATTCTAGTTCTAGATCACATTTCAATCGGCTTGATTGTGAGACTTTTCATTATTCGTGGTGTGAATTTAAAATCATAATTTTGCCTAAGTACGCCAAAATTTTACCTGTGAAAATACGTTACTCCTATATGGTATGCGGATTTTTTTTTTCTTAGAAGCATTTCCATTTACAAATCATAAAGTAGTAAGATCTTTTTCCTGCTAGCTTATAGAACGTTCATTTCATTCTGTGTCTAGCCAATAACTCCATACATGAATATTGGAAAAAAAAGAAGATTTGATTCTTTAATCAACCTACTTAATGAAATCGCATGAGCAAAGTTAAAAATGGTATCAATACATAGTAATTAACGGTATTTATCAATACTTATACTAATGCAAATGTTATCACTAATCACCACGATACAGACCGATAAGTATAAGTGAAAATATAAATTCTGCAGCGTTCGTTATCTGCTCTGCATACTTTTTGTGTACGATTTTTGATGAATAATAAGAATGTATTATCTTAACTAACTATGATATCACGAAGAAGATACATGAGAGTGAAAGATGTACCCTAAATTATAGGCTTATGCAACGTATATACGATTCTACGAACGATCATATTTTTTCAAAAGATGAAAAATATTGTATTGGTTACGGAGCTTACGTTTCGGGCTTTTTACATTCCTCATAATTATTTTTTTCTAGATTTTGGCGCTATTGAAGGTCAGCGTCTCTTCAGTCCACGAAACCCTGAGTGCCCAGAAAATGTTTGTTTGTCTTGACCTCATATAGATTTCCCAGAATCAACGAATCAATGGCATCGATAAATAAAAGTAAATCGGATTCGCTTTCACCAAAAGCATAATTGGCAAAGCTAATCAGCGGTGCAAACGTAATTGGAAAAACTTAGGAACAAATCAATTTTTAAGTAAAAGATATTAGAAAAAATGTTAAATATGAGAAATGAAAGTGCATTTTTTGTTCGGTGTCTGGGGCTTCAGCAAATATAAAAATAAGTTCACGTTCGCGTCTCTATAACTGAGATAAAAAAAATTTATTTAATCAAACAAATGATTTATCTGATGGACCACTTATTTAAGTTTATCCATTATATTATTTCACGCATTTGATGCAAATGTAATATCTCTTAGAGCTTTATCTACTCGTAAAAACTCTTTATTTGTTCAAAACCATCAAAATTGAGTTGCACAACCCAAGAAGTGCGCTTGAAGCCCACACCCAAATTCAATTCACATGACAATTCATGGCTTTGAGAACCGATTTAACGTAATTCATTCAAATGCTAAAAATGATTGAAGGTACTAATTTTAAATTGGGCAAAACCTTTATGCGATGGTTAAATCGCGTATTTCGTTTGATAAAATATTCATTCAAAGAACTATAAACACTTAGTTGAGTGAAAAAGATATATAGGTATAACTCTTCTCGAAATTAAAATTACTTAACGGATTGAATTTTTATTTTTATTTAACAGAAATTTTTTTTATTGATCAGAATCTTCATATTTCAATTAAATAATAATCAAATTTCACAATCAAATTCCCAGATTACCAACATCTGTGGTGAATTGATTTTTTTGCTTAATACAACGCATTGAATTGCAACGCATTGAAAAAAATACTACATCGTTAAAACACGATCAAATAGTTTTCTTCATCAACTAGAAATTCCCAACAATCACAAAACGAGTTAAAAATAACAAACTATTTCACTTGAGAAAATCACTAAGTAAGCAGAGAATTTAACGATTTGTTTCAATCAACACGTAAAATTGATAAAAATACGGTATGATATTGTGTACACCTTCAATTAAAGTGATATCTCTTATTGCTGACGTAGAGATGTATTAAGAAATTTATTCCTACATACAAATCGTGTTCAACAATAGACTTAAACAAATAAAGACTCTTACTCAATACGCTTTAGAAAATTTTCCCTGGTGGTGATTTGTTGCATCTATTACGTGATTTGGTTGTTGTTTCTGCACTCTAGGGGACAGAATAGGTATATCAGTACCAGTGTGATCATATCGTTCCGTTAATCATCAGTGATTTGCATTGGAATATGTTGAAGAGCCTTGTTACCATAATATTCGCTAGCGTATTTGAGAAGAAGAAAAGAAATGTATTTTATAATACGAAACTTACGAAATCATTCACATATACCTAGAATGAAAATATAATTGATTACCTTTACTGTATTCAGCGTCTTACTAATTTGTGATTAGAGACTGATGCTACGAAATGAAAAGCCTATAAAGTGGGCAATGGTTAAAACGTATCTCAAGATCAATATGGAGTGATTTAATTACATACAGTAATGGAAAAATTATTTTAAACGTTCGATCTTCACCAGAAGATGAACCGTGCAAGTTATAAGATGTTCATGAAGCGAAATGTGCGGGAGAAGAACAGAGTACTAACGATAGCTGATTTTTTAGGTTATGCTCTTTATTTTTGTTCATAAAAATTATTCTTTACTACTATACAGTGCATTCTACTTAATAAAAACAACTAAAACTAGCGTATTTGATTTGGTGGAGACGGTCCATATTCTGAGTGCGGCGGTCGTCATAGCCGCCGATGTTTTTTATTCGGCTTTGTGTTTATTGGGTAGTCAGGTTTGGCTGATACTTTGGCTTGTGGAATATCAACGCGTCCAAGAAGTACATGTTCGACCCATAGAACTGGAATATCGGTCTGTCCAGAGGGAATCCAAAAGGTTTGTTATCGCGGAGGAAGGAGGATGACAGCGGTGATACGTGCGGTCCTTCAACGAATTCGCTGATGTAAACGAAGAACTGGAAAGGCATTCCTTCCGGTTTACCACGAGGCAAGATCATACGGGCTGGGAAACCGAACTGTTTTTTATAGAAGGCCAATTTCTCTGCATCTCCGTTGACATGGGCAAATGTTTCACTGCTCGTGTAATCGGGTGCGAGACGATTGTCCTCGCCGCTCTTACGTACCAAGACGTTATGACCCGCCGTTACTGTAACGATGAAAGAAATCGTGATTTGACAAGCGAAACATTACTTTGAAAGGAGTTCGAATTTTTCCAAGATCGTGATGTACTTACGCTCAGTAACGAAGTAGTCAATCTCGAGGAAGTTCTTGTAGTTATCGCTGATATTTTTGCCGTGCATGTCGAACTTGGGCCCCAAGAAGATGCGGACACTGACATTCACGTGTTCGGTTGAGGTAACGTCAATATTGTAGGTGAAGGGGTGGTAGTTCAAACGTTGCTGGAAAACTGTGACAGTAGCGAACGGTGCGGGCTTGGGGGTCCACCAGTAACTTTTGATCGTGGTTGGGACTCGTTCGAAATAGGTGAACAGCTCCTCGGGAATAGTCACAGTATTGATCGTGACTGGTTTGAATTCGAGTTCTGCTGGGGTGTAGAAGCCTAGGTGTTTCTTGTAGCTGAAGGGAGAAAAAGTGTTTGAGTAACTTATCCAGGGAGGGGTCTTCGCATCCTCGACTAGACAAGCCTATCAACTGCTTACCTGAAGAAGAAGTCGTTGATCTTGCTGTAAAGGCGGTAAAACGCTGGGTCCCTCAAGCTGGTGGAGAAGTGCTCCAAGGCGCTGGGAAGGGTTTGGTACCAGTTGTGAGATTGAGGGCTGAATCCAAGAACGTTTTTCCCGTAGAAATCAACTGATCCGTAGTACTGGCTATTGTAAGAGTCATTGTTGCCTTGGACGAGGTTACCAAAAATTTCGAAACCTTCTGGGGTGTAGATGTTTACGTACGTTCCGTTTGCCAACAACACGAATCCAGAGTCAACGGCGTCGGCGATGCGAGATTGAAACTTCTGGAGATTCTGTAAATAGTGACAAGATCAATTAGCCCCGATTAGCCCAAATCCTTGCTCCCGGTATCTCCCGTCACGAATCGCACTTACAGTGACGTGTTGGTTCTTCCAGACAGGTATGCTACTATACGCTGGGCGCGTAGGGAAATGAAAGCCGTTCTTGTACGACATGTATGGTAAATATGGCTCGAATATCGGGTGGCTAAAGTCCACAAAATCTACAAAACCCATGCCGTGCGACAAACGCTCCATGTTGTAACGGTTCAAAAACATCTTGTGGAAGTAATAGTACAACTCCCCACGGTGTGCAAAGTCGATCTCCGGGTATTCTTCACTGGACATCCAGAACGGGTATTTCTGGTTGAAGAAGTAGTACCAGGTGTTAATGCCGATATCCTCCATGAAGTAGGTAAGGCCAATATCGTTATCGAACGGATTGCTGATGTACCAGTTAGTGTAGTTAGCCTCTACGGAGAAGCTGCCTCCAACTGGCTCATAAAAACAAAGGCATTAATTGTGGAATTTCACCTGGGTTAAGGCACGAAATCCTGTCATAGAAATATCGGACGAACTCTTACCGCTTTTACAGTGGATGGTGCTCAGGTCATAGATTCGCTTCATAACGTCGGAGTTGAAGAAGTATTCGGGATAGATTTCGAAGGGCTGGGGTGTGGTTATCCATTTGGTGTCGGTACGATGAATGAAGGCGACGCTCGCAGCATAATTGAATTGATTTTCGTTCACCAGAGGTTGATAGTAGAATAAGGTCCACAGGAAATGCCAGGTTGTGGGGGCCCAGTAGAAAGCGTTGAAGATTAACACAGCTTCATTCAGCTGGTAAGGGTGGTAGACTGAAAAGATATGACCGCGTGGAAGCATTCCGGTTTTTCTCCGAGCTTCCAACTTCTTGATAGCTTCCTAAAGACAAAGCAAGTGAAAGAATAAATGATGTTCTGCAAATCTGGCTCAGGTCATCTGTAGCTATGTTAATAAATCCGTATGTAATGTAAATTAATTCGTACCACCCATTTGGGGTAATCGTGGGTGGAGTACACATCTTCAATAGTCTGGGCCTCTAAACGCTGGCTGAATTCAGGGTTGAGCACGGTTCCTTCAAAGATGTGTGACAAAAAGTTGGAGATCGCGCTTTGTTCCGCTTCGAGGGTGCTCGTCTCGGGGACACCCGCTGCTCTCGTGGATACCGCGAGGCAGGTCGCCGCAATGGCGAGAATCGCCAGTTGCCGAATCATCCTTCTTGGTGTTCTGAACTTCACTGAATCAATTTCCTGAGTATAGCGTGCCTGTCGGACTACTTCGATGAAGGAGAAGTGTACCGATTTGATATATGTCCCCGGTATTTATACCCGTCAAACAATATGACCCTTCGACCTCGGCTTCTCTGAAAGCGCGGAGATTGAGGTGCGATTGATGCGGTCTTGCGCAAGCATCGTGCACTGTATGGCTGCTTCAGCATTTTTTGATAGCAAGTATTCGTATCGGCTAACCTTTGAACCTCATTCCAATACATCATCGCTCCAAAAATAATCCGTTACCAAATATATGGCAAATTGATTGTCTTCGTTCAAAGAAAGAATTGCGTTGTTCAAATCCATAGGTAGTAAATTTTCCGTATTTAAAGTGCCTACATGTATTTCCGATCATGAATTTGACACCGTTTACGTCGTGAACTTCGAATTGAAACTTTTTGTTTCTGGAATCTCATATCTATAAATATGTTGCTCGCAGTTTCACAGATTATCTCCTCAAATTATTTTTACTTTCGAATCATACACTGGAAAGATCTTTTCTTCACCCATTTCTATTACGTTTTTTCCTAGCTTTTTTACCCGACCCTTGAAATTTATTTAAAATGAATATTAATGTTTTTCTCATTCTGCCTCTCTTGGCGGTGAAATTTGTACAAACAAAGCAATGGTTGACTATATTTTCTTTGCGATTTGTTCCTAAACTCCACAGGTCAGAATCTTTCTCTTCTACTTGTTATTCGTTACATCCTTCAAGCGCCCAATCAGACTCGGGTTAGAATACTTCGACACAATAGTAAAAACGTGTAACGTTGTAACATGTTATGCTTAGTTTATCAAAAGCATGATTATTTTAGTTTGAAATTGGACTAGGATCAAGTATCCTAATATTAACCACACATTGTTCACAAGGCTAGTTGATTCGCGCAACTGCAACAAAAAATTACTTACCAGTCAATTAGTATCACAAACGCCTCATAGTTAACCATGGACAAACAAAGTTCTCATTCAACTCTTGTTCCGACAACGTTTTTAAATTCCAGCTTTATCAATCAGCCAAAACTCAGTTCCGAACTAGCCATGAACTATTCATACTTGATGAAAATATTTGAAAATCTACGAGTTATTGGTATTTGGTACAACGTACTGCAGAAAAAAACTGCAACCTGCAGTTACAGCATATCGCCAATTCAGTGTACAAAAATTCAAGCATGAGTCCTGAAAAAATGGCACCAAGAACTAATTCTTGATCGCCAATATATGATCCATAGTTTTTGGTCCTATACAACTGTATGTCCTGAACTGATGGACCACCTATCATCCAGTTGACTGAAAAATCATTTTTCTAATCAAAATTTGACGGACGGTTAGAATTTGATTGGACATTCGAATTAGGTCTTCGAATGATAATAGGAAAAATTTAGACTCGTTTTGTTTGAACATGGAGAAGTTTTCAATGTACAAATTTTCATTGATAGTGAAACTTTTCATTATTCCGTTTGAATTTGAAACCAGAATTTTGCCTTGGCCAAAATCTTACCTATTTAAATCCGTCACTCGTAGGCTTGCAGAATTTTTTTTTCAAAAAAAATTTCGTTCTACAAATCATGAAGTAGTAAGATCTTTTTTCCACCAGTTTATAGAACGTTCATTTCATTCTGTGTCTAGCCAATAACGCCATATATGAATATTCAAAAAAAAAAGAAGATTTGATTTTTTAATCAACCTGCTTAACGAAATCGCATGAGCAAAGTTAAAAACGGTATCAATATATTGTAATTAACGGTATTTATCAATACTTATACTAATGCAAATGTTATCACTAATCACCACGATACAGACCGATAAGTATAAATAAAAATATAAACTCTGCAGCGTTCGTTATCTGCTCTGCATACTTTTTGTGTATGATTTTTGGTGAATAATAAGAATGTATTATCTTAACTAACTATGATATCACGAAGAAGATACATGAGAGTGAAAGATGTACCCTAAATTATAGGCTTATGTAACGTATATACAATTCTATAAACGATCATATTTTTTCAAAAGATGAAAAATATTGTATTGATTACGGAGCTTACGTTTCGGGCTTTTTACATTCCTCATAATTATTTGTTGCTAGATTTTGGCGCTATTGAAGGTCTGCGTCTCTTCAGTCCACAAAACCCTAAGTGCCCAGAAAATGTTTGTTTGTCTTGACCTCGTATAGATTTCCCAGAATCAACGAATCAATGGCATCGATAAATAAAAGTAGATCGGATTCGCTTTCACCAAAAGCATGATTGGCAAAGCTAATCAGCGGTGCAAAAGTAATTGAAAAAACTTAGGAACAGATTAATTTTTAAGTAAAAGATATTAGAAAAAATGGTAAATATGAGAAATGGAAGAGGATTTTTCGTTCGGTGTTTGGGGCTTCTATACAATATAAAAATAAGTTCACATTCCCGCTTCTATCGCTATTTATGTCAATCAACAGATCAATTCTATATCGTACAATTTTTTCGAAACTTTTCAAGGAACGAATCGCAATCATATGAAGTACTCTACGCTTATCATCATCAGGAGAGAATAAATTGCTAATTAACAGGAATATTTCTCACTATCAAAAACACATAACATATTCATCGTAAAGCTTTCCATTATTCATCGTCCTGAATTTTAAACGAAAGTTCCCTTTTATCAAAATTTCCCTTGTGAAAATATTCCCTAGTTCTCTGTTTTTTTCTATAAATATGCACACACGAACAAAATAGTTCCAATCTTTTTTTTCTTTTGATATTGTTACTTTTCGCTTCAAAGTCTTATCAGAAACGAGTCAGAATATATCAGTACCAGTGTTATCTCACTATTTTGTCATATGCCATGTAACTTTCACGCCACAAGGCATTAATCATGAGTTCGGTTATCAGTATTCAAGATTAGAATAGGTTCAAAAGTCTCGTTAGCCACATATTCGTTAATGTATTCAAAAACACGAGATATAAAAAGTGTATTTTAAGTTGCTAGATCGAATTCTTTCCAAAATCGGTAAACCTGAATCGCATGAAAAATCAAATTTCATTATTTATTATTCAAGATACAAAATCATCCACGTGAAATAAAAATACAACTCAAACCCAAAATATTTTTCGTTAACGCTCTCGTATTTTTATTTATCAAATATCTTTACATCAAACAACATTCCTTAAAATTTGCAACGTTTTTTTCGATTCACGACTTGCCATAGGCTTAGTCTTTAATTCTGATTACTTCACACTGTCAAATTGGATTCTCCACCATGTTTATGATAAACATAAACATCTTTAAAAAGCATGTTGGGTACGGTGAAATTGTATCCAAAAACTCGTCTGTCCAAAGGGTATCCAAACGGTTTATCATCGTGAACCCATTCGCCAATTAGACGAGATTTGATCCGTTGACTTGAGCTTTCACTGAAATTACTGACGAAGAAGAAAAACTGAATAGGAAGTCCTTCCACCGTACCTTTAGGTAAAATTAAACGATTTGGAAAACCGTAGAGTTTCTGTACATCAGATAATTTCGTGCCGTTATTAACTGCCTCTAAAATTTTCTTGTAGAAAACATCACTGCTCTCATATTCAGGAGCTGTAAAAGCTGCCTCGGTGCTCTTGCGATCGATTTTGTTAGTTCCGATCTTAACTACAGTAACGAAAAAAACTAGAAATTATTAAAAAGTTACTGCAAAAATCATATAACATTATTTCATCCTAATTATACTAACGTTCCGTAATGAAGTAATCGAGCTGATAAAAGTGCTTGTAGTTCTCGCTTATGTCAACTTTTATACCATGAACGTTGTACTTAGGTCCCAAAAATATACGAACAGTAGCGTTGGTCTCTTCATTAGATTTTATTGTCATGTGGAAGGTGAATGGTTTGTGATTTAAACGGTACTGACGAGCCTTTACTACGATAGCTTCGGCATCATCGTGATCATGGACCCTAACCACGTTCGAGATGAAAGAATCGGTCCAGTCGAATAGAGTCATTAATTTGTCTATGGCAACTGACTCAATCTCAACTCCATTGAAGATCAGATCATCCCGTGTGTAGGCGTTTATGTGTTTCTTGTACCTAATTAAACGATTATTATATCTAAATAGTAAAATATTTCTTACGATCTATCATCGCTTACATCGTGAAATAGTTTAAAATTCTATTGTAAATACAATAGAAACCCGGGTCCCTCAAGCTTGTAGAGAAATGATGAAGAGCACTAGGTAAAATTTGATATTTGTTGTGAGGTTCGGGACTGAATCCGAAAATTTCTCTAGCAACGTGATCGATAGATCCGTAGAAATCACGGTTAGACGAATCGGCATTTCCTTCGATAATGTTACCGATTATGTTCAAGCCTTTCTGAGTATAGATGCTTACAGATTTTTCGCTTTTAGTCAGTAGGTACCCATAATCAATGGCTGCGGTAATACGAGATTCGAATTCTCTAGCTCTCTACGAAAAAACAAAATTAAATTAAATTAATGAAAACCATAATGGACGCTTTTGCAATTGAAAATTTTTAACCACAGATTACGGCGTCTACTGACTTCCAGGAAACCGTAATTATGGACAGGAACTGATGTCCATTCGTTACGTTGAGGAAACTGGAATCCATTACGGTATACAATGGATGGTTTATATCCAGTCTTTATTGGCTTATCCCAATCAAATAATTCCACTTTATCCAAACCATGAGACAAACGTTCGATTTGATAACGGTTCATAAGTAGTTTGTGAATGTGATAATATAATTCTCCACGATGGTCAATAGGCACATTGTACTTTTCACTGGACATCCAGAACGGGGATTCAAGGTGGAAGAAGTAGTAGTAAGCATTCAGACCAACATCTTCTAGATAGTAAGTCAATTTGATCTCAGGATCACGCGTGTCCGTGATGTAGCTGTGGGTGTAATTAGCTTGGACGATGAAGGTCTGGGACTGCAGAGAATTCGTGGCTGATGATTTACGATAGAAAATGCTTAGTTAGATATAAATACTTACCATGGGGACTCAGGCCCATTTTGTAGTCATACGCCTGCTGCAAAACGTCAATGTTGAAATAATAGTTTGGCTGTATTTCGTAGGGATATGGCAAACGGATATTCGTCGTATCTGGACGATGAATGATCGCAACATTGAAGACGTAGATGAACAGATCTTCGTTCATGTGAACACGAGCCCAAGCAGCAGTGTTGAAGAAGGTCTGAATGTCTTGAGCAGAGTAGAGAATTTCGAAAAGTGCAACAGCCTCATCCAAGTGGTCCGGGTGGTAGATGGAAAATATTTTACCCCGAGGAATCATTCCGTAATTATAACGTTGTAAGAACTCTGTGACTGCAATCTGAGGTAAGAACCAAATTACGTGAAGAAATAATCACAACTTTCTGCCATTTCAACTCATACCTTGTTTGTGTAAAGGTCAATCTTCGCCTCGATGTCCCAGGATATTCCGAGCTTGTAAATTCCCGGATGAACTTTGTCCGCTTGATCGATATGCCAAAGTAAATCGTAAACGGTCTTCTGAATCAGTACAGAATGTTCGACGACGACTGGAATCTCTTTTCTATCCGATGCAGCCGATATTAAGATGAAAAACGCCGTGATGGATAGAAATCTTAACTCTTGAATCATCTTCTTTACAGAATTAGATTGAATGATTCGTTAGATACGATGTGTAAAGATTCATTTAATTTCTGGGTTCTTATACTTAACTGAAAATATTTCGAAGTTTTTGACTCCGCATATGTTAATTTTCGGATATGTGTAAGAATTGATGTTAATAAATTCTTTCAGATATTAGAATTTTGTTTTTTTCCCCAGTTTCTGATGATGGTCGATCATGCACGACCGGATCGTTAAATAAATATTCTTTTTATTCTCAACTTGACCGTCTACACCCGATATTTCCAAATTCTCATAAATATCTTTACACATATACCTACCGTTAAATCAGTTGATATATTTTTCTCATTATTCTACTTTTAATTGGCAAGTAGGTTCTTATCCAAATAATTTTATTATATATCGTTTATGAAGTAATTCATGACCGGTCGATTATTTATAGAGAAGACTGAATCAACGAATTATCAATGATTTATTTATTTACAATTTTCTTTTCCAAAGTTAAATTATAAAAAATTAAATGATAATATTTAATTGAAGAATTAAATATGATACAATAATTGGTTCATATCTTAGTGATTTTTTTTTTCATGCTGTAAATAGCCCTCAAAATTTTGAAAATCTACAAAAATTTTAAGTTGCATTTCAAATGAGAAAATATAAAAAATTCAGAATCAATAAACGTATTTTATTAGCTGTTAAACGAAATTGCTGTCATAAATGTTTAAAAACTAGATCATTTCTTGTATTCAAGATAAATATTGAGTAGTTGTATCAATTAAACAATAATATCTTGCAATTAGTAGCACAACGATTTAACCTTTGCACAGCTGGCAGACCACCAGCTGATTATAACTCATGAATTATTATATTGAACTTTAGATAGGAAGGTTATCATAATTCATACTGTTAAATTATCAGCATTAATAATACTTGCGAAAAATTATGCAAGCTTTCGAGAGACCATGCAGATGGATTAAAATACCTATTACGAAAATTATCAGTTTGAAAAATTGAATTTCAAATATTTTTCTCTCAACATTTAATTCTTTTTTTTTTTTTGATATTCGGAAGCTATTCTGTAAATTTTTCATGATTTATTTAACGATCTCAAATAATCGACTGCAATTATTTCACTCGTTCGTGATCTACTCGTTCGATTCAATTTGATTTACAAAAAAATTACAAGTACAAAAAATTTAGAGAAATAAACGAAAATCAGATAATCGAATCGAAAATAAAGGGATGTAAAATTTTTTTTATTGCAAATAAAATGAATTCTTAAAAATTCTTTCGAAATCAGTGAAAGTCGAAAGATTTCTTAGTCGCCAGTTTTTCTTATCACGAGCGTTGTTTTAGCTGTGTTAATTTTTTGCACGTTTTTTTTTTTTCTCTTTTTTCTGATACAAGTTGGATATTTTCTTAATTAATGTCCCGATTGTGTTATTTGAAGACGTATGCGTTAAGCAAGATGTATTTTTTTTATATCCTCTAATTACTTGATTACAGTGCACTAATTAACACCGGCCGACGTCAGAATACTAATCGATGCAGTGTACTTGGAGTTATTACGTCTTATTTTGCTACATTTCATTAATTAAAATATGTGATTAGCCTCAGACGCAGGACCGAAGTTCGACAAACATTAATAATGTTACGATTAAACGATTACATTTTTTCGTAAATAATCTTCAAGCAGTTTATTTGATTAACTATTGAAACCAAATCCTAATTCGTACGATTCCTAAACCTTTTTTTTCGATTTTCAAATCATCAATTTTAAAATGATTTTCAATTATTTGGAAAAATTGCTGATGCCTTGAATTGATAATTAAATATTCTTGGTTATGAATTGATTGAAAAAAATTTCTGATTACGAGTTAAATCACGTAAGATTTAAATGAAACGATCAGAAATTATTAAAATTATGTTAACGAGAATCAGACCTCGGAATTAGTCGTGATTTATTGATTATCTATTACTTTGATATAGCTCAACGGTTTATCTCTTTATCTCCAAGCTTTTGGTTTAATAAAAAAGCTTAAAAGCATGAATAATAAACGATTTATTTTTTATAACAAAACGTATTTTTTTATCTGAACGTGTGTGATGGCTGATGATATACGTAAGAATTAATTGTTAATTAAAAAAGTATTTTAATTAAAGACTAAGTCAAGTTTGGCTTAATTACAACCACAGATACAGTGACGTTATTTTGAACATCTTGATTGTGGAAAATGTTAACATCTTTGAAGTGCATATTTTCAAGAGTAAAATTAATCGCCTTTAAGGGTCTGTCCAACGGGAATCCCATGGGATTTCCATCTACATATGCTTTGCCCCATAATGGTGAATCAGTTTCTGAAATATCCACCTTTTGACAGGGTAAAACGTGGACGAAAAGTTTAAGAGTAAATCCGTCCGTGTTTCCTCTGGGGATTAGCAATCTTTCAGGAAATCCGTAAACATGTTCGGAGTAAGTTAGAGGCTCTCTCGCCTCCGAAGCTAGTTTCAATTTTTCGTAAAAACTGTCCTTATCCTCCTGATTAGGAAGGACAAAATGAACTTCGTGACTGCTACGTTTGATCTCATTCTTTCCTTCCTTAACTGCAGTGTGAAAGAAACAAAATTAGAAATACACATTTTTTTCGAAAAATTTTGTTGCTTTCGAAAATAAAACTTTTTTTTTTTGTACTAACGATTGACTTTCCACATATCAAACTCGTAAAAGTTTTCATAATTATCAGCGATGTCTAATTCCTCGTGAAAAACGTCGTACTTTGGTCCAAGGAAAACTCTGATCATAGCGTCAGTCTCTTCTTTGGAATCGATGTTGATCGTGTAAGTAAACGGTTTATGATTCAAACTCGGCTGACGTGCTTTAATCACGAATGAACTAGCATCAGCATTATCTCTGGCTGTCACAGCATTATTGACAATTGATTCAGTGTAATCAAAAAAAGTTTCGAGCTTATCGATCAGAACAGATTCAATTTTCAGACCAGACAAGATGCCCAATTGCTCGGATGTGTAAGGCACCAAGTTGCTCTTGTATCTAAAAGTAACTTACTAAGTTAGTATCCTGATGAATGAATTTTTCAAATCGTTTTTTACTTACCGTTGAAAATAACCGACTATTCTTTTACACAGTCGATAGAATCCCGGATCCCTTAGGCTGGTACTATAATGTTGAAGCGTGCTGGGAAGTGCCTTGTATTTACTCAAAGAATCAGGATTGAATCCCATAATATTTCTTCCAACAGCATCAAGAGATCCGTAAAATTTTTCATTCAACGAATCGGCATTACCTTCGATTATATTACCGAGAATATTTAAACCATCGATGGTGTAAATGCTCTCTGATTTTCCCTCAAAATCGGTAAAAAATCCTGAATCAATTACCGCCAGTATACGTGTTTCTAAATTCTGTATTTCCTGTGAAAAAAAAAAAAAAAACAGAAGCAATTCATTACATGGGGTTTTATTCACATCATATAAATTTATTAATCCAGTTACTAAACGTACTCGAAGATGATTGTATTTGTTCGATGGTACCCTGGAGTTGTGATAACGGTGTGGAAAGGCCAGTCCATTTTGGTAAGTCATTAAAGGATAATAACCCACGTTAATGTGTTCGTTCCAATCGATGTCTTCGATTTCATTCAAGCCATTGGCCAATCGTTCCAGATTGTATCGTGTAAGCAATAATTTCAAATTATAATAGTACTGTTCACCACGATATCCTCTAGTCATATTAGACTCGTCACTTGACATCCAGAAAGGAAATTCAAGATTCAGAGTATGGTAGTATGCGTTAAGGCCTATGTCCTCGATAAAGTAGTTAAGTTTATGCTCAGGATCACCATGAACTCGAGAGTACCAGTGGCTATGGTTTGCCATGATAACGTAGGATCCTTGAGAACCTGGATGTTAAATGATATGAGAAATGATCACATGGTTATATCAGATTTTATAATTAGATATCTATTTTAATTTGGCTGAACGTACCAGGCGAATGTTTCATCTTAATTATATGGGCTTGCCGAATAACTTCAGAATTGAAAAAATTATACGGATTTATTTCATCCGGTGTTGGTAGTCTGATGTATTTAGTGTCTAAACGATGGACGACTGCAATGCTAAAAGCGTAAATGAACTGCCCTTCGTTAATGTGGACTCTTGCCCAGGCAGCAGTTTTCCAAAAACTTTCAAAATCAATCGCAGAATAAAGTAGCCTGTACAAAATTACAGCTTCTTCCAAAATTTTTTGATAGAATACCGAAAATATCTCTCCTCGAGGAAGCATTCCGGATTTATATTGAGCCAGGAAATCGTCAACGATGGTCTATGTGGTGAAAATTAAACGTTAAAAAAACAAAGTGGACATTTTTTACCCCAAATTTCTTTTACTCTCTTACCTGGCTGTTGTAAGATTCATTTTTCGTTTGGATATCCCATTTTTTACCTTCGGCGTAGAGTTCAGGATTTATTGTCTCAGCCTGATCTGGGTGCCATAAAAGTTCATAAACGAGCTTTTGCTTTGAGACAAAATCTTCGGTGGCAAGATGGACAGGGCTGTGATCAGCCATTGTAAAAACGAGGGCTGTAATAGCCAGAAAAATTATTAAGCCTGACATTATAATTGGGTGGTCTGGATATATCGTCCACAATTTAAATTCAAATTTATTTTCACTGATCCTTTGAGGGTGTAATAAAAAACTGAGAAAACTTTCGCTTATAATTAATAGCGAACACAGTATACAGAGTAAATAAATTCATCCGTACTTATACACTCTGCTAATCTTATAATTGTTAACCCTTGTATCTTCGACTATTGTTTTGCACAAATATTGTTAGTGATTGAAATTCTGTTATGACAATTGACTGATGATCGTCTGGCTGGAAATACTACATAGACGAACTGATACAAACAGTATTGAACAGTAATTACTTTGTTGTTATTCTTCCCCCGCGATTTTAATTGAAAATATGTTATTCTAGGTTAAAAATAAATTCTATAATAATTTATTATTATATTGGTGATTTTTTATTTCAACAGATGGTATTCGGCTTTTTATATCATAATTAAGCTGTAGCTTTGAGGATTTTGTTTTTCATTTAGTCTGTAATTTTGAAAAAATAACTTTCATTCCAAGAGAAAACTATAATTAAAGTTACACGTTATTTATTCATTTCGAAGATAAAAATGTAGTAAAAATTTAATTTTATGAATGAATCTGTTTGACGAGTACAGATCGTGCGATCTGATCCGAAGCTAATGAGCCATCGTAATCTCGAGATAAACATTAGTGTAATCAATTATACTCAGTTCATCTAGTAGTATTAATTCTAATTCTGAACTCCACGTATCGTTAATTCTATTGCATCCAATTTCAAGCGATAAGATATCAATTTTTTTTTTTTCAACTCATGTCGCTCTCTTTTATCGTGCATTCAACAAGATTTTATGAAAATTTACATGTTTCTTTACCGCGTTAATTTACGTTCGTATTTTTTCTAGAATCTTTTGATTAAGCTTTGTGAGTCTCGTCGTAAGGTGAAATTTACATCGTCTAGGTACAGACCAATAAACCGATTTTGGAGTTATTATCACGAATCATTATCTCATACCATCGTTTTAATGCAAAATGGTTTTTCAGGGTTCAATACTGTTTATAAAATTGTTTAGTAAGTTAAATAATGAAATTAAAACAGCTATGCTTCCGGCCGGTCAACTTGGTGGCAAATATGCACTCGGAAAAATGGCAGAAATTATGATGACGTGCAACAAGCTGATATTCAAAATTCAAGACGAGGTTTACAAAGCTTCTCATGAGGTAATGGCTATGGAAGGAATCCCAGCGGTATGTACAGATAGTACTACTTGTTTTGGAAAGCAACTCAACCCGATTCCTGAAAAAACATCTTTCAATCGAAGTACGAGTTTGCAAACACCACCGGAACTCAAAAACGTCCGAGACCCACGCCTTAGGCAATTTTACCAGAAATTGATGGACCTCGAAAGTGTTGGACGAGTATGTTTTCCACTCCGAATACTTTATTAATTTCTTTACATACGGTCTTCAAGTTTCATCCGTTTCTCATGTTCTCAATCCAAAAGATCGAAGCGAGATAATTATACCAGGGTCTCAAACTTTTTTTTATAAGTTTTGGAGCCTAGGATAATTCGTAACAGCAGAGCCCATAGTTTTTTCGAAGGTTTCAACTAATGGAAAATTGTTTTCCATCAAATACAGCTGGAGTGGCTCAAAGTATTTATGTACATGAGCAACTACATGAGAGTTTTGAGGCCCGTAGCCAGAGGGGAATGGGACAAGCCAAAGAAATTCATTCAACGTCAGACTCTCACTCTTGACGGACCATACCCTGGTATTTCGAGTGATTTGATTGTCCACGAGGATGATAAACCGTCCGGCGTAACCCATTTCGAAAAGATTGGTCGAAAGGTGAACTTGGATCTATATGTATAATGTATCGTACAAATGTGCAACTCGACTCAATAACAGCTTTTAGTATTTTATAATTGATTTTCTTTGTCATTCCTCGAACAGAAATCGGCAGATTTTGTCCCTCTGCGTTCTTCGATAAAGATAAAAAATGTACAACTCAAAAATGTTGGAGACGATAACAGAGAATTTTTATTCAAAACTCGCCCGTGTCCTCGCCCTTCAAGATATGATCCGAGAGTTCTGTGCGATTGTCTTGAAGTCGGTTAGTGAAAATTATAGATCTTTCTACGATTTAATCCAAAATGTTTCCGTCATTATTCTTGAAGTAGGATTTACATAGCTTCTTATAAATCAGCGAGTAACGTGATCATTTTACATTCTCTTCCAGTCCGCCGCTCTCCAAGCAGTTCCGAATCCCAAAGGAAACAATTTTCTAGAAAAATACGGTCACAATATTTCCCAAAATACGATTATTGCATGAATTAAGATAAATCACAAATTGAATTTCTATTGTTAATTTCTCCAATTAATGTCATGAAATTCTGGACTCATTATGTACTATACGAACACGTAAACACGTCGAATGAGCCAAAATGTAAATGACGAAACGGAATCCTTGAATCACCTATAATATTTCACATCTCGAAATATTTACTAATAAATTTATATGCTGAAATAATTCAATCCAATTATCTAACCTGCGTATAAATATAACTATTACGATTAGCTGTCTTACGTTTTTAACTTAATTGTGCTTACAGACTATATGCTTATAGCTAATGACAATAATAAGTATTGCGTATGACTTATCGTATTGAACTTTCGATACGAGCGTCATTATTCATTATATGTACTTACCAGCTTTATTGGAAAAAATTCCCGAAGCTATAATCTTAGATGATCATACTGGAAATGTTCAGAAAAAAAATCGAAGAGAGAATAATGTGATCAGAAAAAAAACCACCTGAAACCCAGCTCGTCCGTGTCCCCGCTCACCACGAACTTCATCCCCATCTTTACTTCGAAAATAAAGTTATACGTCAGACCTACAATGCAAAGACTTCGATCAGTGAGTCCATCGAGTGTTTTTTAGTTGAATTTGAGTTCATGAAACTGGTGTCCAATTTTGTACCTCATCCTTTACCCCTTTTATAGATTCAACGAAGCTACCACTTGATGATCCGATCATCATTCACGCAAAACATTCTCATTTTCACTCGAGAGAATCAGATGACACTGTCAGTTATTACACCAAGGATATTGCTTTGAACGACGTACCGTACTACTTTCATATTGGTCATCCGTTCTGGATGACCGACGGAGAGTATGGACAGTTATCTTCACGTCGTGGTGAAGTATTCTTCTGGTCGTTCAGACTGCACCTTGCAAGGTACAACATGGAACGCAAGAAAATTCTGGGCTACTATGAACAGTCAATACCGCGTTTTCAACATCCAATAAACACTCTTGCTCTTGTCTTTCCTGCAGATTCGTCTCAAAATTGCCTAAATACACCAGCCAAGAATTGGCCTTCCATGGTGTAAAAGTACAATCTGTAGTCGTTGACAAAGTCACAACGTTCTTCGCCCCTAACGATTACCTCATCTCAGGTGGACCGAAGATATACAACGCCAATGATAAAACGATGATCAAAGATCGTCAGTATCGATTGAACCACAAGCCTTACACCTACACAATAACTGTCCATAGTGAAAATGCAGCGAAGGGAACTATTCGCATATTCCTGGGGCCTAAGTACAACGTCCACGGCGAAGAGATAGACATAACTGCGAACTGGATTAACTTTATGCCCCTGAACCAATGGCAGATCGATCGTTAGTATAATTGATCGTTAGCTATTCATCCCTAATTCCGACTAGTCTTTACAATATTCAAACATCGAATTTTGTTTTCTAATTACAGTAAAAGCTGGAATAAACATTTTCAAGTGTTCAGAGGTACCCGCCGTCTGGGGCTGAACATACATTCAAAAACTTTATGATCGTATCGATGTTGTTTCAGCTATACGTTAATCCAGACAGAAGAAAAATATTTCAGAAATGAGAATGACAAATTGTAATAATGATAATTTGTCCATGATTTTATGTGAAATATACCAAATAATCAATTCAGACCTATGCTTCCTTTAAAACTTTTCATCTTCATTTTGAAGGTCAAGGTCAGTTTTGCGGCTACAAGTTTTGATAAATCTCCATCAATCTCGAGCTGGATAATCACCCGGTGGAGTGGTGACCAAACTTTTTATTACACTTGGTATATACATGTAAAATGAAGGACGACTTCTTATTATTACAATACTTCATTCTTATTTCTCAAATATTTTTCTTCCGTCTGGATTAGCGTTCAGCTGAAACAATATATCGATACGATAATAAAGTTCTTGAATGTATGTTCAGCCCCGGAAGGTGGGTATCCCGGAAACTTGAAGTATGCAACAATAGAGTTCCAAACATAAACAAAGCAACGTATCTGAACAAGTCCGTAGTCCGTAGGCCCAAATTCAAGTCAGTATTGGCATGAACACTGACCTGGTGAGAACTTTTCGTTTGCGCTCATTGGATTTCGAAGAAGATTTTCATGTAATAAATGTGAGTATTGCTACTAAACTTATTGATTGTTTTATAGGCTATTGCGTATATTTTACGTTAATGACAATTTTTACTTGATTATCTTCATAATTTCATAATTATCGATAATCAGCTGAAAATAGCCAAAAAGCTCATCTTGTTGCTCAAAGCTAGCTTGTTTTAATATAGTATTCATTAATCAGTCATGCAGTTTGTGTTCCCTTACCTGCATCAACTGTCCATGTTGGTTTCACGGTTCAAACCAGATTGCTTTATGATAAAAATTCGTCAAATTTTCATTTGATGCTAATAGACTGTATTTCAAGTCCAGCTATCGTGTTTCCAATATTGACGAATTCAGCGACTAAAATTTTTAAACCGGAAGGCCGATCGGGGACAAACGCTTACTTGCACATCTTCTGGGTGGAAACAGTATCCCGTGCAAATTTCTTGTTTGCAAGAAATCGGGGACCACATACATCCATTCTTGAAAATATATACTATAAGATTATAATCTGTGCTCAAAAAATTGACCCAGTAGTATCGACCCAAGTTCACAACACCAAGAAGGATGATTCGGCAACTGACGATTCTCGCCGTTGCGGCGATTTGCCTCACGGTATCCACGAGAGCGGCAGATATTGCCGAGCCAGTCGATCTCGAAGCTGGACAAAAGGCGATCGTCAACTTGTTGTCACACCTTTATGAAGGGACCAAGATCAAGCCTGAAGTGAGCCAACGTTTAACGGGCCAGAGTATCGATGCTGTGAATCCCACCGGCAGCTACCCTAAGTTGAAGGTATGAATTAAATCATATGTATAGTTACGGATGACCTGAGCCAAATTTGCAAGACATTATTTGTTTTTCCATTTGCTTTGTCTTCAGAGAGCTATTAGGAAGTTGGAGGCTCGTATAAGTTCCGGGATTCTTCCACGTGGTCGAATCTTTTCAGTCTTCTACCCTAACCAACTGGATGAAGCTGTGTTAATCTTCAATGTTTTTTACTGGGCTCCCACAATCTGGCATTTGCTGTGGTCCATATTCTGGTATTATCCTCGAGTGAACGAAAATCAATTCAATTATGCCTTGGCCGTTGCCCTCGTGCATCGTGACGATACCAAATGGCTATCCAAACCTCAGCCCTACGCAATCTACCCCGAATACTTCTTCAACTCAGACGTTACGAAGCGAATCTATGACTACAAAATCAGTCACTGTAACGGTAAGAATTTGTTCGGTATTTATATGTTGGGATCCCGTTCTCGAACACAATTGAAATTCCAGAATTAATACTTTTGCTATTATGTGCCAGCTAGAGGCAATCTCTCCTTAGTGGCTAACTACACCAACTGGTACATCAGCAATTCGCTTGATTGCGACACTGACCTCACCTACTTCATGGAGGATGTCAGCCTTAACACCTGGTACGATAACATGAACCAGAGATTTCCATTCTGGATGTCCAGTAAAGAATACCCGAATATAGACCTTAAAAGCCGTGGAGAGAATTACTATTACATTCACAAGATGTTGTTAAACCATTACAACATGGAGCGTATCTCCCACGATTTGGATCTCCGCGAGTTGCTGAACTGGGACCGCCCAATAATGGAAGGATATTCACCGTACATGGCTTACAAGAATGGCTTACATTTTCCTGGGCGCCCAGCAGATAGTTACACACCTGTCTGGAAGAACCAATACGTCAATGTAAGTTCGATACGTGATGGGGGAGATATTGGGAGCAGGAATTTGGGCTAATCAAGGCTAATTGATTTTGTAACTATTTACAGGACCTCAAACAGTTTGAATCTCGAATCGCCGGAGTGGTCGACTCTGGACTCGTCATGATGGAAAACGGAACGTTGGTAAGCATCCGCAACAAAGAAGGTATCGAAATTCTTGGCAACCTCGTCCAAGGGAGTAATGACTCTTACAACAACCAGTACTACGGTTCATTGGATGCCCTCGGCAGAAACGTGCTTGGATGGAGTCTTGAACCTCACGACCAGTATCAAATCCTCCCCAGCGCCCTAGAGCACTTCCCCACAAGCTTGAGGGACCCAGGATATTACCCCCTTTACACAAAAATTAACAACTACTTATTCCGGTGAGCGATTAATAGGTATCTCTAATCGTAATTGAGGATCCCTCTCTGATTAAGTTAGCTAAACAATTTTCGTCTCTTCAGCTACAAAAAATCCCTAGGACCCTACACCCCAGCGGAACTTGACTTCGAAGCAGTCACGATCAATAATGTGACTATTTCTGGGCAGCTGGTTACCTATTTCGAAAAAGTAGGAAGCGTGATCGGATCAAGCAATCCTACACAGCCTACCGTAACAGTTACCCAGCAACGTTTGAACTACGACCCCTACACCTACAATATTGACGTCACCTCGACCAAAAAGGTGAAGGCTGGTATCCGCATTTTCTTGGGGCCCAAGTACGACATGCACGGCAAAAATATCGGCGATAACTACAAGAACTTCTTGGAGGTTGATTACTTCGTCACCGAGCGTAAGTACATCACGATCCTAGAGAAATTCCAACTCCTTTCAAAGTAATGTTTCGCTTCTCAAACAACGATTTCTTTCATTGTTACAGTAAATGAGGGTGATAACATCTTGAATTTTGCAAGCGCTAACGCCCCTGAGTTCGCACCCGATCCCACGAAGAGCGATACATTCCACTACGTCGTCGGAGATGCCGAGAAATTGGCCTTCGAAAAACAACGTTTCAGTTTCCCATCCCATCTGATCTTGCCTAGGGGTAAGCCAGAAGGAATGCCCGTTCAGTTTTTCTTTTTCAGCAGCGAATACGTTGAAGAGAACACATCACTGCTGTCACACTCCTCACGCGACGACAACAAACCTCTTGGATTCCCTCTGGATAGACCGACATCCAACTTTGACAGACCCAACATGGCCATCCTAGACACGAAAATTTTCCACCGGAGTGAATCATCAATTTGACCATCCAATAAAAACGAAACCGAATAGAAAATATCCGCTGCTATATGACGATCGCTGCACTCAGAATATGTTACCTACCGTCTCCCCAAAACCAAATAGTTTTAGCTAGTTTAGTTATTTTATAATTTTAATAGTTTTAGTTAATTAGTTAATTAATTAGCTAGTTAGTTAAGTAGTTAATAGTTTTAGTCATTTCTTTTTTTTTTTTTAATAGAATTCACTGTATGGTAGTAGAAGAAAAGAAAAGTTTGATGAATAAAAATTGAAAAGCATCATCGAAAAAATCAGTCATCGTTCGTACTTTGATCTTCACCCGCACATTCGCCTCATCAGCATGTGATAACTTCCGCAGTCGACTTTCTGGTGGAAATCGAACTATTCTAAATTTTCCTACTTGTGTATGCACATAAATTGCTCCCTATTCATTATGTGGTAGTAGAAGCTATAATGATGAATTAACGTCCCGCTGAACACGTGACACTTTTACCCAGGCAATTAATTGATCAAACAATTATTTTCAACCATGTCATTCGTCTCTCAGAGATCTGAAGTCTTAAAAATTTATCACTTTGGTACTGGATTGGTATTTAGTTATAAAGAGACAAAGATTGACCCTTTCGTTCACCTATCGCAAAAATTTCAGCCCACATTTGCCACCAGAATTAGATGAAATTTCTTGGTTGTATTGTTAATTGTGCAATTTGCCAGCCGAGTATAGGAGTGAGTGACCTTAATCTCCAATCGGCTGTGATACGAAAAGTTCAATATGTGAATTATGTAAAAACGATGCATGTCAGTCGTGATATAATACAGTCTGCATCCATTCGACGCCTAGGCTAAGGATCTTACCGTTTTTACTTTTACAGATAATTGTTGCCAAAAAAGATCTATGAAAGGTTGACGAGGTTAAGAATAATGCAATAAATTCGCATTTTAATAATACGATGTGTTTGTGCTATGGAATATCACGGACCAGAATAAATTCATGGCCTATGACCTGCAGCTGTTTGCATGAGCATTTTATCATCATCTATATTTCAAAAGTCCAATCTTTTGCCCTGTTTTCTTATTTCGAATAAAAAGGCATGATTATTCGTAATTTATCTCGGAATTCTTATCCGAGCTATATGTCAAATTATTCGTATCATTAACGTAGCTCAATTAATATCAATACGATGAAATGTTTCATAGCTGCAAGCTTGCAAAGGTCCATTTCCATTTTTAAAAATTTTCGTGTCTAATGGGCATTGAAGTTTTGAAATGACAAAGTATTTGATTCAATTCACCCCGAGATATCTAAGCCGATTAACGTTTGCATAAATAAATTGTCCCTGAGTATCACTCATTCTATTGCATCAAATTTTAAGCGATAAGATGTATCAATTTTTTTCTGCTCATGTTCTCTTTTACCGTACATTTAGCACGATTTTATAAAAATTTAAATCTTTCTCTACGCGGTTAATCTACCCTTGTATTTTTCTAGAATCTTTGAATAAAGTAATGTGAGTTTCGTCCTAAGGTGAAATTCACATCGACTAGGTACAGACCAATAAATCAATTTCAGAGTTTGGATTACTACGAATCATTATCTGATACCATCCTTTCAATGCTGAATGGTTTTCGGGCTCCAACACTGTTTTTAAAATTGTCTAGTAAGTTAATTAACAAAATTAAAACTGTTGTGGACGCAGCGGCAAATATGCCCTGGGAAAAATGGTAGAAATTACAATTACGTGCAACGAGCTGATATTTAAGATCCAAGAAGAGGTTTTACAAAGCTTCTCATGAGGTAATGGATATGAAAAAAGTCCCAGCAGTATTTACAAGTAGCACTAATTTTTTAGCGATTAACTCAACCCAATTCCGGAAAAAACACCTTTAAATCGAAGCACGAGTTTGCCAACAGCACCGGAACTCAAAAACGTCCGAGATCCACGCCTTAGGCAATTTTACCAGAAATTGATGGACCTCGAAAGTGTTGGACGAGTATGTTTTCCACTCCGAGTACTTTATTAATTTCTTTACATACTGTCTTCAATTTTCATCCGTTTCTGATGTTCTCAATCCAAAAGATGCAAGCGAGATAATTATACCAGGGTCTCAAATTTTTTTTTATAAGTTTTGGAGCCAAGGATAATTCATAACAGCGAAGCCCATAGTTTTATCGAAGGTTCCAACTAATGGAAAATTATTTTCCATCAAACACAGCTGGAGTGGCTCAAAGTATTCATGTACATGGGCAACTACATGAGAGTTTTGCGGCCCGTAGCCAGAGGGGAATGGGACAAGCCAAAGAAATTCATTCAACGTCAGACTCTCACTCTTGACGGACCATACCCTGGTATTTCGAGTGATTTGATTGTCCACGAGGATGATAAACCGTCCGGCGTAACCCATTTCGAAAAGATTGGTCGAAAGGTGAACTTGGATCTATATGTATAATGTATCGTACAAATGTGCAACTCGACTCAATAACAGCTTTTAGTATTTTATAATTGATTTTCTTTGTCATTCCTCGAACAGAAATCGGCAGATTTTGTCCCTCTGCGTTCTTCGATAAAGATCAAAAATGTACAACTCAAAAATGTTGGAGACGATAACAGAGAATTTTTATTCAAGACTCGCCCGTGTCCTCGGCTTTCAAGATATGATCCGAGAGTTTTTTACGATTGTCTCGAAAACGGTTAGTGAAAACCATAGATCTTTCTACGATTTAATCCAAAATATTTGTCTCAATATTCCCGAAGTGGCAATTACATAGCTTCTTATAAATCAGCAAATGACATGATTTTTTTAATATTTTATTCCAGTTCACCGATCGGCAAGTAGTTCTTAATCCCGAAATAAGAAATTTGCTGCAATATTTCCCAAAATACGATTATTGCATGTATTAAGCTAAAATTTCGTTTTCAATTTCTTTAATCACTGTCACGAAATTCCGGACTCATTGTACTACGAGTACCTAAACAGGTAGAATGAACAAAAACTTTCGCAATATATGACTAAAGAGAATTCCTAGACCGTCGTTAGTATTTCACATTTTAAAATGCTTGCTGACAAATCTATATGCTAAGCTGATTCGATCCAATTAACGTATGTATAAATTATATATCTCACCATTAGGCATTAGCTGTCTTACGTTTTTAACTATTGTACTGATAGACCATGCTCATAGTTGTTTACAACAATAAGCATTACGTACAGCTTATTTAATTGAACTTTCGATACGAGGGTCATTACTCATTATACCGTGAGGCTACGGTCGCGGGAAACCACCTAGGGTTAGGCAACCCAATAGTCATTATGATCTTGATAAATTTGGCAACAATGTGTTTTCTAACCCTGGAGACGTGACAGCTACCGTTACGTCGTCTGCCGATAGGGCCGGCGGACATTGTTGTCAAATTTATCAAAAATCATAGTGACTATTGGGTTGCCTAACTCAAGGTGGTTAATTCCCGTGACTAGTGCACTAAATTTGCGAAATGACTCATTATCGATGACTATTAATGAGTTATTATAACAAATGGGATGGAATTTTTTCTACACAATAATTTTTTGCGTCACTCAAATAAAAGAATTGCAGATTTGTATCGGGAACATTTATTTTCCAATTCATAATCGCGATTTGTTATAAATTCGGAAGTTTTGTGTTTTTACACTTTTCCGCAATTTTTAGGAAATTGATCTAAGGAAGTTGGGGGCCAAACGGGCACCTCGACGGAAATTAGAAATTCGGGGCAAAACAAGCACCACTTTAAGTTTCATCAAGACTTGCTTTGCAGTTTTCTTATACATAACTTAGGAAAATAAGTAAATTGTTTCATAGACTGTAGCTGATGAGGATATTTGTCTCTAATTCTCATATTCAGCCGAGGTGCCCGTTTTGCTCCCTCTCCCCGATACGGACAATAAAAAGAAGCTTAACAAAATCAAAAGATTTTTCCGGTACCGGGAATCGAACCCGAGCCTCCTGGGTGAGAGCCAGGTATCCTAGCCACTAGACAATACCGGAGGATATTTACAATAATGATACAACATATCAAAAACGCCAATTTTCTCTCTCTAAGAGCTAAAATTAAACAAACTTATATTTAGATTTGTTCATTTTTTAAACTAGCGCTTAGCCTGCAACGAGTTATGCTTTACGTATGGATTATTTTGAACAATTTTTTAAACAAAAATTATTAATATTAATATTTCGTACGAGAGTTCGAATTGACATTTTTATCTTCAGGGAATGAACTATAGGGTAATAGTATATTGTGCATATTGAAAGGCGAAAAGTAGGCGATTAGTGACGAGTGTGAAAATTGCCACCCTATATGGAATTTGGTTCTACCCTACCGACAGTGCTCTCAGTCAGTATGAATCTGCATTACCAACATAATGATCACCTTATCATCTAAGAATCTGCATTACCAACGTAGTTAGCAAATACTGTAATTAGCGATGAATAAATTAGATCCAGCTAGCGAAATTCATCGAAATAGAGAAAACTTTATTTTTCATGTTCGTCAAGTGTAGGCGTGTCATTTATTTTATAATTATTTTAATATTATTATAATAAAAGTTGAAATTCAGAGAGATTTTTTTTTTCGAATTTGGAAACAATCGAGAAGACAGCATTATAGAAATTCGAGATAGAATCTGATGCACCCTCCTTCAGTTCAGTGGAGACGCTACACTACCTGTTGGGTGTATATTCAGTTCTGAAAAAAGTTTTCCAGTACAATACAATTTTATTTTGAGGAAAAATGGATTGCTGATTCCGTGTTCGACGTATAGGTAGAGAGATTATTTTCTCCGACATTAATAATCCGTGTATATTTTTTGTTGCACAATTTTATTTCATTCCTTCGTGTGTTACACCGATAATAAAAATAGTTTTTAAAATAATGTTATTGCGAAAACATGAGGAATCGTGTGGATATGGACCCGCGCCGGTGCAACAAGTGGAGCGGCTCGTCACACGTATTCAGGATTTTATCGGTTTCTGCAGTAGCCACGTGCCCAGCCTGGTTCCTTGTGACAATAGCCGCTACAGCAGGGTGTACTTCCATCTGGCTGACACTGAAACCATATGCAAAGATGTACATGCGATTAATATCGGCTTGGGTGTGAAAAGAACGTATCGAGTCGACGGATTTTCAAAATAGTTTCAAGATAATAGCTGATCGACTTCTTATTTTGAAAGCATTAATTAATTATCGTCCATGCTAGATACGCTTTGTTGGGAAATGATTTATCATCAAATTTTATGTTTATACTAACCCAAGAATTCGTAACACAAGCATTCGCTGTTCCTAAGAATGCGAATATCATGGCGACGATGAAAAGAGCGGTCAAGATTCTCACACTGAATTTAGCCATTGTGCGATGTTTTATCTGAAACAGTCAAATTGGATACAGAGTTAAAAGAATTGTATCTGACGAATCACCTGGAGGAGTTGAAGAGTTAATTTCGTAACTTTTATTTGTTTTTTTTTAACATGATTGCAAAAGGTACTGCGAATTTCTTTATTCAGCTATCAGGTGCTACAAGCAGATGGATCTCAACCCCGCTATGCATCTACACACGTTAGTTGAACCTGTTCACGATATGCTGCTAGGTATTTTGAGAAAATCAAAGGGGTTTTATCCAAATTGGAATATGATACCCCCTCAAACTTTAAACACATCTACTCACTCACGATGCCAAGTGCGAATTGCTCTGACGGGACCACGAGCCGTGATATGATTTTTATGCATTTTCGTGTTTCGGAGATTACAGGCATATACAGAAGTGAATTTTTAACAACTTTGAAGCAGACTAATGGTTTTTTCTATCATGTATTGATGTATTGATATTCCCAGCACTGATTTTTATACAGTGGTGTATACCTACTGCTAACATGATGATGTATACATACACATCGCAGCAATTGCAAATCCAAAAGCTTAAGTATATACATTAAGGGTATAATTTCCGAGAGTAAATCTGATTGTGACCTGACCAAGTAGAGGGGTGCTTTTTTCATGGCCAATTTAAATTTGAATGACACTCAGCGGGTAATTTTTGACAAAAACTCACAATTTAAATTTAATTTTTTGTACGTAGATTCTCTCATGCATGATGGTATAGTGTCGTTTAGAAACTGGATATTAAACACGAAACATCAAAAATCCATATCGGTTCGAGAGAACGCATTAAAGGTTGTTTTACGTGAAACTTGCAACGTGTTATGTTTCCATTGCATTTCTACAAGACTATGAGTATAAATCGAAAATTTATAAAGACAGCAAAACGATACTTACTGATATCCTTCCTGTCAAGAAGAAGAACTTGGTAATAACTTGTCGAGTCTATTTCAACTTTGTCTTCCCAGCGTATTTCTGCTGCTTATATATTGCTCCTGTTATGCTGATTATTTCTACATCATAGGCGTAATTTGATGTTTCAGCATCTTCGGAAACCCTATTAGCAACCGCGTATTCCGAGATATTTATACGAGTTTTACCGGGTTCTATTTACTATCAATGTTTTTCCTCTAGACTATTGCTATTATGCATCAACAAGTAGATGCACAACATATGTATACCGATCACATGTTGTACGCATGATTGTATCGTATCATTTGAATCGATATACATCAGGGTGGTCATTATTTTGGGTATTTTCGAAATTTGATCGGGCCACTCCCCAGAATCTTTCCAAATATATAATAAAAAATGCCTGTAAAGTTTGAGCCCTTAATATTAATATTAACACGTGCTTCAAAGCGATCAAAGTTTCAAATGCAAAAATACATGTATTTTTGTGCATAGATTGTATAAAAATTGTTATCTCACGTGATAGTTTATCAAAAATTCTGAAACTTGGCTTAGTTGTTGCTTACAACCAGAGGTACAAAAGGGTATTTTCATTAAATTTTTTTTTTTCGAAAATAAATTCCGACTTGGCGTGAAATAGAGGAAAAAAAAGTAATGTAAAGGTCGTAGTTCGGAGATTTATTTTCGAAAAAAATAGATTAAAAATACCTTCGTGTACTTCTGGTTGTAGGCAACAACTAAGCCAAGTTTCAGAATTTTTGATAAACTATCACGCGAGATAACAATTTTTATACAATCGATGCACAAAAATACATGTATTTTTGCATTTAAAACTTTGGTCGCTTTGAGGCACGTGTTAATATTAATATTAAAGGCTTAAACTTCACAAACATTTTTTATTATATATTTGAAAAGATTCTGGGGGGCGGCCAGATCAAATTTGGAAAATATACAAAATAAGGACCACCTTAATATAGGTAGATAGGTATACTTAGCACTAGCTGACGTAAGTTTATATTCTTATACATGAATAGTTGAGAGATGCAAATCGATGAACTCTTAGAATGCATATATTTATGGATTTCAAAGAATATAGACGGTAGTCATCGAATGATAATCCGTAAGATTTTTAAGGCCAATTATTATCAAAAATGTAACAGCTGAATTTGTATTATACGACACATTACATTAGAATCATGAGGTCTCATCTTTGGCGGGATAGATTGTCTTTGCATATCACAAGACTGTTTACCAAAGTTTACCGTTCTTTCAGTTGAAAACAATCAATTTCGGAAAGAAATCAGTTAAAAGATAATTAAAATGTGAAGAAATCAGTTTGCCCAATTTGTACAAGGTATAGGTAGATGCATGAAAACACAGCTTATACATGATTAAAAAACCACATGGGTGCGTTAGTAATTCAGAAAACTAAAATTAATTACGAACAAATAAAATCTGAATCTTCTGAAGTGAAACCAGATAAACAAATTTTTATTTCCAATCTTTAATTTACAATCTTAAGCTTACTGTATTAATACTAGGATTTTTCTGCTTTTATATTATTTTGACCCCTGCTCTTCTATCGCATCAATTGATCCGCGATTACGTCTCTCTGTCAATATTATAGGCAGTGTTTAATAATGTTTTGAACTACCACAACGCAATAGAATTATATCTCTGACAGAGAAAGCACAAATAAATCATATATTTTTATTATGATGACAGAGGTCAAGACATTATTGACGATCTCAAACCTGGGAAATCCTGAAATTTTTTGATCTCTAGTGAAGAGATGAGTGAAGAGATATCTATCAAAGCTCTTCACTCCCACAATAACATATTAAATTTTGAAACAAATCCGTCGAGTCAATCCTGAGAAAAAAAAAGTTATTTTATATTGATTAGAGAGATTCATACTGTGATTGTGTTGGTAATGCAGATTCTTAGATCAGATTGCTACTGACTATACGAGCACTGTCGATAACCAAACAGATTTCTTCACATTTCATTTACCTTTTAATTAATTGTCTTCCAGAATTGATTATTTTCAACTAAAAGAACGGTGAACTTTGGTAAATAGTATTGTGATATACAAAGATAATCCATCCCGCCAAAGATAAGACTCCATGATTCTGATGTAATATGTCATACAATACAAATTCAGGTGTTACATGTTTGATGATTATTGAATTTAAAAATCTCACGGATAATTATCATTCGATGACCACCGTCTATATCCTCTTTGAAATACAATAAGAATACTAAACTCACGTCAGCTAGTGCTAGGCATAGTACTTTGAATATTAAAACCCGATCAGCCATCTGCAGTTCTTGGAATTATATAGGAAAAGCTTGTATCTGTAGGTAGTGGATAAGAATTATGTATTCTTCTAGCATTTCCCCGTAATTTCCGCAAGTAATTGAGATATTTTCCACTGCATTTACCGTAAGCAAAGTATTCTGTAACATCATAAGTCTCGCGGGTATTGATTATGTTTTCTTTAAAAGATTTTCTCGGAAAATAACTATAACTACATATTCATGAAATTGTATTGTACAGTAAACCTGTACCAGTGTATGAGTAGCAGAGAGAAGATTATGTATGTATATTGATTCAAATGATACGATACAATCATGCGTACAACATGTGAATGATATACATATGTTGTGCATCTACTTGTTGATGCATAATAGCATCAGTCTGGAGAAAAAACATTGATAGTAAATAGAACCTGGTAAAACCCGCATAAATATTTCGAAAAACGCGGTTGCTAATAGGGTTTCCGCAAATGCTGCATCAGCAAATTACGTCTATGATGTGGAAATAAACAACATAACAGGGGCAATATATAAGCAGCAGAAATACGCTGGGAGGACAAAGTTGAAATTGACTCGCCGAGTTATTACCAAGTTCTTCTTCTTGCCCGAAAGGATATCAGTAAGGATCGTTTTGCTGTCTTTATAAATTTTCGATTTATACCCATAGTCTTGTAGAAATGTAATGGAAACGTAACACGTTGCAAGTTTCACGTGAAACAACCTTTAATGCGTTCTCTCAAACCGATATAGAATTTTGAGGTTTCGTGTTTAATATCCAGTTTCTAAACGACACTATACCATCATGCATGAAAGAATCTACGTACAAAAAATTAAATTTACATCGTGAGTTTTTGTAAAAAATAACCCGCTGAGTTTCATTCAAATTTAAATTGGCCATGAAAAAAGCACCCCTCTACTTGGTCAGGTCACAATCAGATTTACTCTCGGAAATTATACCCTTAATGTATAGGTATACTTAATCTTTTGGATTTGCAATTGCTGCGATGTGTATGTATACATCATCATGTTAGCAGTAGGTATACATCACTGTATAAAAATCAGTGCTGGGAATATCAATACATTATGCATGATAGAAAAACCCGTTAGTCTGCTTCAAAGTTGTTAGAAATTCAGTTCTGTATATGCCTGTAATCTCCGAAACATGAAAATGCATAAAAATCATATCACGGCTCGTGGTCCCGTCAGAGCAATTCGCACTTGGCATCGTGAGTGAGTAGATGTGTTTAAAGTTTGAGAGGGTATCATATTCCAATTTGGATAAAACCCCTTTGATTTTCTCAAAATACCTAGCAGCATATCGTGAACAGGTTCAACTAACGTGTGTAGATTCATAGCGAGGTTGAGATCCATCTGCTTGTAGCACCTGATAGCTGAATAAAGAAATTCGCAGTACCTTTTGCAATCATGTTAAAAAAAAAACAAATAAAAGTTACGAAATTAACTCTTCAACTCCTCCAGGTGATTCGTCAGATACAATTCTTTAAACTCTGTATCCAATTTGACAGTTTCAGATAAAACATCGCACAATGGCTAAATTCAGTGTGAGAATCTTGACCGCTCTTTTCATCGTCGCCATGATATTCGCATTCTTAGGAACAGCGAATGCTTGTGTTACGAATTCTTGGGTTAGTATAAACATAAAATTTGATGATAAATCATTTCCCAACAAAGCGTATCTAGCATGGACGATAATTAATTAATGCTTTCAAAATAAGAAGTCGATCAGCTATTATCTTGAAACTATTTTGAAAATCCGTCGACTCGATACGTTCTTTTCACACCCAAGCCGATATTAATCGCATGTACATCTTTGCATATGGTTTCAGTGTCAGCCAGATGGAAGTACACCCTGCTGTAGCGGCTATTGTCACAAGGAACCAGGCTGGGCACGTGGCTACTGCAGAAACCGATAAAATCCTGAATACGTGTGACGAGCCGCTCCACTTGTTGCACCGGCGCGGACCCATATCCACACGATTCCTCATGTCTTCGCAATAATATTATTTTAAAAACTATTCTTATTATCGGTGTAACACATGAAGGAATGAAATAAAATTGTGCAACAAAAAATATACACGGATTATTAATGTCGGAGAAAATAATCTCTCTACCTATTCACGACATCCTGCTATGTATTTTGAGAAAATCGAAGCGAAAGTCTTGTTGGGAGTATACGGTCAATTTTATCTGCATTAAGTATTTCAATGAAAATTGTTGGAAATAGTGAAAAAATATTTTTATTGTGGAAAAAAGACTATGTATCTGACTTTGTATCGAGGAATTCAAATATCTGAAGAGGACACTTCTGTAGACTGTAAAGTGATCGTTGTATTGATATTGTACTAATAATTTATTGGTATTGTCTGCACTGATTTGTACCTACTGCTCACATGATAATGGATACAGTACATCACAGCAATTGCAAATCCAAAAGATTAATACGAATTAGGGGTATTTTCAATAGTAAATCTGACCATGAACCTACCAAGAAAGGGGGTGTTTGTACCCTGGCCTATTTAAATTTGAATGAAACTCAGCAGGATATTTTTTACAAAAACTCACGGTGTAAATTCAATTTTTTGTACGTAGATTCTTTCATGCATGATGGTATAGTGTCGTTTAGAAACTGGATATTAAACACGAAACCTCAAAATTCTATATCGGTTTGAGAGAACGCATTAAAGATTGTTTCACGTGAAACTTGCAA
The DNA here is from genome assembly GCA_963924015.1 of Macrophya annulata. Lineage (NCBI taxonomy): Eukaryota > Metazoa > Arthropoda > Insecta > Hymenoptera > Tenthredinidae > Macrophya > Macrophya annulata. The sequence goes on from OZ001258.1 coordinate 4,485,278, forward strand.
CGTGTTATGTTTCCATTGCATTTCTACGAGACTATGCGTATAAATCGAAAATTTATAAAGACAGCAAAACGATACTTACTGATATCCTTCCGGGCAAGGAGAAGAACTTGGTAATAACTTGGTGAGTCAATTTCAACTTTGTCCTCCCAGCGTATTTCTGCTGCTTATATATTGCCCCTGTTATGTTGTTTATTTCCACATCATAGGCGTAATTTGCTGATGTAGCATTTGCGGAAACCCTATTAGCAACCGCGTATTTCGAGATATTTATACGAGTTTTACCGGGTTCTATTTACTATCAATGTTTTTCCTCCAGATTATTGCTATTATGCATCAAAAAGTAGATGCACAACATATGTATATCATTCACATGTTGTATGCATGATTGTATCGTATCATTTGAATCGATATACATACATAATCTTCTCTCTTCTATTCATACACTGGTACAGGTGTACTGTACAATCGCCTTAAACTCAACCTGAATCATCGTGAATTTTATGAATATGTAGTCATAGTTATTTTCCGAGAAAATCTTTAAAAAAAAACATAATTAATACCCGCAAGACTTATGAAGTTACAGAATGTACTTTGCTTACGGAAAGTGCAGGGGAAAATATCTCAATTACTTGCGGAAATTACGGGGAAATACTAGAAGAATGCATAATTCTTATACACCACCTCCAGATACAAGCTTTTCTAATATAATTTCAAGAACTGCAGATGGCTGATCGAATTTTAATATTCAAAGTACTATACCTAGCACTAGCTGACGTGAGTTTAGTATTCTTATTGTATTTCAAACAGAATATAGACGGTGGTCATCGAATGATAATTATCCGTGAGATTTTTAAATTCAATAATTATCAAACATGTAACACCTGAATTTGTATTGTATGACATATTACATTAGAATCATGAGGTCTCATCTTTGGCGGGATAGATTTTCTTTGCATATCACAAGACTGTTTACCAAAGTTTACCGTTTTTTAAGTTGAAAACAATCAATTTCGGAAAGAAATCAATTAAAAGATAATAATAATGTGAAGAAATCAGTTTGCCCAATTTGTACAAGGTATAGATGCATGGTCTGAAATTGGAACTTTCAGAAATCTGAAATTTAAAAATTTGAAAGCACAGCTTATACATGATTAAAAAACCACATGCGTGTGTTAGTAATCCAGAAAACTAAAATTAATTACGAACAAATAAAATCTGAATCTTCTGAACTGAAACCAGATAAACAAATTTTTATTTCCAATCTTTAATTTACAATCGTAAGCTTACTGTATTAATACTAGGATTTTCCTGCTTTTATATTATTTTGATCCCTGCTCTTCTTTCGCATCAATTGATCTGCGATTACGTCTCTCTGTCAATATTATAGGCAGTGTTTAATAATGTTTTGAACTACCACAACGCAATAGAATTATATCTCTGACAGAGAAAGCACAAATAAATCATATATTTTTATTTTGATGACAGAGGTCAAGACATTATTGACGATCTCAAACCTGGGAAATCCTGAAATTTTTTGATCAATTTTGAAATAATGTAATGCAAATAAAATGACCCGTATAGCCTCGAACAGCAGACGTGCTGACGAGCGAGATAACCTCTGCATTATCTTCTCGGATAATTACAGGAGAATGATCAAGAAAAATATATTTTATTTTTTTTTATCATGAAATTATACAGATACAAATCTGTCCGATGTATCTATCAAAGTTCTTCACTCCCACAATAACATATAAAATTTTGAAACAAATCCGTCGAGTCAATCCTTAGAAAAAAAAATTATTTTATATTGATTAGAAAGATTCATACTGTGATTGTGTTGGTAATGCAGATTCTTAGATCAGATTGCTACTGACTATACGGGCACTGTCGATAACCAAACAGATTTCTTCACATTTTATTTACCTTTTAATTAATTCTCTTTCAGAATTGATTATTTTCAACTAGAAGAACGGGTAACTTTGGTAAATAGTATTGTGATATGCAAAGATAATCCATCCCGCCAAAGATAAGACTCCATGATTCTGATGTAATATGTCATACAATACAAATTCAGGTGTTACATGTTTGATGATTATTGAATTTAAAAATCTCACGGATAATTATCATTCGATGACCACCGTCTATCTCCTCTTTGAAATACAATAAGAATACTAAACTCACGTCAGCTAGTGCTAGGCATAGTACTTTGAATATTAAAATTCGATCAGCCATCTGCAGTTCTTGGAATTATATAGGAAAAGCTTGTATCTGTAGGTAGTGGATAAGAATTATGTATTCTTCTAGCATTTCCCCGTAATTTCCGCAAGTAATTGAGATATTTTCCACTGCATTTACCGTAAGCAAAGTATTCTGTAACATCATAAGTCTCGCGGGTATTGATTATGTTTTCTTTAAAAGATTTTCTCAGAAAATAACTATAACTACATATTCATGAAATTGTATTGTACAGTAAACCTGTACCAGTGTATGAGTAGCAGAGAGAAGATTATGTATGTATATTGATTCAAATGATACGATACAATCATGCGTACAACATGTGAATGATATACATATGTTGTGCATCTACTTGTTGATGCATAATAGCATCAGTCTGGAGGAAAAACATTGATAGTAAATAGAACCTGGTAAAACCCGCATAAATATTTCGAAAAACGCGGTTGCTAATAGGGTTTCCGCAAATGCTGCATCAGCAAATTACGCCTATGATGTGGAAATAAACAACATAACAGGGGCAATATATAAGCAGCAGAAATACGCTGGGAGGACAAAGTTGAAATTGACTCGCCGAGTTATTACCAAGTTCTTCTTCTTGACAGGAAGGATATCAGTAAGTATCGTTTTGCTGTCTTTATAAATTTTCGATTTATACTCATAGTCTTGTAGAAATGCAATGGAAACATAACACGTTGCAAGTTTCACGCGAAACAATCTTTAATGCGTTCTCTCAAACCGATATAGAATTTTGAGGTTTCGTGTTTAATATCCAGTTTCTAAACGACACTATACCATCATGCATGAAAGAATCTACGTACAAAAAATTAAATTTACATCGTGAGTTTTTGTAAAAAATAACCCGCTGAGTTTCATTCAAATTTAAATTGGCCATGAAAAAAGCACCCCTCTACTTGGTCAGGTCACAATCAGATTTACTCTCGGAAATTATACCCTTAATGTATAGGTATACTTAATCTTTTGGATTTGCAATTGCTGCGATGTGTATGTATACATCATCATGTTAGCAGTAGGTATACATCACTGTATAAAAATCAGTGCTGGGAATATCAATACATTATGCATGATAGAAAAACCCGTTAGTCTGCTTCAAAGTTGTTAGAAATTCAGTTCTGTATATGCCTGTAATCTCCGAAACACGAAAATGCATAAAAATCATATCACGGCTCGTGGTCCCGTCAGAGCAATTCGCACTTGGCATCGTGAGTGAGTAGATGTGTTTAAAGTTTGAGAGGGTATCATATTCCAATTTGGATAAGACCCCTTTGATTTTCTCAAAATACCTAGCAGCATATCGTGAACAGGTTCAACTAACGTGTGTAGATTCATAGCGAGGTTGAGATCCATCTGCTTGTAGCACCTGATAGCTGAATAAAGAAATTCGCAGTACCTTTTGCAATCATGTTAAAAAAAAAACAAATAAAAGTTACGAAATTAACTCTTCAACTCCTCCAGGTGATTCGTCAGATACAATTCTTTAAACTCTGTATCCAATTTGACAGTTTCAGATAAAACATCGCACAATGGCTAAATTCAGTGTGAGAATCTTGACCGCTCTTTTCATCGTCGCCATGATATTCGCATTCTTAGGAACAGCGAATGCTTGTGTTACGAATTCTTGGGTTAGTATAAACATAAAATTTGATGATAAATCATTTCCCAACAAAGCGTATCTAGCATGGACGATAATTAATTAATGCTTTCAAAATAAGAAGTCGATCAGCTATTATCTTGAAACTATTTTGAAAATCCGTCGACTCGATACGTTCTTTTCACACCCAAGCCGATAATAATCGCATAGATCTTTGCATATGGTTTCAGTGTCAGCCAGATGGAAGTACACCCTGCTGTAGCGGCTATTGTCACAAAGAACCCGGCTGGGCACGTGGCTACTGCAGAAACCGATAAAATCCTGAATACGTGTGACGAGCCGCTCCACTTGTTGCACCGGCGCGGGTCCATATCCACACGATTCCTCATGATTTCGCAATAATATTATTTTAAAAACTATTTTTATTATCGGTGTAACACATGAAGGAATGAAATAAAATTGTGCAACAAAAAATATACACGGATTATTAATGTCGGAGAAAATAATCTCTCTACCTATACGTCGAACACGGAATCGGAAATCCATTTTTCCTCAAAATAAAATTTTATTGTACTGGAAAACTTTTTTCAGAACTGAATATGCACCCAACAGGTAGTGTATAGCGTTTCCACTGAACTAGTGGAAAGTGCAATAGGTTCTACATCTTCGTTCCCAGCATCGTATTTTTAACCAAAGTAAGATTTTTCAAACTTTTATGTGCAGCTAATGAGCAAACAAACATAAGATTACAAAAATGTGCATCATTGCACTGTTCCCATTTTTCTTGATATTGCGCTTGTCCCTTTCATAGTGTACGCGGCAGTCAACGGGGTAATACGACGTCGTGGCGTCAACGAGTTCACATGGGAGCTCTGTTACGACTTTGATAGATATCTCATTAGAAACATTCCGAACGCAGAAGAGTTGCTTGCTGAAATATACGCACTGAATTTTTCCTGTGCAGTCGAATGGGACTGGAAAAATTTGAAAAATACGGTCGAATGGGAGTTAGGGAGAATTTGGAAAACGGCAACTTGGAAATATTTCTTAAAAATAAATAATCGAGTTTATTCATTTGCTGCTTGAGATACGTGTCATCTTTTCATATAAATCACATTCATATTACATAGTACAATAATATACTACCTAATGCAATTATTTTAAAAATGTATACATACATATGCACTTGAATAAAGATTATTATTATAATATGAAAAATATTCAAATTAAAATCTACAAATTAATTATCCGAAATTATATATAAGAAAAATTTATGTGCAATAACAAGGTCATTAAAACACCGTAAAATAATATTTATTTAATTTTTTACTCTTTTTAGGTTATCATTAAGTGGCCGGACTGCGTACAGATACTGTGCATCTCTGCAAAATACAGTAATATATCGTTAGATTACTATATAACAATAAATAAATACATAAATAAATATCTGCTCGGAGTATTCATATTGAATCGCGTTGACGTAACCCCCCATATTAACTGTTCAACGCCACGTGGGCCAAAGAGTATAAGATAGAGGAGAAGCTGCCATAAGGCTGCAATGTAAATTAAGGATATACGAGTTTCAGCGCCGTCTGTCGAGTGGGACTGATAAACTATTTGAAAAGGGCGGGGTATTCAAAGAAGAATATTCTACCAAATAGAACGCAGACAACTTAACATAACAAGGAATGGTAGAAAAATCTCATAAACACAAAATACATGACACTTTCTCTTTATTAATCAGAATAAACTGGAATAAAATGACAAATGTCTTACAAATGTATACATCGAGAAATATGTGAATTACAAAAATTTTGTCATTTTCTTGATTTCTTGGTTCTTCTTCGCAATATTACTATTTTTTACACTTATAATTGCCCGGTACTTGGGCAAACTCTCGCCATTTTTTACACCTGTAAACGAGTAATGGAAGAGTTATTAAAGAATACCCTCTTCAAAGCTGAGTACGAAATCACAGTCGTCTTTTTACTTCAATAACATACGTGGCACCGAACCATATTTATCTGTTTTATTACACAAAATACTCTGCTCTATCTTATACTCTTTATTTACAATATTAACTTGACGCGTCCTTTGCAACAATGGCGACGGGCGACGCTATGCAACGCTATGTTTGCAACCGGTGGACACGGTATCGGCAAGGGGCTAGAGAGGTGGAGAGGGGTAAATAATTTCCAGACCGAGCCGTCGTAGCGCTGCGTATCGTATATCCCCAGCTTCTCCTCTATCCTATACTCTTTGACGTGGGCCACTGAAAATTCTACTGCTGGTAGAGGTAGTCAACTTGCGGTCGTTGCTCAGTGCTCTGAAGTGGTCGAAGTGATGAATCTTTTTCCCGGCAGTTGTGCCAGATATCGGTCTTATCGACAGGCGGTAAGACCGACCGACCAACGGTAAGACCGGTATCTCGCATGACTGCCGGGAAAAAGATTCATCACTTTGACCGCGAGATGGCGATACCATTTCAGAGCACTGATCAACGACCGCAAGTTGACTACCTCTACCAGCAGTAGAATTTTCAGTGGCCCACGTGGCGTTAAACAGTTAACATGGGGGGTTGCGTCAACGCGATTCAATATGAATACTCCGAGCAGATATTTATTTATGTATTTATTTATTGTTATATAGTAACCTAACGATATATTACTGTATTCTGCAGAGATGCACAGTATCTGTATGCAGTCCGGCCACTACTAACCTAAAAAAAATACGAAATGAAATAAATATTATTTTGCGGTGTTTTAATGGCATTGTTATTGCACATCAATTTTTCTCATATATAATTTTGGATAATTGAATTGTAGATTTTAATTTTGATATTTTTCATATTATAATAATGATAATAATCTTTATTCAAGCGCATATGTATTTACGTGAGTTCAAACATCACGATAAAACTGCACTTATTGTATATTTATTATTTCCATATTCATTTATTACAGATATCTTGCTTATAGCTTGACAAAAAAGTATATCTATTATTATTATTATTTCATCTTCTGATACCCTGACCCTATGAATATAAATCATAGGTAAGTATAATATTCATTTTTGTCCTAAAATAAAGTTTAACTGAGCTGTGGTTTATAGCTTATCTATTTTCAAACTCATCAAAGTTCTCATTGAGCTTTAGCTACGCATTATAGTTTCTCTGTATTGAGATTATGCACTTAATCAACTGCGGAATCGTTAATATCGGGGAATGAAATTTTACTCAGAAATCTTACGAGGATAATTAATTGATAAACATTGATAGATTTGACAACTGCGTGTACCATGTTGCAGGCAACTCGTGTAACAGGAACGTAGCACGGGTTGCCTGCAACATGGTGCACGTAGTTATCACATCTATCCTAGATGGCGCTACCATCTTTCACCCCGTAAACTAATTTCGGGCGGCAATCTATTTGAATTCTCCGCATCGTAATGCTTATGAATCAATTATCCTTGTAAGATAGTTGAAAAAAATTTCATTCCCTAATATTAACGATTCCGCAGTTGATTAGGCGCATTATCCTGATATTGAGAATCTATCATACGTAGCTAAAGTTTAATGAGAGCTTTAATGAGTTCGAAAGTAGGTAAGCTGTAAACCACGTCTCAATTAAACTTTATTCTAGGACAAGAATGAATATTATACTTACGCATGATTTATATTCACAGGATCGGGGTATCAGAAGATGAAATTATAATAATAATAATAGATTTACTTTTTTGTCAAGCTATAAGCAAGATTTCTGTAATAAATAAATATGGAAATAACGAATGTATAATAAGTACAGTTTTATCGTGATGTTTCAACTAACATACACTAGCAATTTTCAGAGTTTGCAAAAGTTTCAGTCGAAAAATTGCTTCTGGTATCAAGAGAACATCTGACCCGAAGAAGTGTGCTGCAATTGTTGGCGGGAAAAATCAGGAGCATATGTCTAAGCAGGCATGCATTCGTATAGATATGTCTCTCTACATCTCTCATTAGCTTACGAAATCTAGAGTTTTTGAAATTTTAAGTCGAAAAATCGCTCCTGGTATCAGGAGAACATCTGACCCGAGGAGGTGTGCTGAAATTTTTGGCGGGAAAAATCAGGGGCATGTATCTGAGCAGGCATGCATTCGCATCGATGTGTCTCTCTGTATCTCTCATTAGCTTACGAAATTTAGAGTTTTTGAAATTTTAAGTCGAAAAATCGCTCCTGGTATCAGGAGAACATCTGACCCGAGGAGGTGTGCTGAAATTTTTGGCGGGAAAAATCAGGGGCATGTGTCTGAGCAGGCATGCATTCGCATCGATGTGTCTCTCTGTATCTCTCATTAGCTTACGAAATTTAGAGTTTTTGAAATTTTAAGTCGAAAAATCGCTCCTGGTATCAGGAGAACATCTGAGCCGAGGAGGTGTGCTGAAATTTTTGGCGGGAAAAATCAGGGGCATGTATCTGAGCAGGCATGCATTCGCATCGATGTGTCTCTCTGTATCTCTCATTAGCTTACGAAATTTAGAGTTTTTGAAATTTTAAGTCGAAAAATCGCTCCTGGTATCAGGAGAACATCTGACCCGAGGAGGTGTGCTGAAATTTTTGGCCGGAAAAATTGGCCGCTTTTATATCTATATGCAACCCGTACGCCATTAGTATAATATCTGACTCAAGATTGTAAATCGAAAAATTGCGCCGTGTCTTCTTGAGATTATTATAATTTACTTACCTTATTCAATACCTGAAATAAAGAGTAACAGGAAGGGTTGAGTGGAAAATAACGAAGTAATTAATTATAGGTATATCTGGGAATTTATTTCTGTAGCATCGATACAATATTTCTCATTATCAATGTTATGTATGTAACATACATACATACAAAATGTAGTTATTTCTTATGAGTAAATATACATATACGCATCGCAAATCATAAACTATATCTTTATTTGCTTACTGTTATACAAGTTCTTATAGTATACCTAAACTACATTCTGTCTCACAGAGATTCTTCTCTTGAGTTTTGTCTGGCAGTCGCGTCAGTGATTCGATTGCCAGACAAAAATCCCCCAATTTTGAAAATTAACGTACTGCTTGTTTAATATTCACGCGATAACTTTTCTGCGTTTGGAATATTTCTAATGAAATGTCCGTCAAAGTCGTCATAGAGCTCTCATGTGAACTCGTTGACGCCACGAGGCCGTGTTACCGCGTTGACTAGCTCTGACCTTATGAAAAGAACAAGCCCTGCGATATCAAGAAGAATAGTTACCCGTGGACTTGGTATGAAGGGACAAGGCCAGGAAAATAATTCTTCAAACTACAGACCTCTGAACCACAAAACATTATCCCTAAATACCACACGGATCAAGAATATACATAATAGGCTACCTCCGATGACGGAATAAGCCTTGGAAAAAGAAGAAAAAGATATACAGATTGGATTTTTTTTCTTTGTTTGTTCTTTCTGCAATTATTGGGAAAATATTCAAATTTTCTTTGTGAAAATGGTCAATCAATCACCAACAAACGATTGGACGGACTGACAAACTACTTTTGCTACACTACATCGATGCACCTTAATGCATGCAACTCACACGACATAATTATTGTGATATCTAACTTACGGTTAGTCAACTCCAAATCCCTGTATCGTGGAATTTGGAACTTCTTGCTGCATCAGAATTATTCCACTGATTAGCTGTTTTGGGTAGTATTATAGCGCTAATATTATAATTCTGCAAGACTGCTTTATAAACACTTCACAGACACGATAGATAAATTTAATAATATATTAGCTGAATGGGGAGAAGCTTAAATATACGCTTGATTCTTCAAGTTGATAAATGTTTATATTTCGATATAGGTATAATAATTAAATGGAAAAAAAAAACAATTTATACAAAAATCGCCGTAGGCGCAGAGATTACTAACATCATTATATTGATGAAATTCTATGAAGACTTTTAATTTCTAATCAAATGTCTTGATAATGTGCTGCGTATTTCATTAAATAATATTCTTCTATTCCATTAAACAGACGTTTTCTCACTTAGTTTCTTTAGATCTACTTATAATCAATATGAGATAATAATTTTGCGATAAATGTTAATGACATAACTTGTATGATAAAAAAGTAAACGATCAAAACAACCCTTGCACAGAAAGATATTTTTGTTTCCAATTTTTTGTTACAATACAAAATATATAGAATTTTTGAAATTCAGTTCCTCAAAGCTTGGAAATAAAATAATTTTAAATATCCTGATTTTTTCAACAAAATATTTCAATCTGTTTTTTAAATGAACAAACCCTGTCTACTCGACGATTTTACATTCTTAAACTCACCTATCATCAAATATTATTCACATTCTATTACACTTTCACTCTTACAGACCTTTCCAAGCCTAAAGTCTCCAATTAGAGATTCTTGAACATACATACATAACTAAAGTAGATACGTTATACACAATTAGCACAAGCAAATGATATGCTCTGATTTACAGAATATTGACCATATAATTATTTAACGTATGTTATTGCAACTGCTAGAAAAAAGTGTTAAAGCAGTAAATGAGAAATTGAATATTACAATAATAATTATGCCAAGTGTATATTATTATAGACTATCTATGTGGATCTAAAGATTTCCGCATTTCCGAACTAAAACCTTCATCAAACTTCTGTCAATCGCATTATTTGTACATCTATATACTAAGTAGCTTGTTGTTATCTATTAGGCCTTTCCTCTTCTATTGCTGCTATCAATCGCTGACGTGTTTTCTTGTTGTTTTGACATCCACAAGATATAAGACCAATCAAATGTTTTGTAGAATATTCCTGTAATGAATGTCGAATTATTAATAAAATAAAAAACCCACATAGCATGTAAAAAAAAATGATAATAAATTGTTATATAATTACAATAAATACCTTGTGTTGTTTTACCCATTCTTCTAAAATATTTTCGGGTAAATAATACGCCTTAACATATGCCTCGACGTATTCTCTGTGCGGCATTGGTCTTAGAGAAGTTAATTTTTCAAACTTTGACATTAATTGAGTAAAATCTAACTGCATCAGTGCTCTGCCACCGTTCGAACATTTCTTGGCATTCGAGAATCTGAAAATATGAGAATCAAAAGTATTTAATTATTCTCATAACTGGATACCATAATTCTATGAATTCAGATATTATATTTTAAGATTTTTTACCCTTCGACCAAGGTATGCGTGATCAAATGCGCGACATTCTCCCAAACAGATTTGTACACCATATTCGGCAGCGGTATTCTATTGCCAATTTCGTCTAGCCGCATACTTAAAATTTGTATATCCTATAAAAAGATAGAAAATTTTATTAACATTTATGTATTTTTCAAAAATAATTACTACTAAAACTTATACACTCACCCGTAACAAACTGTCTATGTAATTGCTATGCTGGGACATAACGTCCCTGACTTCCCAATTGACTTTTCCCATCATAGACAATATGCTCCCAACGTCAAAGGCTTGAGATGCAGCAGCCATATAGACTGGTTTCCTAAGATCTGTAGCCGACGCGATAGTTTGTGAATAAAATTGATGTAAAAATCCGTGGCAGGGGGATGCTACTAAGTGTTCCAAATAAGGCCTCAAAATTTCGTACTGTTGTCCCAAAAATATGAGAGATTCAACAGCTATCACTCGCTTAATAAGACCGTGAATTTTTTCTGGCTGAGTCAAATTCACTATTGATGAAAGACTTGGCTGAGTTACTTTATGCAACTGAGATCCACCCTCAGTAATATTCGAATTATCAGATACTAAAGCCTCTCGTATTCTAGCCAAAGTTAATTTTAGTTTTGGAGTGTATAAAGAGTCGCTATTTATTTGCTGAAATAAAATTCATTTGGTTTTATGATGATCAATATAATGAGTTTAAATAATTTTAAAATTATTCTAAAACCCACCAAGTCAGAAGTAAAAAACGTGTGGACAGTGTAAAGACAAAGTTCAAAAAACTGTGTCATATTTTGTATAACGGTAACAGCAATAGATCTGAATAATCTAGACATTTGAAGATACTTTCCACACACTCTGAGCACACTCAAAGTCGTGTTTGTTACCATAGGCCCGTTACATTTTGCTTTATGTTTCTTCTTAGCTGGTTTTGTTTGCTCCGGTTCATCGACAAAATCGCATTTTAATTCCTCTGGGATATCGTCATCAGAATCTTCAGAAAAATATCCAGAAGGTTCGTCCTGTAAAGGATAATAATTAATCAAACTCTCCCTTTCTCTCCCTCTTTCAAAATCAAAGATTTTCTACCAAAAGTAAATAGATTTCTCAATTTTTACGTATCGTTGAGATATCAATATGCGAAACTTACTCCGATATTAGCCAGAATATCTTCGTCCGTAGTTTCATCAAGGATAAAATCAAACGGAGTTACACCATTCTCTAAATATCTTTGTACCAATCCACCGACGACAGAACTACCGTCTTGACTTAGATTAGATTCATCGGGACTGTTGCGAGTTTTACAGCTGTTTAATACCGTTTTCATACTTTTAAATTCTTGCAATTGTGTTACAACAAACGACGGTTTTACGGGACAAAGTTCCCAGCCATCGTTCTCCAAAAATATCTTAAGCTCGTCCAATCGAGAAGCGTGGTAATGAGCAAAGTAGGAAGAACACTGTTTTCTGATAGATTCTTGTAGATTCTCTGACTGGCTTGCGCACAGTTCTTCACCAACTTCTATTAATCTATGAAAAATATAAGAGGATTAATTGAATTATCCAGAATTAAACTTTGAGGATGAATGATCGATGATTTTGCTGTTAATATCTCAGCCTCTCACCTATGAACAATTCCCAAAATTTGTACAAACTGTTCAAATTTGAAATACGCTAAATCAGCTCCCATCAAATAAGTAGATATCTTTATTTCAACGTCATGCCACATTCTTGCCATTCCATTCTCTAACTTCTGTTTAACATATTGTTTGTTAAATGTGGCTTCCAGATCTTTATGATCGCTTTGTGTCGACCAATTTTCGTTTGCATTATGCCAATTAACAACTTGACAATATGAGCTCAAAATAGCCCAAAGAGATTTGCACAATTCTATTAAACAGGCGAGGAAATATTCGTGGGAAACTGACTGACAGAGCTGTTTATACTGCCGCTTCATATCGCCGCCAGCAAATGCGTGGACAGCCATGAAAGCCATGTTATGAATTGCCGCTGTAAAGTGCATGTGAAGTTGGTCCATAGCTGTTTGCGTCTTTCCCAAAAGCCTGTACGCTCCTTGCACTGATAAATACGTCCCGACTTCAAACTCTGTACACATTTTGGCCAGCGTTTGATCCAGGGTTTCTTCTGCCTGTTCTAAAGTGTCTTGCAGCTTTCCGTTGAGTGCAGCTACACAGTGGAAATGTTTATACCTTTCCGCTGCACTCTGGCATTCCAGAAGAAGGGATATTGCTCCTGGGTAATTTCCCTCATTTAATAACTCCTGAAGACGATCCTCAGTTCGTTGCTGCGCTTTCAAAAATAAAGTTTTCATTTTTAGATACAAATATAGAAATATGAGGTGTTAAAAATTGGTTTTGCTCGTCTTTAGGCCTTCCTCAACGACTCTGTAATGTCTATTTAAACTCACCAGAGTTTTAATGGTGTTTAAACTATGCAAAAGCCCTTGAACAACTTGTTTCTTTTGGTAATTAGCTAAAATCCCAAGACTAGCAGTAGTGAATTGTTTTTTAGCCAGGCTCAGATCGGTCCTTCCAGTTCTGCATATTTCTAAAGCGTTTTGGAGCTCTTCTTGAATGTATAAAATCCTCTCAAATTCCTCCTTGCATGAACTCTGTTTCTGCAATATGAGCTGCAATACTTTTTTAGAAACTACTTGATGCTCTTGTTTTAGTCTTTTGTAGTCCCTTTCTATTGCTTTGGAGTTTAAAACCTCTGGTAACTTTTGTAACTCGTGACGACAACAGTCTAAACAATCGTCAGTCCTGTAATATATAGGCTCAATTGATTCTAGGATATCTTGGTCCGGCAACAACTCGCTTTCTGTCGATTGACTAGCTTCGGAATTGATATCACCATAGCTATGAGATTCGGTCGGGTTTAACAGATCTGGATTCAGACCCATAGATGGTATTTTAGTCTGATTCTGAAAACAATACACAATTTTATATAAATATATATTTGTTCTAACTTGAAAAAACCTGTTTTCAAAGGTCTTATTCTTTGTGATAAATTAAGATCTAATAAGTTACAAAAAAATGAAATGAAATTCCACTTTACAGTAGTATATTGATTTAATGAAAAATGATATTATGAATAGTTGACATTTGATGTTTGTGAAGTTTGGTTATGTTTGGATTTATTGAATTGATATTCAACCTTGGCTTGTTACGTTTAACATGGTGAAAAGTTTCTTTATTGGAATTGTAATACGACCGCGTTTAATGAAGTTTGTCAAAATTATTCGGTATTTTGATGAATTATAACCGATCGGATAAACGTTAGAGGGAACAAGACATGAATAATAAATAATTAAAGGTCTAAGGCAGTAGTTTGAAAACCTGATGCGAATTATTCGCTGGTCATTAATCGAAATTTGTAAATAAATAAAAACTGAACAATTGTGTAATAAGGTATTACTACAACTCATAACTGACCTGTTTATAAAGCAGTCCTAAAAACTTGAACTTTATGTCCTCCATGACGATGTGTTTCTTCCTCAGAACTGTCACTTTATTTTCACCCATTTATCAGATGATTAATCAGACCATTATCAAATTAAACTAATAAATCATTATTCGCCGCGACTGCAACTCGTACCAATCATTTCTCGAAGGAGATATTTTTTTTAATTGTTTTCTTCTCGTTTCTTTATTATTTCTCTCTTTTTATGCACAGCATGTAGTGAGTGTGTCATATGTCATATGTGGAGAATCTGGTAAATGACTAACTAAAATGAAAAGATAAGAAATGATATCGAAATTTTTATCCACTTGAAGATATACAGTTGTGTAGCGGTCTCTGGTGGTTATTCGTATAAATAAAACGACAACGATAATGGGGATTGGCTCCACCTTGCGGGCGGTAAGAGTTATTAGTTTAAAAATAGAATAAGTCGAACAACGGAACAACTGACTAATTACAATCGATTATCTCCGAATGACAGGGAGGTTTAAAAATAATAATAGATAATTAGACTCGACGACAGGGATGAATAATTACGGATTTACGTCGTAATAACAACCTATACTCGGTTATGATTACAGTGAAGCGAACGAACTGCAACATAATGTCATCATACTAGGTTATGTAACAGTATTTTTTTTTTATAAAACTTCCACTCGATAACATCTTTTAGTTTCAATTCAACTTCAGAAGAAGAAACTTCATATACTCGTGAAAAATTATTTTCTTATCCCATTTAAAAAATGTTCCGTAGAATATATCGTTATAAAACGTCGACAATAAACGGTTCATTTTTGTCCACGGAATCAGCGACAGTAGCTAAACAACAAACCTCGGTAAACGTAAAAAAAGAAAAAAAAAAAAAATAAAAGAAGCAAGAACGAAAAAAACAAGTTTTTAAAATAATAATCATTTTTTGTATCATATCGTATTTAATTTTATCACACAGATAGAAAAGTTTCGAGAACGTTTAAGGAACGATACAAACGGCAGCATCCTTACTGACACTTTTGGAAGAAAACATACTTATCTAAGAATATCTTTGACTGAACGTTGCAACTTGCGATGTGAGTCAGAAAAAAGATAAAAAGATTTAAAAAAAATAAATAAATAAATAACACCTCACTTATTAAAATCTGAAAAATTTATCGATTAAATCATTACAATTTTTAGGCACTTATTGCATGCCTGCAGACGGCGTTACGTTGACTAAAAAAGACGGTATTTTAACGACTGATGAAATTGTACAAATTGCAAATATCTTTGTTAAAGAAGGTGTTGATAAAATACGTCTTACAGGGGGCGAGCCAACAGTTCGTAAAGATATAGTAGATATAATTGGTAAGTAGCTTTGTCTACTCTACAAATGATGTAATTTTAATGAAGGAATTTATTTATTTTTTTATTTTATTGCATTTTAGGTCGACTGAAAGAGTTGAATGGACTGAAACAAGTCACTATGACTACTAACGGATTGACTCTTACAAGGCAACTGCCAACTCTTCAAAGAGTCGGTTTAGATGGACTTAATATTTCATTAGATACTCTGAGGGAGGATCGTTTTGAAAAGTTCACTAGACGGAAAGGGTGGCCTAGAGTCATCGCAGCTATTGATTTGGCTGTTCAGTTGGGATACAATCCAGTAAAAGTGAGATAATAAAAAATAAATAAAAATGAGATGAAAAGAAATAAATACAGTAACAAAAATACAAACAGTATTTTTCGACCCAACTCTTCATCATCTTGGAGACCCATCCAATCACTGAAAATATTATCAATGAATATATACGTATATAAAGAATACATATTCTCAGTTGAAAAGTTTCCTCACCTAAAAGTTCAATTTTTTTTGTATGGTTGAAAGAAACTGTCAAATTGAACAATATATAGTGATTTCTCATGCTCATTATTCAAGGAAATAAAATTCTGCTCCTTTCACATTACTTAATCCAGCGACATTGTGTCTTCGAGCTGCTTTTCCGATACTAGAGGCCAAAAAGCGAAAATATTCATTAAAATGAGCAAAAGTCATTTTTCAATTGAAACAAATACTTAACAACAAAGTTGTGAAAAGTGCAAATCAATAGATACTTGTTTATTTTGATGTTTACGTATTTGGAATTTAATAACTGATTTTTTTTTTCATCAAATATAGATAAACTGTGTAATAATGAGGAATTATAACGACGACGAACTAGCTGATTTTGTCACATTTACTAAAGATAAACCTGTAGACGTACGATTTATAGAATACATGCCATTCTCTGGCAACAAATGGCAGGAGGATAAAATGGTGTCATTTAAAGACATGAAGGAAAAAATTAGAACAGTTTATCCCGAATTTGGAGCCCTAAAAAACGGACCGAATGATACTTCGAAGGTGAAACAGATTACCAGATAACGAGATTGCATAAATTTGATCAATTTCATATATTCTTTAAAAGCAATTTGAAGACTGATCAATTCTACTGACTCTAAAACGTTATAAAACATAATTATTTAACGTTTTTTTACTGCAGGCTTACAAAGTACCTGGATTTCTGGGTCAGGTGGGTTTTATAACATCGATGAGCGAGCATTTTTGTAATTCGTGTAACAGATTGCGAATAACTGCTGACGGTAACTTGAAAGTATGTCTATTTGAAGGAAAGGGTGAAGTTTCTTTGAGAGATGCGATAAGAAACGGAGCTTCAGAAGAATACTTAAGAGATATTATAAGCGGGGCTGTATTTCGAAAAAAGAAACAGCATGCAGGTAAATTTTTAGAATAAATTCAATCTCACTTCTCCAACAAATAGCTGTTTTTTTTTTTTTTGGCAACATTTTCGATACTAATCTAGCGATAACGTTTACGTAAACTTGTGTTACAGGAATGTTCAATCTTTCCCAGATGGAGAATAGACCGATGATTCTGATAGGTGGTTAACGAAATGGAAATTTAGGTAGTGGTTTTTTCCTTAATTAAAAAACAACAGACGTTATCGCTAAATTAACGAGTTTAATAGATAGTAATAGCCAATATCTCCGTAGCTAATTGCATGATCAATTTAAACTAGCTGAAAACAATAATTCTTACATATCGATTACAGGTCACCTTCAAAAAACCGTTTACTCAAAGAAGCATAATAATAATAATAATAATAATATTAACGGCTCAAAGTACAAAAGAATAATCAAGTCCGATGAAAAAATGCATAAAAAATATTTCACTTTGAGACAATATTCCACACTAACTCACGTAGATAATAAAAGTGGAAAAGCTAGCATGGTGGATGTTGGAGATAAGAATATAAGCAAGAGGATAGCGAAAGCGAAAGGAATGGTCATCGTGGGTCCGACTATTTGCAAATTAATCAGAGAGAACAGTTTAAAAAAGGGGGATGTTTTGACAGTGGCACAACTAGCAGGAATAATGGGTGCTAAACGTACTTCAGATTTGATACCACTTTGTCATCCATTAGCGTTAAATTACGTCGATGTCCGTTTAACTTTAAACGAGAATTTAAATATTGTAGAAATTGAGTCGGAAGTACGATGTACAGGTAAAACTGGGGTCGAAATGGAGGCATTGACTGCTGTCAGCATAGCATCATTAGCGGTATATGATATGTGTAAATCTGTAGATCCCCCTTACGCTATAGTAATATCTGATATATGTTTAATATCAAAAACTGGAGGCAGTAAGGGGGACTTTTATAAAAACCATCCGGGGACGAAAAAGTTCGGATTAGATTAGTTGAAGATCTATTTTTTTACTAAAATATTCATCCATTCTCGTTGAATTATTTGTTATTCAATTATTTTAGAATCGTTTCGATTAATGAGACGTGAAAAAACACCGTTATTAATAATAAATAGTCAATTTGATAAATATAAAATAAAAGGGTAAAAGCTATCTATCTATTATCTGTTATTTACAATTTTTGTAATGAAATTACAAAAAAAAATTAGCAAATCGTAGAGGATGTTAACTAATTATAATTTTTGATAGAAAGTTTATTTTTTTTCTCTCTTTTGCTCAGTAAAGATAGGTAAATTTAAATGATTCATTTGTCGTCCGATTATCTTAGTTTGTAGAAAAAAAACAGTCTAAGCAAATTGTTATAAATTTATAAACACCTAAATATATTTTTTTCTAAGTTATATAGGTTTATACCACAAGATGTTATATTTTATACTGAAATATTGTTATTTAAAAATTATATACTTATTCATTCCGTCTTATTTTTATGGGGAAATAAAGTATGATTGAAAATCAAAACAGCAATGTTGATGAAAGAATTAATCAAAAGATTATCTAAGTTTCCTTATAAAGAGCCCTAAGAACATTTACTCCCTCAAAACATCAAACGATTCAAGAATCAAACTGAATTTCGAATTTAGTTTATCTCAAACATCTCACATTGATCAAGGTAGTTTTCTTTTGGTTGGTTCTTCGTGTACTCTAACTTGAAGAGTCGAACGAGGTCCACATTTCCAAACGTTACCAGCTTTGTCTAAAATGCTTGCACTAGCAGTAACTTGATATTGTCCACCGCCGCTGCCTCCTCCACCTCCACAGATCCCAGCTGTTAAGGCAGGGCTTCCCAATGACAGTAGAAACTCACAGGCAAAAAAATCACGATGTGGAATAACAGTCTGCTGTAGTTCGTTCATATTAGTATCCTGTAAAATGATAAATAAATCGTTACTAATAATCGCCTAAATAATTCACCAAATATCATCAACAAAACTGAACAAGTTCGCACCTTCTGATCGGAATTGATCTTCGAAGGAGGCGCAGTTGATATAGAGATGCAGACTGCAGCTACAGACCGAAACAAAGAAGCGCGTCTTCCGTGTCTCAATACCCCTTCGACTTTAAGGGCAAGCTGACTTCCCTGTGGGACGGAAACAGGCTCGCCAAGAACGCGAGGTTGAGGTGAAACGGAAAGTTTAACACTGGTAGCTTGCAAAGCTTGGAAAAAATACCGAGGCAATGGAAGCCGGACTTTACCACCGGCCAGCAACGTCACCTGTGCTACTAAGCACCCAACTCTTACGTGACTAATCGCTCCTCCTTCACCTTCTCCTTCTCTACCACAAGTAGGTGCAAGCCTGTATACTTCGGTACAGCAACGCGCTAATTGCCTCATCTCAACCGAATCTCCAAAATTAAATTCAGTCTCGTTTGGTCGACACATTACTGCTCCTACACCACCGCAGACTCGTTCTACACTGTTTGCCATCAGACGACACATTTCTTGCAAACTATACTCGGTTAGTTAAGTAATTTTGGATAGAATATGAAATCGAGAGGATCTAAACATGTTATTAACGGCGTTTTTTGGAAGACTGATGTCCGCTGGTATATTAAAGCATGAGCATACAAAAGTTGGGATTTATGAACTTATTGCCTCTCAATGTGACACACAGTCCAAAAATGCACTTTTCGGTACGGATTCAGGTAGACCTCTGCATAATTTTAGAATTTTTTGCCTCTCATGGTGCACAAAAGATACGTTTATCAGACTAAACGTATAGAACTTTCTTGATACATTGATTTTTGACCTAGTAAACTGAAGAATAGTCAATAAGAGTTTGTAAATTTAGGAATATTGACTCAAAAAATGTAACTATATTATCTTAAGTATTCATATACCCTCATAATCAATCGAATAGGTTCGTAAACGAAAAGGATACGCTCTAATGTTAGCCAACGATCCAGGATCAGCATCGAAAGCAGATTGATAAAGCTTCTGGTAGTTGTCCGCGCAATTCCTCAAATCTTTAGCAGACTTTCTTAACTGTAAACGATTGCTATTACTGTTTAACTTGTTAAACTTCAAGTTATTTGTATTTTGGATGGACATTTCATTACAATATTAAACGAGCGATAAATAATCGGGAAACATCGAAAATACGAGGTAAATGAATATGATGCTTGATTACCTGCTGTGTAACGCGTCCAAATCGTTGCAAGTCATCTCTAGTTGCGAGAACAACTGTAGCAGCGATTGCCGGGGGTGGTGCAGTGCACAGAGACCTACAAAGGTAAAATATAAACTGAATTACACACAGCGTCCATATTCGAAACGCAAATGTCGCCCAAGATGAAAATTTGACCTGCAAGAATGTAACAGCTGCACCATACAGTGTAAAAATTCACAACGTAGTTTTGAATATTCGCTGGCAAACTGCAAACTCCGCAAAGGAGTGCTCGCCGCTTTAAGCGAAGCACACGCACTTGCATATCGTGCAATAGCTCCGTTCAATCTCTCCACTGTACCCAGCTTTTTAATTCCCTCACCTTGCTTTGCCTCCTCCCTGTAAATCGATACACATAAGTTTTATATATTAAATCTACAAATAACAATTAAGATTACAACTCTTACATTAAATGACTCTCCGCGCTGGTGACTAAATGTAATCCGGAAAGCCAGAAATGCAACTGTTCGGAGGCTACAGTTTCCTTAAGCCTCTGAAATATGCGTGTAGATACTCCATGATGTCCATATCTCGCGGCTCCACGAGCTATGCGATATTTAGCCCAGCCATCGACGCTGATTACAACTTTTTCAACCGCTTTTAGACACTCTGTATTCCATTCGTAACCACCAGCTACGGTTTGAAACAGCAAAGTACAGAGCATGACCTGGAATGAGAATGAAAGGAAAGTTTAAATCTCTTCTATTCCGCGAGAGTACAGTAGTTTAAAAGATTATTATACCTTTGTATGAACGTGAACACATTGTTCAAGCTTTGATAAAATGTCTGGTAGAAGTGGAAGGAGCGCATTTTCTCCTAAGCTACCAATGGCCCCTAACGCCTCGCAAAGCGCTACGGTTTGACCCTGTTCCTGGCCTCCTTCAGAACTTGCGTTTATCAGAGTCGATCCAATAGCGTCTACAAATATCGGGCAGTGTTTGGGATTTGCTTCGCACAACTTGACCGTAGATCTAAGACAGACTTTTAACTGGCGGAGATGTCCTTCATCCAAAGCTAATAGAACGATTAATGATTCCAAGCAAGATACTACGTCGGAATCGCCGTAAGCCGGTAATCCTTCTTCATAACTAATTTGGATTGTTAAATAATTGTTTATTAGAATATTAATACCAATGGTATGAATTTTTCTTTCGAATTTTATTAAAGGTAAATATACCCACCAGTAACAAGCTACTCTAGCTAATATAGTCACTGCTTTAACAGCAACAAAAAGATCTGGGGAATAACATGCGTTTAGACATAGACAAAGCAGGGGACTATTCTTCTCCATATTAGCATCACAAGTAACTGCACTTTGACTCAGTACCTGAAATCGTATAAAAGTTTATTTCAAATTTCACGAATTTCAAGTTTTGGTAAATTTTGAATTTGAAAATTCTCTTTAATTCAATAAAAAAAAAATAAAGAAACTACCTCGATTACGTCTAAGGTTCTGATTAGAAGACCAGAGTTGACGCTACCATCTTGTAATAGTGTTGTTGTACTGTCTGAAATAAAGAAATAAAAAAAAAAACGAAAGTTTCATTAGTTGAAGACATTTATTTTTACTTTAAGTCTTTCAAAGTTTTACCGATCAGACTATTAAGTGCTCCCTGTGGCCAGAGGTGTGCACCTCTTCTCGCCAAGGAATGAAGAAGATCAAGAGCATGCCGTTTTATAGAAGCTCTTGGATCGTCGTGAAGGTAACGTAAAAGCAGAGCAACTTGCCCAGGAACATCTACCAATGTTGCCGAAGCCAATGTAGTTAAAGCGCTCAATGTTACTCTAATAAATTCAACTGCTGGGTAACTCCCAAGTAGTTCCATACACAACTCGTTGACCTAAGTCAGGATCAGAATGAATAAAAATGAATTTCTTGATGCAGAAATCGATTTTTTTGGATTGGGAATAAAATAAGATTCGAATAAATCCTAAAACATGATAAAGAACGATTTTTAAATGAATATTCTTTCCATTGGAGTGAAAATGTGATGTATTTTCTTTTTTAATTCAAGTTTCTAGAGCTCGAGAATATTTACTAAAAATTTATAATCTTAGAAATTAGCTGTGAAAAAATTGATTCAAATCAAAAAACAGTTCAAAATGTTTATAAGCTTGCTAAAAAACGTATTAATACTTGTTAATTAATTCTCATCGAATAGTACCATAGACGCAGTGAATGTATCGTGATGCATATATTGAAGGATTGGTATCAACTGTAATTTCATAGTAGCAGGAGTAGCCTGTCCTCTGATCATGTCGGATATTTTACTGCACATTGAAACTGCGAAAAGTTTTGACTGAGCAGCAAACATTTGTGCAGCATAAATTGCTGCCTCAACTTCAACGGAGTCATGGGAATCAAGAGATCTTCTTATGCTGTGATGGACCTGAATAAAAATGGAAATGACAGGAAAATATCATGAAAAATAATAATCAATTCAATAATAAATAGTAAATTTCAATATGTACATGTTAAGCTCTTAGGTCTATAAATATGAACAATTGTTACAAATTTATCAAAATATCGCAATATTAATAATAAATAAGGCCTAAATACCTGTTGTCTTTCTGGAATGATTCCAGCGACGCTACCTAAAGTTCTTAGAGTGAGAGCTCTAGCAACTGGATCGTTAGAATGTATGACGCTGAATATTCTCCTGACAAATTCATCAACGTTTAAAATTTTGTCTAAATGTTTTTCGCTCTGTTGACAAACTCTGAGTACCCAAACCCTGAGAAAGTTACTACCGATTCTAAAAACATCGGCTAATTTAAGCAGCGATGAATTGATAAGAATTGGAAATGGATATTTTTCAAATAGTCGAGGATATCGAACAATAGCCTCGCACTGTTCTCCAATTTTGTTTGACCGCAGACCTAAAATAACGAAAATAGTATTCCGTTTATCAAAAATTTCGAACGGAATAGTTATTTCAGTATTTTTGTAGCACTTTTACTCTGTTCAGTAAACAATTGAATCAAATTTCCGATCAGTTTATAACCTAGCCTAACTTAACCTAACCTCTAAAGTAGATGTAATTTACCTTTATCGAGCTCTATAAGAGCGGAATTTGCATCTTGTTCAGGTTCCCCTAATCCCGTATCATTAAAGGCGTTCATTCTCATGCCGATCATCACGAAAACTGATGTATTAACTTTAGTTTTTGTGTTAAAGTTAAGCAAACGATGTTTCGATAAGATTTGTTTACATTACTACAAATTCAACTTGACACTCTCATGTGGAAAAGAAAATCCCCAGATAAGATCAAATGATAAGAGAATTTAAAATTCTGATGATTAAATAAAGAAATTGTGTGATATTAAGATGGCACACAGTTTATCTTTCATTATTATGTATAATAATTCATTAGTAGTTGTCATAAATAATTAACTCTAGTCTATTAGAAAATTATGAGCCGAGGAAGTGGGCGCTAACTATTATAAATGGTATACTGCAATGTTATTTCGGTCGGTAAGTTCAGACACCGTTCGTATTCGCCCACTCCGTGACCATTCTCGGCTCACGATATAATATAGTAATATTTTTTTAAGCTGTTCTAAGTCTGTCGCATAGGCGTAGTTCCTTGAAATGTAATTGTTAAAAGCAACTAGTTATAACATGTCAAAAAACAGTGATGGCGGCGATGTTAAAGGTTAGTTGTCATAAAATAACCGAAATATATTATGTTAAATATTTGAGGGCGTTGATAATAGCTTTGAAAAATGGTATACAGACTGAATTCGATCTACTAAATAATAATACAATTATAATAAAACTAAAATTAAGAAAGCTATTGTCGAATTACTAACTAGCCTCTATTTAATAATCATATGATTTTTTTCCGCTATACACCGCCTAAATTATAATAACAAATAAAGAAAAAACCATTCAATAACAATAATAATAATAATACAAATAGAAAGATAAAAATTAGCATGTTTTTAACGCATAAAAATTACTGTTACTTATATTATTTTATATTGCTTATATATTTACTTAATCCGTACACAGGACAGGGGTCAGCTTAGCTTCGCAGGAAAATGGCCATGTATGCAACCTATAATATTAAAATTATTAAAACAAGAAGCAGTTACGCAGGCAGAATGGCAGGACCTGTTTTACTCTGTCCACTCGGTTTGTTTATGGGACGAAAAAGGCCCTCCAAAATTACGAGACACTCTAAAAGTAGATATAATGGATTTCATACAGCAGGCGCAGCAGGTAAACACTCAAAGAAACCAACCAAACAAACATTAAATCCTTATTTTTATACATCATCTATTTTTTCAGCGAGTATTAGCGCATCAGGAAGAACAGGCTTTATTAAAAGCCTATATAACTGAATGGAGAAAATTTTTTACCCAATGTAATTATTTGCCAACGCCATTCAGACACATGGAAACTGCTTTAGCGGGTAAAACTAACATACAGAAACGGAATCAGCCAGATGAAAGTATTGTTAGAAAGGTGATGCTTGTTTATCACTTATTATCATCAAAAATCTTTTATTCTTTCCTTTTCATTAATCCAAAGGGTTTCTCTATCTTCTTTATCTATTTAGCTAATGTTGGACAGCTGGAACCAGAGCATATTCGGAGATATTAAACAGAGGCTGCAGGATTCAGCCATGAAGCTAGTTCGTGCTGAAAGAAACGGCGAGGCATTCGATTCACAGTTAGTTATTGGCGTCAGGGAATCTTATGGTAAATGATATGGAAATTCAAATCATTCTACTTAATGAATTTTAATTTTCAGCTACAAAAACCTCATTTTACATAATTAATTGGATATTATTCACTGTAGTTAAAAAAACCAAGTAATTTGAACAAAAAAATGATTTTTTTGAAGGATTTTTCAGTAAATTTAATCAATTTTCGTCAAGATATTTTTTTTCCCGAAATTCTGTCTGCTCAGCTCATGCTAGAGACGGCTCTTCTGGACAGAAAATGTGTCTTAATAAATTTTGATTGGATCAACGATTGTCCTGAAAACTTGAGAAAATGAAATGACATTGCTATAACATTAGTAATAAGATTGTAAATAGATGAAGTAGATCGAAAATACCAATTGATCTTTTTGAATTCTTGCAGTAAATCTGTGTTCTAATACTACAGACAAGCTTCAAATATATCGAGAAAATTTTGAAGCTGCTTACATAAAAGCTACGGAAGAATTTTACAGAGTAAAAGCACCCGAACAGCTCTCTTTACACGGTGTTGAAAGTTACATGCGTTACGCTGAGGCTAAATTAAGGGAAGAAGAATTGAGGGCTCAAAAATATTTAGAACCAAACAGCGCTAGCGTACAATTACTGACAAATTGTTGTGTAGATGTTTTAGTAGCTACCTTCAAGTCAGCAACCCTTGCCGAATGTCCTCGCATGATTCAACGTCATGAAACAGAAAGTAATAATAGAAATATCATTTTTTTTATAAAATAGATTAATAACTTAGTGAATTTATACAAACTTTCATTCACAGAGCTACGACTTATGCTCAAACTGATGGATCGTGTGTCCGATGGAGTTAAACCAATGTTAAAGGATTTAGAAGATCACATAGCGAGTGCAGGGCTTGCGGATATGATGGCAGCTGTGGATGTAATAACACAAGATTCTGAGAAATACGTTGAAAGATTGTTAGATCTGTTTAGAAGATTCTCAACGCTTGTTAAAGAGGCGTTTGACGACGATCCTAGATTTTTAACGGCTAGAGATAAGGCCTATAAATTAGTTGTAAACGACTCTACTGTATTCAAATTAGAATTACCAGTTAGACAAGGAACTGGAGTAACAGCTGCGGTAGTTCAAAATAAACCAACAAACAACAACAACGGTGCACCTGAATCAAAATGCCCTGAACTATTAGCAAATTACTGTGATATGCTGCTCAGGAAAACTCCGCTTAGTAAGAAACTTACTTCCGATGAAATAGAGAGCAAACTGAGAGACGTGGTAAGTAAGAGGACTCGATATATTGCAAAGAGATAATTAGTCCAGGGATGTTATTGAAAAGATTTAAACTCTGTTATAGTTGTTGGTCTTGAAATACGTTCAGAACAAAGACGTATTCATGCGATATCACAAAGCTCATCTTACCAGGAGATTGATTCTTGATACTTCGGCCGATTCTGAGAAGGAAGAAAATATG
Organism: Macrophya annulata; assembly: GCA_963924015.1. NCBI lineage: Eukaryota > Metazoa > Arthropoda > Insecta > Hymenoptera > Tenthredinidae > Macrophya > Macrophya annulata. The sequence continues at coordinate 4,511,938 of OZ001258.1, forward strand.
GTCGAGTGGTTGAGAGAGGTAGGAATGCCGGCTGACTACGTTAATAAATTGGCGCGTATGTTCCAGGACGTTAAAGTATCGCAGGATCTTAATCAGCAATTCAAAGAACACTGCCGTGCTACAATCGCCGATAGTATTAATATAAAGGTGAAGTAAATTGGCTTTCTATCCGCATTAAATCATCGAATTTTAATTTAATCCTTCTGTTGATTGGTCTTTTTATTCTTTTACAACAGATTTTAAACGCTGGCGCATGGGCTAGAGGAAGTGAACGTGTTACCGTCAGCTTACCTCTTCAATTGGAAGACTATATACCTGAAGTTGAAGAATTTTATAAAAAGAAACACAGCGGTCGTAAACTTCAATGGTATCATCATATGTCTAACGGAACGGTAATGAAAAATTTTAATTCATTTAAATGAATAAATTCGTAATAAACTGTTCATTTTGAAGAAAAAAATGTTTATTATAATTGCAGATAACGTTTTGCAATAAAGTTGGAAGATTTGACGTTGATGTAACTACGTTTCAAATGGCTGTACTATTCGCTTGGAATCAAAGACCGTTTGAAAAGATTTCATACGAAAATTTAAGACTTGCAACAGAATTACCGGACACTGAATTGAGACGTACGCTATGGTCGCTGTGCGCATTTCCTAAATTAAGGCGGCAACTTCTTTTAGTTGATCCGGCCACTTATAGTCCAAAAGAATTTGCACACGATACTCGTTTCTGGGTCAATCACGAGTTTGCTATTGTGTAAGTATTAAAAAAGGATTTTTTAGAAGATAAATAAAGAATACTACTATGAATTTTAATCTTAACGTTCGTTGAATTTATTAGAAAAAATGGTAAGCTCCAAAAGAGAGGTAAGATCAATTTGGTTGGACGGTTACAACTTTCTACAGAACGAAGTAAGGAAGAAGATAACCAGTCAATCGTTCAGCTAAGGATATTACGAGTTCAGGTATGAATAAGATCACGGATTTTAGATTGTTCGAAGATTATTAAAACTGATCTTTGTTTTCTAATCTCATTGAATTTTTTACAGGAGGCAATAATAAAGATTCTTAAAATGCGTAAGATGATCAATAACGCCCAATTGCAAACTGAGTTAGTTGATATATTGAAGAACATGTTTTTACCGAGTAAAAAGATGATAAAGGAACAGATCGAGTGGCTTATCGAGCACAAATATATTCGAAGACACGAAGATGATATCAATACTTTTGTCTACATGGCGTAACCATTAACGAGACGTTCTAAGAACAGAATTGTTTAAAGATTTCAGTACTATATTTAATACTATATTTTTATAGAACTCTTTCAGTTTTCCTAAGTTTTTCATACATACATAAATAAATAAATAAATACACACATAGATTCGTATGCAGGATATTACTACGAGTTGGATAAATCTAGTTAATTAATTAATTTTTGCGATTTGACTTTGAACTTCTTACCATATCATTCGTAGAGATAATAAAATTTTATTCTATACTGAATGTATCTTTGAGTAATTCTTGCATACGATTGATTTATGTTTTTTTTTTTTTTTTTTTTTTAATTTTTTTTTTTTTCTTTTTTTTTAGAAGAAAATTATTACTTTTAAAGTAAAGTTTAGATTGGGACGGAGTCAATGAATTATTTTGATTACGATTTTTTTTTTTTTTTCTTTTTCTTTTTTAGATTTTGATTTTTTATCGTTAGTCTATCGAAAGCTACGGAGGTTAATGTTAATCTCAGTTTACAGTTCAATAACAAGATACAAGACTAATTAAAAAGAACTGTTTTATTCTTGGATCGAACGGGCCGTTATATTTGTATAGTGTATATAGGGACATTATATTATCCACGAGCCCGTTAATCGCTATTAGAATTCCTAAGTCTCGAAAAGAATTTTATTCTTTAAAACTTGAATAATGAACTATCAATTCCTTTCTTCCATATCGGTGGCGACATAACGGCGTACAAAAAGTTGTGTAAAAGTGTTAATTAAGCATTTTATATACCGAATTAAAAAGAAAAAAATTTTAAATATCGGTGTTAAATAGTAAGTATCCTTCTTCTAGGATTCAAGATTTCAAGCGCATACAATTCTAAGAACAAACAAACAAACAAATTGTACATCTAACGATAAGTGAATTGCATCGATCCAAAACCATATTGTATAAAGCCTTAATAATATTTTAAAGATTATAACGGGATGTAAGTAAAGAAGTGATTATTAATGAATTAAAACAAATCACAATTTTCAAACAGAAATACCTAACTTAATATCGTTACAAATGTTTCTGATCAATGAATTATATATACATAGGTATAAGTATACACATAATCCTAAGATTTGATTCCTTAAAGCATCGAATAATCATAAAATTCTTACTTCCATCCGAATAATGAAAATTTCTCAAAACATTAACGCTTTACTGTTGTAGATTTATCAATATATGTTGATAAAATCTTTGCAAAGAATCTATTCAAGTGAAAGAGTAAGACTATAAAAATAAATAACAAATAGTTTAGACTAAAGATAGATATATAGATTCCATCATGATCAGCATACATTACAATACTTGTGCAGTAGCTAAATTATTCTTATTCTTACTTCGTAAGAAAAAAAATAATTGTTTAAGAGAAAAAAAATTTGTCAACTTTTAATTTTTTTTATGTTTTGTGTTTTTATTAGAATAATTCAATACCAATTTATTCTTGTTTTATTTTATTTTTTATTTTTGTCTTTTTTTTTGGCAATATTTTTTTATGCATATTTCATGTTGAAATATACAATCTTTTTACAAGATATCTTTATCTTTTACAATATTGTCAGCCTGCGCTTATTGTTATTAGGTAAAATTGTTTAAATCCTGGCGCAATATCTCCTCGCAATTTAATTATATTAATTATTAATATTAATTTTTTTTTCAAAGCATTTATGTGCATGCGTATTGAATGATTGTTAAGTTTCGTTTTGATATAAGCAAAAGGTATTTTTTGATCGTCTGATATCTCTCAGCAGTTAATTACTTAGTTTTTATACAGTTCTCTTGATACCTAAACGAACGAGTATGACTAAGGTAAGCTTGATCTGATTATACTATTTGAATAATATATAAGTCGGATAATTTTTAAAATGATACAAATACCATTTGGTAGTATGTAGTAGGATAAGTTTTGATAAATATTCTGATTCTTTTTTCATTTTTTATGAATTTTATTTTCATAAATTTTTCAATCTTAAACAGTAAGAGGCCGGTTTTAAATTAATTTTCTTCCTTTTCAACAACAATCCGTCTCAATTGGATCCTCTGATATTATCATAAATACAACTTAATCCATAACTAAGTAGGCTTTATAACTAAGTTTATAACTGCAGAAGAAAAAGAAAAAAAAAACAGTGACATTGTACAACGTCTATAGGTATATACCAAGTATTTCAAAAGAAACGTGTTCAGTTTAAAACAGAGTTAACAAATAATTTTTGACGAGTTACAGAATAGTTTATAGAAATTGAATAACGATTTGATAGAGAAGTTAACAAAGATATAATTTTAAATGAAGCAGCAGATCTCGATGAAGTTCACTAGAAATATGATAATTTAATATTGATTTTTTTTTTAATATAATTATTGTACTTGCACGCAGGATTAATTTTTCAAGCTCTACTAGTTGAAGCAAAATATTAATCTCGTAATATGTTCAATACATTGAAACCCACGATTTCTAATCACTAAATCGTTATATTCTTAAATTTTAACAAAATAATTTTAAACGGAACAAGTTTATTTCATTTCACCTGATATGTATGATATATAACTATATAATATATATTTATATCTGTATATATATACAACATATTTATAACATACAAGAACACATTCACACACTCATTTTTTTTTTTGTTTTTTTTAACATCGAAATGTAACATCTCATCGTCGTAAGTCTACATCGAATACCAGAGGGAAGTCGCTCGGCAAAATATTTGTCTTTTCATTTCCTGCAAAGCCTGACGTTGTAAATTTCTGCATTGCATAATATAACACAAAACTGTCCAAAAAAACAGGTTCGATATATTCTACCGCCTTTAGTTTGTTAGACATACATAATATTCAAATTGAAGAAAGTTTCTTGTTTATCGGTGATGGAAATTTCTCTTATAATTTTGTTCTACAATTCAGAGATGTTTAGACCGTCTGAATAGATCGAACGTATTTTTTGGCTATCTTTTTTTTTGTATAGAATTTTTAATTTTAACCATTTTTTTTATCAATAGTTTTATAACGCGAAGCTCAGTGAAGAATAAAATATCATGCAGCAATTATTTCCTGTGCAATACTCTGTGATAATATTTCTTTAGATCTGTTCTATTTTTTTTTTTTTTTTTTTTAATTTTATTATTTAAAAAAAAAAAAAAATTTCTTCCTTTCATAATAACAATTAGAGTTTAACATGTAACAAGATCCGGCACAAAGCGTCGTGACACTGCTCTAAATATATTTAACGTTTTTATTTTTATTTTTAATTAGTTTATTTATTTATTTTTATTATTTTATTCAATTTACCAAACATTTTTATTAATCAACGTATCACTTATTAGAATTTTAGACTAATAATTTTAAATTGAATCGTTAACATCGAAATATGTATAGCAACGATCGCAGGCTTATAGCTCTTGATCTAAGTTAAATAATAAATCTCATTAACATCATAGGGATTCAGGAACAGATAGTGCTAAGCCATATTTTGTCGTTATTTACCATATCTACACCTCACACAAAATAATTACGAAGTTTATGATGACTAAATTAGACTATTTTCAAATTTTAACGTGCAAAAGATGATCAAAATTTATTTAATAAATTATAGCTATATTTATAATTCTCTCGCTTTCTGTTTAACTAATACATATTGTAAAATTTTACTCCTTTCTCAATAAAGCGGAGGGAAGGGGGGGAATAATTTACAGTTTCTAAACAACTAAAAGGATTCTAAGTTATGCAGATCCAAAAAATAATACTAATTTAACATTAAAATTGAACACCAACGATAAACAAAACTTTCTTTCTTTTTCTTTTTTTTTCTATTATTTTAAAGTGCGTTACTGTTAATTATCGATTATAGTTAAGAGTCTTTATTGTAGATACCGTATCCATTACAAAACATGGCTTTGCTGATCAATAATAATTATTAATTAATATTGTTAATAAGCTGATAGCAGTCGTTAACTTGCAACAACTACCTTCACCGTATTTATTTATTTTTTTTTTTTTTTTTGATTTTTATATTTTTTGGATGGAGTAAGCAATTCGATATCGCCGAACGGACGACCAATTAATAGAAAATAATAAACAGAAGATTAAGACAATTTAATACTCTGGGCAACGCGTATGCTGTATACGAGGACCACTTTTCATTGGATTCGCTGTTTCACAAACATGCACGACGATACCTGGCTGACCAGATCCACCTGGATGAAGTTCATGAGTAGCTCCTGAAATAATAAATAATAAATATTTAATTATGTTTGAAACAATTCGTTGAAATTATCAGTAAAATGAATTTTTTCATAATTAACAATAAAACCAAGATTTCTCGTGTGATAAGAATTAAAAATTCAAAGACCTGGTGCTAAGTTTGCAATTGCAGCTAGTAAATCGTGGTTTACAAGAGGCTCCCCCTCTTCCCGAGGCTCCCATCCAATCGGTGGGGAAGCCGGAGGTGAGATTAGGAACTGTTTGGTAAGTGCTGGTGGGTGGAGATGTTGATCTTCCATATCTGTGCGTTAATATACATATGATGTAAATGATTATAGAATATTTAATCAATTTGATCGAAGAAAATGATCAATTCAATAAATTATAACATGCTGTAGACCTATCGGCGTTACAGGTTGAGCAAAGTAACAGTTTATATCCGTCTCTCCGTAACGTGTTTGATGAAGTTGTATCCTAGCATGAGCTGCTGCACTTGGTGCACTGTAATTCACCCTCATTCGTCTGAAAGATCTGAAGTATTGAAACGTAGCGTCTTCTCCAAACTGTTTGAACAGAGTCTCTATCCCACTCTGTATTTACAAGGAAAATATCAGAAATTAAAACAACAGATCAGATTATTTTGACAAAATCTTGTTAAGCTTGTTACAGTTTTGTTTAAAAACTGCATTTAGAGGTCTGAGAGGTAAAGGTAAGTCAGCTATTTGAGTTGAGGCATAATTTTCAAGCATTTTATGTCTATTTTTACCTTCATGCTTCCGGCATAAATATAATTACCATTATTTGAGGGTCTTTAAAGACTCTAGGGTCTACGTTAGTGACTATAACAGAAGTCGGAAGATCCTCATCCCTGATAAGTTCGTCTATTGTTCTTGTGTTCGAATCTCCGCGACCCCTTTCAGCTTCCAATTCTAATTCTAACTGCTGATAATTAGGATGAAGATTCGGTAGGCCATCTACTTCGTTTATTATTATATCATCTGTATTTTCCCCTGTTTCCTGATCGCCAAGGATTGAATCTCGCTTATCCTCCATTATGCCGACTGAATTAAGCACAATAAAAACAAAAATATAGAACAAAAAAAATTGTAAATCTATTAAATTGGTGGTTATAAATTTTTTTGATAACTTTTTATTAGTTTTCTTTCAAACAGAAGTAAACACCGAATGTTCTTCTGAGAATCGCGATAAAAATTAACGGTAATTGAAGACACTTGATTAAAATGAGTGTAATTTAAACATAAAGACTTGAAATTTTTACGTATTTATTTATTTTTGTTTGTTTCTTCTGTAAATAATTATCACTGAATGCGGTTATGACAGATGAAAACTTTCGATGATTGAAATGAACGATTAATGAATAAATAGAGTATAATTATTTTATACACTTGTTTTCGAACTTTAGTAAATCGAATGAAACGATTATAATTAATTAGGATAAAATTGGTGTTGTGTCTGTCAGATGATAATAAGTAGGTGTAATTAATTGCGAGGTTTTTAACAGTAATTTATTGTTGAGTTAATATAATAATAAAATAATACACTCAATGAATTGCTTTGATGATTTTTACCTGGTCTTTATTACGAGGTACGACAGTTTCAGTCGCAAACTGTTTGTCCCCCCTCCCACCTCCGAGGGAGAACCACCAGTTAGAAGTAAATAATAAGGTATTTATTTATTTCCAAATTATAGAAGAGTTTGTTTTGTAACAATATTGCAGTTTACGGGGTCTTATGGATCCTGTATTTCAGATATTCCAACACCTTTGCCCTTTCAAATTTGTCAATGTATTTATTATTTTTATTATTGGGGACTAAACGGAGCGGTACTAGTTACAGTATTTGCCAACTGTAAGACAAAAAAAATTATTAAAAAATTATCAACTATCTAGAAAGCGGATTATTTCATACATTGACGCAAAAAATTAACACACACGCGTTAAAAAATCTTTACTTAGTTTAATATTCATTTTAAAAAATTTTAGGAAATACTCTGCGATTTTTTTTTTTGATCAATTTTCTGAACTAGGGTCTTTTTTCACTTGGCTGATGAACGCCTGATAAGTGATAAATGAGATACATATGGCGGCCACCAGTCGTTGACGTATTGTTATAATATTGTTAATAACTAATCATAACACGATATTATAAAATATCTTATTTGATTGATAAAATCTAGAACAAAATAAAATAAAACTGACCCTTTTAAAACACATCGGCGAATGTCTGCGATTGTTAAATCCCGCTGAGTTTATCTAGTGAGTGTTAACCATTTTCATTACACAGATAATTTATGGTCGATTAACAATTTTGAGGATAAGCAAACTGTTATTAGAATGACGTAAATAAAATGAAATAAAAAATTACAATTTTTTTTATAAAAACCGTAAATGATCTAATAAGCGAACTTTAACAAATAGAGACTGTCTAAAAGAGATTTTTGCCTGGTTTGTTTACGTCGTGAAAAAACTAACCTAAAAATATCAAATTTTCAATCCAGCTAACTATCTTTTCTTATTTCAGATCCTCGTCTCGTTTCACAAATCGCGAAATGGGTAGGAAGAAAAAGGACCGGAAAGCGAGCAGTTCTGAGGATGAATCCCCCAGTTCAAAAGAAGAAGAAAGTTCGTCAAGCGAAAGCGAGGCAAAAGAAGAAGAAACGGCTGCAATTCGTTCTCCAAAACGTAGAAGAAAACAAGGAACAGAAAAACCGAAAGAGCTTCGTCAAGAACTTCGTCAAGATCGAAGCGTTGAAAGATCGCGATGGGAGAGTCCAGACAGTAGAAAACGCAGACATAGTCCAGGGGTTCAAAATCAGCAAAAAAGACGAGGGCATAGGGAGCGTCAAGACGGAACAAAGTGGGATAAAAACGAAAGAGATAGAGAAATTGATCGGGAATCTGATAAGAAGAAAAAAGAAGATAACAACAGGGTTAAAAATGAGAGGCGAGAACTGCCCGAGAGAGATTCTCACAGAGAAAACAATCATAATCATCATCGTAATCAGGAAAGACCACTGCAGCCACAACAGAAAACTGATAACAGAGAAAATCGACCAAATGATAGATTCGAGAGTAGAAAATCTCCCCGTAGAGACGATAGAAATAATAGATTTGAAGAAAGGGATAATCGGAATAGAAGTAACAATGACAGAGGTCGTCGAGGGGGGAGAGGTAATCGGTTTAGTAATAACGATGGCCCTAGGAGCAGGTTCGATGGCTCTAGAGTAAAGAACGATCCTTCCCCAGAATGGGGTAGGCCCGAGGTGAAAGAGGAAGGTGATGGCAAGCCGGTGGAGAAAGAAAAGCCAAATTTTGAGCCTTCTGGTAAGCTAACGGAAGATGCAAATACAGTAAACGGAGTTGTAATCAAATACACAGAGCCATTGGAGTCTCGAAAGCCTAAACGAAGGTGGAGACTTTATCCGTTTAAAGGTGAAAAGGCTTTGCCTACTCTCTATGTTCATAGACAGTCTGCTTATCTGATGGGAAGAGATCGTAAGGTTGCTGATATCCCCTTGGATCATCCTTCCTGTTCTAAACAACACGCTGCTCTACAGTTCAGACTAGTTTCATTTGAGAGAGAAAATGGCGGAGAGGGAAAAAGGGTCAGACCATATCTTATCGACTTAGAATCAGCCAATGGGACTTTTGTTAATGATGTTAAACTCGAGGCTAGGAGATATCACGAATTATTGGAAAGAGACGTTCTTAAATTCGGATTCAGCTCTCGAGAATATGTTCTATTGCATGAACAAAGCAAGGACGATGCACTAGATGACGACGTTGATTTTCCTGCTGTAACGCAGGTGAAAATTTTATTTAAAATCAAGATTTTTGTATTTGTATTAACCACACGTTGTTCATAATGATAGAGATTTTTATGCTTAAATATATTAAATTTTTTCTTTTTTATTTCAATACTGCTAATCTCAAATGATTTTTATTCCCAGAAATGAAGTGGATTTCCTGCTTGAGTATGAAGCGGTGTTTGAAGAGATGTAATAACGATGTTTACGATAATACTGCAGTCCGTAAGAATCAGGATGTTGGTAATATAGTTAGCAGGGTTACATCAATAAATTATTGTTATCGAGTGATTGAATAATTAATATTTGAAAATACCTAATTTAAAGAATAGATATTTAAGATAGATCTTGATATTAAAAGAAGATAAAAAAATAAAAATCTTAATGTAGAAAAGTAAGAAACTTTTACGATTATTCAAAAAACTTTCTTTTTATTAATCTCAATCCTGATTAGCAAAACTTGGATAAATGTTTTATGATATTATATTAAGACGTAAAACAAAGTTGAACGTGTACATTAGCGATGTGAAAAAAAGAGAAGAAAAAAAAAATTAAAATAATCAAACAAAACGTATAAATTAAAAATATAAACGTCATGTATGTAAAATTGTTCTACTTAATTTCAATCATCTTATTTATTTACAATCAATATTTTCTACATTTATTATCAATATCCTTGATTGATGGAATCATTAATTTAGTATTCTTAGTATATGTATCGAGTATCGAACCAAATTTGGCTGATATTTTTTATTTCAATAACAAACAGTACGGTGGTTTACTCACCACGCAAGTTAATATAGATATATTTACAGAAGTAATTAATTACTTAATATTAAAATCTTATTTTTATTTTGTTTATTATTATTTTTTTGTTTTAAACAATATAGGTAATATGTATAATAATATTACCATGAAATGATCAAGGAACAATATAGAAATTATTTAGCATGATACGTTTTATGAAAATGATAAAAAGAAAACAAACAAACAAGAAGAGATTACTTATTTTATTTTAAAGGAGACTTATTTTCGAGTTATTTAACTCTTTTTTTTTTTTTTTTTTTTTAATTAACATCTCCAATTGGAAGATTCTTAATACTTGAGCGTGTGATAAAAAAACATGAATACAATTGATATGTTAATAATGTAGTAGATAAAACCTAGTAGTTATACACATATTAAAAACAAAAAAAAACATTTCAAAATATATGTATATTATTTACAATTTCATTTATGCTAGTTTAGCGAGATTCATCATGGTCAGCTTATATGTATATTTATTTTATTTATCATTTATAAGGCACGTTAAAAGTTAAACATATATCTGAGCAGCCTCATTGAAATAATTGGATTTATATTCCTACAGCAAGTTTCTAAAAAATTTTTCTTCTTTTAAGCTCGATAAAATTTCTCAACTTTCAACTTTAAATAATCGCTTTTATCATTTTCTAAATTAAAACTTAACAATTTCGTACATATATAGATATATAGGTGTACGCTTATTGATACTTCCTACATGAAATTCTTAGTACGTTATTCTTTAAAATATTTGACAATATTTTGTCTCTATCAATACCAAAAGATAAAATCTAAACTCTCCAAGACTTTAACATTATCATAATAATGAAATTAATCTAACACAAATATTTAATCATGGCAGTACAGGTTCTACAGTAAATACATATCTAATTACGCTAAATCTAATTACTATTCAATTTTATTACTTATTGTTAGGCAAATATCACCTTTTATCATTTATTACCCGTTTACTCTCACTGCATCAGAGTTTATATTTGTATACGTAGCAACCTCATTTCCATCATCAATATTTCCATTTGGTGTTTGTCTAAGCGAATTTAATAAGGCACTATTTATTGCCAATGGAATATTCGCCTTACCATTTTGCAAGACTGAATGTGTCCTTTGTAATTTTGAAAGTGTATTCTTTCCATTACAATGATCGCTGGCTAAACTATTCCGCTTGTTTACTCTAGTCTTTTTATTCGGCAGAGTATTCTGTGAATTTATTAAAGACGAACTAGGCCGAGTTGACGAAGCCAAGCTTGCTGACGAACCATGTGAGCTAGTGCTTCTGCCACTCAAGCTAGTAAGCGATCCTCTAATTTCTGGTACAATTTTATCACATCTACGATTATCGTCTACAGAAATATGAGGAATCCTCACAGGTGCTGATTTTGGAATGTGATTTGCTAGCTTTGTGCTATCCAAAATTATACATTTTTCTCCTACGCTCGAAACGGAGGATCTTTTATGATTAACAGTCTCTTCTGATTGTTCATGATCCAAAGTTAAGCCTTCATTTTGTGGATCGGACACCTCAGGGTGTTTTACTTCTTTCTGTAGGTCATTTCTTTCCAAGATCTGTGCAGATCTTGGTACTTCATAACCGCCAGTTGGAGTATCTCTGATATCAGGTACTTCGTTGTCTGCTAACAATTCTAAATATTTTGGAATTTCACCAGAAGATAATAACGCAGTTGTATTGCAAGATTCGGGTAGAAACGGTTGCATATCTCTACTGCCTTCAGAACTACTAGATTTCCAAGAGTTTCCTACAAAATAAAAAATTTCGAAATAATGTTAACGATTTTTTCAACGAATTCATTCATTTCTGATCGAAGAACTGCAGTCATTAGATGTTCATTCGAAAAGGGATAAAACATGACTAGTTAAAAAGTCAATTAGATGATTAATTGGGTAAAAATGGAAATCGAGTGTGAAACCTACCTGACTGGTTATGATTTTGATTCTCGTCAGCAAAGTAAGCCATGTTAGAGACGCCTGCAAGCACAAGCCATGCGATGATCATTTTCATAAAATTTTTTCAAGCAATGTTAATTAAGAATAATGAAACAGAAAGTATTAAAATTCAAATGCAACGGTATTTTCTCTCTTCCCACCCTTCTAAACGATTCGATAACATACGTGCTTTTATCTCTGATATTAATCTGCTTTTTGTATTATAAAAAAAACTTCATTTATCGTTGCCTAACTTAACTGATCTGAGGTAATGAATTCATGCAACATAACATGATGCACTCAATATAGGCATACCAGTAAAACTCTCCTTTTTAAATAACAAACCTCGTTTTGATAAGTAATGGCCAGCATGTACAGGGCTCAGAGTAGCATCTTCGGTAGCGCTTCTCAGCGTAATAATGTGATCCAAGCAAGCCTTAAAGCTAGGTCTAGCATCCGCCGTACTCCAACAACGCAGCATCAATTGATGTAATGTAGTCGGGCAATTTAGTGGCTTTGGTAGTCTTCCGCCTGCTCTAACATGATATAATACTTCCAAATTTGTTCTAGCTGGATATGGTTGCTGGCCTAACGACGTTATTTCCCACATAAGAACTCCGAAGGCCCATACGTCGCTCTGTGATGTAAATACTCCATCGACTAAGGATTCTGGCGCCATCCATCTCACCGGTAACAGGCCTTCTCCTTCCTGCATTATAACGATCATAAATTGTTTAAATATTTCTGAAATTCTTATTGCAGTTCAATCCTCAATTTTATAATAGACAATTTTTTACCTTGCGATAATAATCGTTCTTATAAATGTCCCTAGCGAGTCCAAAGTCTCCAATTTTTACAACTCGATTCTCTCTATCTCTGGCAGATACCAAACAATTTCTGCAGGCCAAATCTCTGTGAACAAAGTGAAGTTCCTCAAGATAACGGCAGCCTCTTGCCACATCTTCGCACATAGCTAAAAGATCTTGAAGCCGAAGAGCACCCGGATCTGTTGGCTGTAGAGGTCGACTGGCTCTAAGATAAGTTAACAGATCCCCGGCTTTCATTAACTCCAATACAAGCAAAGGAGGGTCTGTGTCTAGGCAAACCCCAAGCAATCTTAAGACGTGTTTGTGTCTGAAGTGACTCATAAGTCTAGCTTCTTGTAGAAATTCGGTTTTTTCCTGGGCCGAAGCTCCTTTGCGAAGCGTTTTTATAGCCACTCCGGTAATCCCAGGACCATCTAGGTCTTTAGCATTGCCTTGAAATACCTGGAAAACGAGATGGAGATGTTAATACGAAGATATAAAACTGGGCTTACAAAAGAAGAACTTACTTCTCCGAATGCTCCGCTGCCCAAAAACTTGGCGAGCGTTATTTGCTCTCTTTTTATCTTCGGTAATGCAGAATCGTCAGGATCATTCTGTGTTGCTGATGCGTACAATGCGTTTGACTGCACGAAATTACCGCGTGGTATTTCCCGGAGCGTTGCCAATTCTACATCAGGCAATGTCGGAGGTATTACCGCCTTCTTGTCGTCCTTGCGTTGTCTATAGACTGCTGGAATGTTAGACCATTGTTAGTGGCGCATATACAAATAATTGGAAGAAAAGGAACTACAATACTCACGACAAAGGTAAAACCCAAAGCATAAAAGCATCACACCAAGGATCAGAGGCACACTGAGACCCAATATTAATCCCAGGTGTTGTTTTGGGCCCAATATTCCTGCCTCTATCAGATCGACGACCTTACTTGGTTCGCTCCAAGCTCCAAAACCATAAGCGTTTCTTGCCTGGACTTTAAACTGATAAATCTTGATCATTTCGCCCGGTATTATCCAAGAAGTGTCTGTTCCATTATAGCAAAGATTCCAGTGGCTAGTTTCATTGCGATTTTCATCCATAGTATTTGAATCTTCTATCACTTTTCCTTCCAAACGATATAGCGTGACTTGGGAGCCATGGGCTTGCGCCGGCTCCCAGTTAACTTGGTAGATTGAGTCTCGCAGCTTAGTTACTATTGGAATTCCAGGTGCGCTAGGAACATCGCCTAGTGTTTGAAACGTGAATCTGGCATCCGAAGGCCACGGAAAGTCTTGTTCGTAATTTGGATATTTTAGGACGAATCTAAACTTGTACAAGGTTCTTGGTTGTAAATTTTTTATTCTGTATTCAACTGTATCATCTTCTTGAAGTATGGGGCTCGTTGTATTCTGCCATTTGTCTAGACCCACTATTGAGAACTGAAGATTATAGCAAACAGTGAGATTCACACTTGGCACCCAGGATAAATTCATGGAATTAACAGTAACGCCTGTTAATCTCAGATTATTTGGCTCAGGATACATTGTTAGACGTTGAGCGATGCTTTCATTGTAATTACCAGTAGAATTAACTGAATAAGCACGTACGTATACCAGGTAGTCTTGCCCTGGTAATAAAGGTTGCAACATTGCAGAAAGATTCCCATTAGCTGATGAATCGCTAAGCTTTATCAATTGCTCGCCTTTTTGTCTAACTCCATTAACAAGTTCCACAGATCGCCAATGAATTTCGTATCTAACGGCTGCTCCATTCAAAATTTTAGGAGGCAGCCAGCTAATTGCTGCTAATGTCGGTGTCAAAGCTTTAACTGAAACGTTTTCTGGTTTTGTTGGAACTCCTGCGCCTGTGCTTAGAATTATTTCTGGCCCTAGTTCGAGTCTAGAAGACTCTAAATCGCTGTAATAATTGCTTAAAGCCAATTGGAATACGTATTTAGTAAATGGCTTAAGATTTTTTGCCTCAATTTCTTCATTGTAAGTTTGCAATTTAGTTCCTTTTTCGATTATGAGCTCTGAGGGGCTGACGGTTTCGCCTTCGGTAATATAAATATGATACAAAGTTGCGGGAAGATTGTACTTCTGGCATCCAAACTCTGGCTCAGCTTCAGGCAATCTAATTATTATGGAATTAGAATATTGCTTAACGAGCTCAACTTCGTAAGGTCGTTTTCTGAAAACAAGGCATTTTGCTACTGGATAAGGCTGTAAAGATTTTCCAATAGCTTTCAAGCTTCGACTACTCTGTAATTGAATCTTGATCCCATTCTCCTCAGGATTCATTTTATTAACATAATAAACGCGATCTTGGTCTGCGTTGGACCAATAAACGTTGATTTTATCCACAGTAAGCGACTTTGGTGGTAATCCTTTGTTAAAACCTGTAATCAAAGAAGAAACAGTTCAACGAAATATTCTTTTCATATTGTTTTTTTTTTTTTTTTTTTTCTAATTCATTATACAGTTCGATCAATAAAACAATAGTTACCTGTCCTAATCACCAAGTCGCAAACACATCCATCAATATCAGCAATATGCAGATGTCCTTCAGAAGATACCCAATAAATAACAGGATTATGAACATCTGTGTTATCGACGGTCATTCCTGGCCTAACAATTGGTATATAATGACATGAACAATCTTCTGCTTGATTAAAAAATGGCTTTTCATTTTCCCCGTATACATCAGATTGCATTATTACTCCACGATCAGTTTGAGTTAACTGGATCCAATAGAGCTTTCTGTTGGTGAGAAGTAAAATCAGTTATTTAGTTAATAAATTGTAACTAGTTAATACGATATAATAATAATAATAATAATAATAATAATAATAATCTATATTGTCTTATTCTTAGTAAAAACTGAGGCAATAGACTAATATTTCTTCCAAGCTAACTAGTGATTTGACAAACATGATTGCCAAGGTGTATACATATACTTCTTAAAATACTCGCTATTTAACAACGGTTGATATTTTTACCCAGTCAAAGGTGATATATCCAAATTCATTGCTTCTCTATTTGTAGATATTATTTTTTTGACGTTTGTTTCGCCGGCTTTCCACGCTGTATAATCAAGTCGCATAATTTGACTCTTAACAGTGTCTCTGTATTCTGTTTCAACCCAAAACAAGGTTCTAGTTACCCAATCGACACACAAACTTGACGCAGTATTATTCAAAGCAAGAATTTTGGTAGCGTTTGAGCTACCGATATCAGCGATAACCATCTCTTGCATTTCATTTATCCAATAAACTTTATTCTCTGCAGCCGAGTAGGCGACTTCGACGGCTATCTGACTGGTTACTGTGTCGTCGCTTCCACTGTCTAGATCAGATATCCTCACAGCATCAAGGCCAGCGACTAATATCTGTGGTACAGGGTATTCAAACTCAGTCGAGACATTAACTATGTCTGTAAACCAGCCGCCACCAATTTCTGTATAAGCTCGAACTCTGAAGTAATAAGTCGTCTTTGGTAGGAGCTCCTCAACTCTGTATTCCAATTTATTTGGAGGTAGATTAAACGTGTCGCAAATGCTTATGTTGATTCCTGACAGTGTGTACCAGCACTCGATTGTATAGCCTAATATCAAGCCATTTGGATGATCGGGTTGATCCCACCTGCAAATATGATGATTAAAATAATAATGGTATTAGCTATACTGAGAAGATTAATGAGGGATAAATTAGCGTACCTAAACACCGCGGAGATATCAGTTTCATCGTTTAACGGTTTCTTCTGATATTCTACATATCCTCTCGCATTTGTTGGCTGACTAGGTTCAGCCTGAGGAGACCTAAGGATTCTCCTAGCGTGATGCGACATTCCCCAGTAAGTGAAAGCCTTTATAGTTACTTCGAGGACAGCATAGGGAGAAAATTGCTCTGAATTATTGTAAGGTATTGTAGTTTCCGTTGTGATTTCAGGATGCGAATTAGTGTTTATATGATCGGCGAACTTTACTTCGTAGAAAACCGTTCCGTAGTTTATATTCTTTACCGGATCCCAAGAGACGTTGAATTTACTCCAATTTCCCTCAACTCTTATGCTGTCTACATTAACAGTAGATGGTAGAACGACTATGTTCTCCGAAGACAAGTTACTCGGATATTTGTGAAGTGTGTGATCCATTATCGCAACCATTTGAAGACCGGATAAAGTTATTCCGTTAATAACGGCAGTGTTTTGACCAGACAAATCGCCGATAACTGCATTTTTATCGTCTCTAAGCCACAGCAAATGCTCAGAAAAGTAACAAAGAGGTCCCTGCATGTTAGGATGTTGTAGAGCGGAGACCTAAAACATGAAAAACAAGGATTTAAACCGTTTTTACATTTTTGGAGAGACAAGAACAACGTTTTGTGCTTTATAAAAAATCAAGTCTCACCATTTCAGGCACAATTTTAAGATTCAGAGGTATATTCTCGGAAGTTTGTGCTCTGTATAGTATCGACCCGCTTTCATAGCTTCTGACAATCCAATAAACGTATTTGTTCTCCGTGTCCAAAGTCAGTCCCATCACTTGCTTTCCATTGAATATTTCATCCGAGTAATAAAACCGTCTATCTTGACCGTTCAATCTCGATACTTCTACCGCATAGCCCGTTGACCAGTACAAATAAGCCTCCAAAGAGTCTATCATCAGTTCCTTAACTATGGCTAATATGGACATAGGTTCTTGTTGAGTTCCGTCCAAATCTGCTCTAGTGATCTGAAATCAGTTCAACATCATTAAATGCGATTCCAAAAAATCTTGGTACAAGATTTCCTCGCAAATTATAAACCACACTCACTATTTGCTGCTTGGGATTAGCCCAATAGAGTTTTTTCGATACCCAATCAATGGCCACACTACCAACGGAGTTAATATGCAGTCTGTTTTTTTCGTGACTAGTAGTGTTGTAACAATAAAGTATAGAGTTATTTCCCACTAAATAGAGCAGATCTTTGTACCAAGCAACATCGACAATGTGATATTCAGTATCAGAGTCTTTCCAGCTTCCCTTGTGAATCAAAGTCTCTACATTTTCCCCAGTCACATCGCTTCGCAATAATCCCTCAGTAGCAGACCATAAAATAGAGGCATAAGAGCCGCCTCTGGGATCCCTGCAAAAATTTGTTACATAATAAGTGAAAGTTCCTTCATTCTTCCGGGACTCAATATACAATACTCACCTCAATGTACGCCCTCGGAATTCAGTCGACCAAGGACCTCTACCCGCGCTTGTATAAGCCGCGGCTTTTATTGAATACTCAGATCTCTCTCTGAGGTGATAAACGGTGTGAGAAGAGCCACTGATTTCGTTCTGATGAATTGCCTCCCCGGTTAGTTCATCTTTTATCTCTAATTCGTAAGACCAGTTTTGCCAAGCACCCTTGCCTTGTCCTCCAAGCAGATACGGAGCACGCCAAGAAACTTTGGCCATTTGAGCACCGAGAACTGCTTGAACACCTGTCGGCGGATTGACGGGAACTGGAGCTGGCTGACTAGCATCCATTAGGACGTTGACACTGAAGCACGATCTATCGAACCTGTTTTATTGAATGATGAGTTTAATAATAACTGTTCAGAGAGTTTTTATGTCGAGATTATTCAGCCTACTTACTTGTAGGGATAAAAGTTATGGAAGTATCTGTTTTGCCCTGAATGATAGTCTTCGGTTAATATGTCTTTTCCATTAGTCCAGTAAAATAAGCCGTTAGCCATGGCCAACGATCTAACATTTTGAAATTTTGGTTGCTGAGTGTTGGCTCTGAGATCTGAGATTTCTCTGCCATCCAGAGTAACCGATATTACAGTATTTTGAACATGGTGTGGAACTAGCAATCGAAAATTTCTGTGATCGACCATGAAGGCTTGTAAATTACCATCTTCTAAGACAAGATCAGGGTGTGTCTGCGGATGATAAAGATATGTTTTAAGCGTGATAAAACACACTATTTATATAGAGAAGGAAATTCACGAGGGAATATTACCTCGTGTTTAACGCCGTTGCTAATATCGGCCAAGTCTAATCGGTACAATCCGTCTTTCATCACCCAGAACAAATACCCGTTATATGGATCTACTTCTATATGCGATGGTTTGGACAAAAAGCCTGCATATGCAACCGTCAGACCTCGACCATCCAAGTTACAGCGTGCGATTTGCCACGAGGTAGTAGAGTGTTTAACTTCACCAAGGACATAAAGATGAAGATTTAACCAATCCACAGATAAACTTAGTGGTTCAAAGTTGACTTGATCTGGACTCAGTACTACGATAGGATCCGATCTCTCCTTAATTTTCGTTCTATAAACGTAGCCACCAGAGTCTGATACAAATACTTGAGCGGAAAATACGTGTATTGCAACCCCGCGAATCCGGTTAGATGTTTCATAGATCACGACTGGATCTTCTAGCATATCGGCCCCCTGTTTTTTCACCGTATGTTCGCCACCCAAAATCAATATCGGCTGTTGCATCGATCTTACTGAAATAGATAATTAATGAGGGTTTTGTTTTTATGGCAGATTTACGGAGATATTGGTCCTTGATTTATTCGGTAATTTATATACCAGTTGGCTCGGGGGTTGTTGCAATGTATATAACAGCTGGCGGTCCTTCCCCTTCGCTATTTCTCATCGTTATGCTTACAGAATAGTTTTCGTTAGGCTTCAAATTTTGAAACATGTAATGATGATCCGTTGCATTTTCAGACGCTGGTATATCCTGTGTGAAAAAAACGAAATTCGAAAGTTTAGTCATTGATAACTGGACCCCAATTTTAACCCAAACATTTAATCAATCCCTGTTAGCTATGTTATAGTATTTGAAGCAGGGACGCCATGCCAGAGTGCGCTCATTTAGTGGATTGGTTCGTACAAACTGAAAGTAATGTTAGCGATGATAAGCGTGCGGCTTAAAAACTTGACAAAAATGCATTAAATATCTTTATTCCAAATTCTCTCTATTAATGATTTTTTTTTTTTTTATATGTGTGAAAATATTAAGCGTTTGCAAGCAGAGAAGTTAGGAGTGTGATTTTAGCTTGCCGAACCAGTCGCACTTGAAATAAATTGTTCTGAGAAGTGAGATTGATGAAGAAAACAAATTGAAAAGTGTATTTTGGTGAAAGAAGCCTGTAGTAGCTGACAAAGTAAAGTAAAAAATTGTCATAGGTATTATATGTGGATAGAAAGAGAAAAAAGCTTAAATTTTTATACATATATATGATAAAATTAACTTCTGGCGTGGCGTGTGTACCTTAAGCTGGGAATAATTGCCCCCTTGAAGCCGTAGGACATAGGACAAAAGAGGGCCGTTTGGAAACGGTCCCGGTTCCCAAGAGACTGATACGCGGCAGCTATCTACCGCTGCCGCTCTTACAATTACCGGTGCCGACGATGGAAAACCCTCCGATTTTGTTAAGATCGGAACGCTTGGAGCAGAGAATATTGAATCTCGATTGTGCTGAGTAGATTTCAGGATCAGAGCAACTCGAAACTGTAAAAAGAGAATTTTATATCAAAATAATTTTACTATAGTATTGAAGTTTATCTATGGACAGTTCTCTGCTCATTCAACACACCCTGTACTTTGTGTAAGGCTGCAGATTGTCCACTAATATCTGATCGTCTTTTCCCCACGATTGGTTTCTGCAATATTGCCAAGATTCTGCCAGCTCTTCGTACATCCCTTGTACCATGTAGGATATACCACCACCTCGTCGCTCTACGTCGATACCTTTCCATTCTAATCGTAGGGATGTTGCGGTCAGACTGTCTGCAACGAGCGCCGGGGCGGGCGGAATGCCTATTTCCTCTGAAAAGATAAATATCATCCTTTTAGAGATTTGAAAGTAAAACATTGAACAAAGCTGAAGGAAAATCTTCGAAAAATGAAAACTATGCTTCCTGATGACTAAACTTACATCCCTTATATTAGCATACAGTAATTCCATTAAACAAAAACTCTGCTTATGCTCAGAGAGATCTCAGAGTTTTTTAACAAATGCATTGAATTTTAATTAACAAACTTCTTCCAGAATCTGTTAACCCACTGGATTATTCTGCTCCAAATGAATGGATTTTAATTAACGTTAGTTACCTGGTAAAAATATGGATAAAAAAATTAGTATAATGGATGATCGTGAACGGGAAAAATCGACCAATGAATACGAGCAGATCCTTGAAGGACTAAAAGTGAATTTCTTGGACAATTGGAAGACGAAAAAGAAGGAGTCACAAGCCCTGGACGATTTTGTGCGCTATAGAACTCTGGGAACTGGAGCATTTGGACGAGTATTGTTAGTGAAGCATAAAGCATCAGGTTCTTATTATGCGATGAAAATATTAGAAAAAGCAAAATTGGTTAAGTTGAAACAAGTGGAACATACAAGAAATGAGAAACGGATATTACAAAGTGTAAAATTTCCGTTTACAATTTACATGGAATTTTGCTTCAAAGACAATTCCTACATATATTTAATCCTTCCGTTCATAACGGGTGGTGAAATGTTTTCCCATTTAAGAAGAATGGGAAAATTTGACGAAGAATTGGCCAAATTTTATGCAGCCCAAGTTACTCTGGCTCTGGAATACCTCCACTACTGTGGTCTCATATATCGTGATTTGAAGCCAGAGAATATTCTGATAGAAAAAAACGGGTATCTGAAAATAACAGATTTTGGTTTCTGCAAGCTAGTAGAAGGCAGGACTTGGACCCTTTGTGGGACGCCTGAATATCTTGCCCCAGAAATAATTCTTTCAAAAGGATATGGAAAGTCTGTTGACTGGTGGAGCTTTGGAGTACTTTTATACGAAATGAATGCCGGATATCCACCTTTTTACGCAAGAGATCCAATGAAAATATATGAAAAGATAGTATCTGGTAGGTACAAATTTGCAAGTAATTTTCATGAAGATCTTAGAGACATTTTGAAAAATATACTACAAGTAGATCTCTCGAGAAGATTTGGTAATTTGAAAGACGGTCCGGCAGATATTAAGAGACATCGTTGGTTCAAGACAATAGATTGGTTGATGATTTATCACCAAAGAATACAACCCAGTTTTATTCCTAAAACTGGAAACATAGGAGATGCAAGTAACTACGATCATTATGACGAAGAGGAATTGATTATAGACAAAGTTGATCGTTATGCTAAGGAGTTTGCAGACTTTTGAATTTTAATAAATAAATATACAATATATATCGTTTTAGGGTAAATGTTTAAGGATTTATATATACTTTGGGCAACTCCTGAAACAGGCAATCAGTGCTTCGAACTACAGCAATTTTAACGCACTAATTGGCTGTTTCGGGAGTTATCCAATTAACTGGCTCAGAATCAACCTTGGTGAGTGTACACCGGGTATAATATGTGACCAAGGATCAACGTAGATGATATTTATTTTTTTCTTTTCCGTTCAATTACATACCTTTGAGTCGTTGAAAATATCTGTTCAGAGCATCGTGACATCCTAATACACAGTAGAGTTGTTTCTGTGGAAGAAGGTCTTGAGTTCCATTCTGTGAAAAATATTGATAATTACTTATACATTCGAATATTGAAATTTTATTATGGATAATGGTAATTCGAATCGTCGGTTATTTTATAACAAAATTGAATTCATTCTAGCTTCGTTATATTATTGTTATAGATAAGAAATGAATAATTATCGGTTAGTTGCGTATATCTGTTTATATTGTGTTAATTATAATCTAGATAAGATGCAAGACATATGATGGAATACAATTATTTTCGTCTGCTGTTGAAGTGCGGACGACGATTATAGTATGTAACCTAAGAGAATCGTAATGGATTTACATGATAGATTTGTAATTTTGCGATGTCATTAATCATAAGAATGATTAAACTGAATAAAAGTACATAAATACAATATGAAAGCTGAAAAAGTCTTCTTGAGATAATTAAATACAGCTGATCTATCTGACATGTGAATTTATTGCTGTGACTATTATTGTCATTATTGAAATAAAAAACATGCAACGATAATACATAATAGCGTTGACTGAAATAGTAATATGAAGTTTGTTGTTTAATATTTAGTTTCCAAAATATGACTATAGGTGCGCTTCGGTGTTCCCGCTTAAAAACAATAGCACGTGATCTTAATCAGCCCTTCGGGTATGGTCATTGGTTAGTGGTAAAACAAGAAACAAACGATATGTATCGCGCGACGCGTCTTTGCGATCTAATCTTGAATATTAATAATGCCGGTTAAGAATCATATTATTACGGAAAAAGGTAGATAAAAAGGTCCGTGAAGGTGCTACACATACTATAAAGGAAAGAAATATAGGATAAAATATTCATGTTCGATATTATTCGTTGTCAGTAGATGCATGATGTATAATCTTTAGATGCAATATACCGTCCCTGAACAAAAAGACAATAATTGACAATCGCAGAACAGGTAATCAAATCTTGAATATCATCAATAGTGGTCGATCGGTTGAGGATCAAATTGTTGTAGAAAAGAATAGATAATAAGGTGTGCCAGGGTACCAAACGTGAAATAAGTGAAAGACATAGAATAAAACATCCATAATTAATATCATTCGTTGTCAGTCGAAAAATGATATCTAATTTTCATATGTAAAATATAGTCCTTGAAAAAAAGGACAAAATAATTGACAATCGCGGCATCTGTGAGTGTAAGACAAACTATAATAACGTTATATTATTCGCATGCTTGTACCGTGCGCGGCGAAAAAAAAAAAATAGAAAAGAATAATAATAATCTTAATTTAATACGACATGCGATATGCCCCTTCCCTTGTTTAATCCTATGAATTAATTGCATCCTAACAATCAAACATTATACAGTATCAGATATCATACTCGCGCGGCTTATTCGGATTTTGAACAAAAATATGAGTAACGAGGTGTTATAGTGAATTGTTTGAGTTTGTGACACAGTGTGGATAACGTATTGTCATAATAAAGATAAGTAAATTTAGTGATGAATAATAAAGTGCAATATTTGGATTACTCAAGAAATTTTTCTGGATACCTTTCTCAGGAACTTAATGTGATAAACGTGAGTACGATTATGATATTAAATAATATATTAAATACGTATATGAAAAATAACTTACGCAAACAGCCCGGCAATTGGTTTCGAGAGCCAACTGCCATGCGGCACATCCCTTCTTACACTGAAACGAAACAAACAAAGAAAATAATGATAAACATAAGAATTACATGCCGTGTATAATTATTTTCAGATATGTAAGTTAATAGGAAACGTGATTAGACAAGTTTTTTATTTATTCGAGTCACCGTTTAGGCGTTTACTTGCAGTTTATCGCAATTGTATATAATTACGAACCAGTGTGTTTAATGTAAGTTCGAGTATAGGTATGCAGACGACAGACGTCTTCAGTTTTAGGATAATCACTTATAAACGAGCTCTAGGCAGTGTCTTGTTTCTCGTATACGGCTTTAAGTGATTGATGACATTTTTCAAGGGCCTACATGTATAACCGCTACTATTTGGACCTGTTTAAAGTCACATTTCTAACTAAACATATACTTTCGGGTTTTGAATATTAAACAGAGTAATAGAGTATGTATATCAAGGTACTAGTCAAGCTGCTGCATCCTTTCTAAAAAGCAAAACAGAAGCTCAAGTACATCATAATAAAAAATAAAAAAACTAAGGTATACCTACGTACATATGAAATAATACAATTAAAAATTATCTAATTTTTTAACTTATTTTTTATTTTTTTAAATTATTTTTGTTAAAAGAGCAACATAGCAGCTTGAATTAACCGGAGAATATAATTCTTCCGTGTTAAGTCTAATTTTTTCTAAGACAATATACACACACACACATATAGCATGTATATAGGTATATGTATCAAGTCTGGTATATACGTATACGGCACGTGCCGTTGATGCGTTTACTCCCACGTCTTGCAGAGAATTAATAATATCACGACTGTCTGAGTGACTATTTGCTTTTTTCTTAATCTTTCTTCATCTCTGTTTTTCTTATGATGGTTTTTTTCATAGTTTATGTAAAAAAA
The DNA here is from genome assembly GCA_963924015.1 of Macrophya annulata. Classification (NCBI taxonomy): domain Eukaryota; kingdom Metazoa; phylum Arthropoda; class Insecta; order Hymenoptera; family Tenthredinidae; genus Macrophya; species Macrophya annulata. The sequence goes on from OZ001258.1 coordinate 4,536,867, forward strand.
ACTTACAAGTTTCCGTTCAGTTTCAACTATTAAAACTGTGCTGCTGCAGTTCATAAAAGGAAATTATAATTATCATTTTAATTATTATTATTATTACTATTATTATTATTTGCTGCATTACTGTATATGCGGTGCTTGTGTATAGAATATGATATAAAACTTGAGCAAAATATGATTATCTTAGGTTCATTATTAATATAAAATCACTATACCATAATGTATTAATTAAATTGAATTTCTAACGATAAGAATTAACTCCGGGGGTGTCGTCCTCATTATGCGTTCCACCACTTGTACATATAAATACATTATACACAGATATACTATATATATATATATATATATAGGTATATTATGTAAGAGTTATACCTAATTCTGTGCGGTTGCATGATTGTATATATAAATAATACTTAAAATATTAAAAACTCGTTAAACTAATGAATACAAAAAAATAATAAATCAAAAATTTCTATACATATGTATAGATATGTGTATACCTACTTGTGCATACTATAAAATTTGTTTCTTTTAAATATTTCGCTTTTATCTACGTATTTGTTATTTTTTAAATATTATCTACTTTCATTACAATACCTTTCGATGATATCAATATACTTATATATGTATATATTATAATGATATCTTTAATCCGCGTTGTTTTACTCCACCAGCTACTACATAGTATGATAAGTAATAACAACATATTATTATCATTATCAAATAAAAATAAAAAATAAAAAATAAAAAAGATTGTATTTACGTCGAGACTATATCTTCTTTCGGTTGTATTATAGTATATATCATATATAGTATACATATAATAACTAAATAATATATTAGTCCTGTAGATATAGATATATGTATATACGTATTATGTATATGCATATGTACGATGCGCGATGATCAGGGGGCATCGCGTCGTTCAACCGTGTATAGCTCAAAAGGTCATAATATACTATATAGTATAATATATATAAGCACATATCTCTACTGATAATATTAACGATAAGGACATTATTAATTTCATTTTCTGTAAATCATTGAAAACATATGATGAACGATATATTATAAATTAAGCTGCGCTGCGCTATGCGGTATTCCTTATACCTATACATCTAACCGTATATTTGTACATATTTTATTACATATATGTATACATATTGAGATATACATAATTTTTTTAAATAATGTATTTTTGATTCTTTTATATTTATTTTTATTTTTTTTGGAATCACCGTAATGTATTTACAAGAATTATTTTAATTCGATTTTTATTATTCAATTAAATTAGATGCCATACGTAAAAAATAAATTTAAAAAAAAAAAAAAAAAAAAAAAAAACTGTTGAAAACCCGTTTTGAAATTGTAGAAAAAAAATTTCCAAAATCGGTTTAGAAAAAAGAAAAAATAAATAAATAAATAAGAAAGCGCGAAAATTCAAAGTGAAAACTTTTACACGTGCGGGCAATATAAAAATATGAACGGAAAGAGAAGAAAATCGGAATAAAAAACCGAAATTCTTTAATCCCTAAAATCTAAATTATAATTAAATAGAATATTATTATGTAGTTTTAATTTTTTAGAGTACGAATTTTTTCTTGTTCATCTTCCTTACCGTACGACATACATACGTATAATTTAACGTGATATCGCATCCGGTTGGTTTTTGCACCACACCGCGGTTGTTCTCTCGTATTCTATTCGTTGATTCGCGAATTGACACGCAGCTTCTTAAATGATGCGATATTATGTCCGAGCGTGGTTGTAAAATTTCATTTCTATAATAGAGAACATAGTTTGTCCGTAACAACTTCTTCCGTTCGAACGATCTTTTTCGTCTATAAAAAAAAGAAAAAAAAAAAAAAAACTGCTTCACCTGTGTAGATTTCTATATTCTTTTGTCGTACATACATTTAAGTAATTACATACATAAAAGGTACTCTACCAATAATGATTAAGCGAATATAACAGCCTGTACCCCGAAAAAGTTTTGTGGGCGAGTAACTAAACGAATAATAGTAAAAACATATGCGACGGACACATGCGGTGTATAACGCGATGATGCGACGATGATGATGGTTAGCGGAATAACGGAACGGGGCTGCGAAGAGCACGGCGGGGATTACCCGCGAAGTAGCTACTGCCTCCGCGTACTGTCGCTAATTCCTCACTTCCTCATTAAATCCTCGACACACATTACGCCCCCTTATGGTTGTCCCACTCTTAACCCCTCCTCGCTCTCTCACTCTATCCCTCTTATTCTCTCTCGTTGAACAGAGTCCTCTTCTCTTCTGTCGTTTATGATCGTTGTGAGTCTCTCCCTCCCTCTCCCTCTCTCTCTCTCTCTTTCTCTCTCTTGATGTGAATATATACATATATACGATACGCGTTAAGTATATCGTTCGTATTTGACAATATATGCGTATTATACCCTACATACAATTGTGGTAGGGAGGAGGGAATTGTGTTGTATGTATGTAGCTATAAATATATACGGAGCTTGCAGTAATCTCTACATCATAATATATACATATACGTATGTATGTATGTATGTATGTATGTATGTATGTATGTACATACATATACGGCCCACGTGCACCCTAAATAGTAAATAGGTAGATATGTTTATAAACCTAATCTCTGCACTTCCATAACAATTATGTAGGAAATGATGATAAATTAAAATATATACATGTATACATAGGATATACACTATCCATATATAAAAAAATTCAAATTTTTAGAAAATTAAGTATAAAAAAAAAAGAAAGCCAATTTATTTTGTCTATTATTATTTATTCAATTTTGAAAAGCTAAAAATTATAATATAATCCATTCCTCGTTTCAATTTTTTTGTATGTATCCGTGTGTTTATTTATTATTTTTTTTTTTTTTTCTTATTTTATTTAGTCGAGTCCTTGAAATTTTCAGAAAAAATTTTGAAAATGTTCAAGTTTGTCGTCTAGGCGCTTGAGCATAGAAGCCCTTGTGCATACGTATGTATATTATGGGTATAGTCGAGTCAAGTAGTTCCTTTCTGGTTAGTTCGTAGGTATAAAGTCGTGTTTATGGTTAAGTCGAGACCCCGGAACTCTTGAGCCACTTGAAATCTTACGTTAGCTATATATATGAGGCATTATACAGCTACTATGATTCAGTCTGTTATTATAATACTTACATATTGTATGTATACATTAGTCCGACTCTGTTTTTTGTTCTTTTTTTTTCTCGTTTTTTTAATTTTTATATACCCATACTAATGAAGTGAAAAAAACAGATTTCCGTAAATGTGGACAACGACGATATAACACAGCCCCGCAAAAGGGTGGAAGAGTCCCGTAGTATTATATATGTATATACTACTGCACGTATATATTTCATTTACTTAAGGAAAGACTTGTATGAAAAAAAGAAAAAAAAAAAACAAAAAATATATTTTTTGTGTTCAGACGTTTTAAATATTGCAATTTGACTTTCAGGTACCCACAATATATACATAAGTGAATTTTCATTTTTTCTTTGTTTCATTAAATTTGAAGTTCAATTTTAAGATAATTCGAAATATTTATTACGAATTTAAATCCTGTTTTAAATTTCAGTTCGATTGTATAATTTATTAAAAAAAGGAAAAAAAAAAGAAGAAGGAAAGTGATCGACTTCTTTAAAAATGAGATAAGATTATTATAAAATTACGGTAAACAAAAAGAATAAATGAAACAAAAAATTTTGCGTGATGCAATGAATTTTTATTTCTAATGGACTAAAAAGTTATTTATTTCTTAAAATAAACTCAAAGTTATATTAAAATCGTATCAACCGTGCGCTTAGAATTTTTCATATTACCAAATTTCCTCTTCTTCTTATATTAATTAAACACGAACTTCTCGAGCGTATAAAGAGCGTGTAATAACTCGAAAGAATTTAGCGCATAAAATTGTACCAAACGATGTAAAGAATGTCGGTTCCAACACTCTGGACCCGAACTAGTAGAACAGAGGATGCGTATGACCCCGCGGTACGTATATATGTATTTACGTCTGTATAGGTATACATTCATACATATACATATATATAAAGTAAAATAATTTTATTATAAAATAAAATCTCTCGTATATTTATATACATCAACACATATTCTATTCTAAATGCGTTAAATTATACTATAATACAAAATCGAATTGTATATAGATGTATATGTAAGATGTATGTACACATACAAACCTATATATATATATATATGGCTATAGTGGAGATACGGACTGGTGCATTTGTATCCGGTTTTTAAATCCTTAATTATTTGCTTCACGAACTAAAAGAATTTCCGTTGAACTGTAATTACCGAATATGTATGTACTACCGGTGTGTATAAATATATACATACCTATATAAGGTAATTATCTATAGATTCCAGAATCCAAGCTTTCTTTATTATCACTTCATTTCATTTTTCTTTTTTTTTTTTCGTCAATTTTTTATCGTTTCGCATATATATATATATATATATATATATATATATTAGACCGTTTCAAAAAAATCGATTATTTTTCATTTTCAAAGAGTTAGTCAAAAATATTGTTCCAAATGATGAAAAAAAATGTTGTCAAAGTTTGAGCTCTTAATAATAATATTAAGAGGTGCCTCATCGCGATTTTCTATTTCCCATTTAAATAACATGGGAAGTGGTCTTGTGGAACTTTTCGATTTTTATATCTTGAAAATTAATCTACTTAGAAAGATTCTGCATGAATGCTGTTGTTCAAAATTGTACGCTCTACAAAAAAGGTCTCTTGGTCTTTTTCGATGAATCCAACTGTTTCCAAGTTAGTCATGATTAATTACCATTAATAACCAATACACCAACTTGGAAATAGCTAGATTTATCGAAAAAGAACAAGAGACCTTTTTTTTAGAGCGTTCAATTCACTACAAAAATATGTTCTGGTCTTATCAGTACACCAATGCGTTGACGAGTTATAGAATTCCAAAGTTTAAAAAAAAATTTCCCCATGTTATTTAGATTGGAAATAGAAAATCGCGATGAGGCACCTCTTAATATTAATATTAAGAGTTCAAACTTTGACAGCATTTTTTTTTCGTCATTTGGAACAATATTTTTGAGTTACTCTTTGAAAATGAAAAATAGTCGATTTTTTTGAAACGGTCTAATATATATATATATATATATATATATATATATATATATATATATATATATATATATATATATATATATATATATATATATATATATATATATATATATATATATATATATATATATATATATATATATATATATATATATATATATATATATATATATATATATATATATATATATATATATATATATATATATATATATATATATATATATATATATATATATATATATATATCTACATACAGGGTGAGTTTTCTGTCTTATACATAATGCCGATTACTCCACAAACAGATATACCTCCTATTGTTGTCGAGTATTTAAAGTAGAGATTTCCATTCATATGAAAACACGAACTGGTATAATAAGAAACCCCTCCCTCTACAGATCCCGGTGAAAACTCACCCTGTATATCTGCAGTACCTATAGTTGAAGCCAATTAATAATAATTAGACATCACAGCTGGTAGAAAAATTTTCCTTTTTTTTAATTTCTTATTAATTAAAAAACTGTCTAATCGTCATTATATGTATAAACAACTTTCAGGCATAGGTATAATATTATAGCTATATATTTATTTCCAATGAGAAAAATTAATTGAACAAAAATTATAACACCTGCAATTTATTTTTTAGAAATTTTCTATACAATATATCTTATTATATACTATATGTATTGGAGAAAAATAATATTGAAACATATATAGTATGTATACATATTTGTTAAAATTTGTTCTTTCTTAATTTTGTTTGGTTTTAATATTTTTTTTTTTTATTCCTTATACCGACAGTTTTAACGATATATTTTTTTCTTTTGTTTTTTTTTTTTATAGTTTCTGGTTTTAACATTTTGCGAAAATTTCTTTCAATTAAACGTATAATAACTATAATATAATATATTATATAAAGTCGCACGTCAATTTGGCAACATCCGCTAATAAGGCTGCTATAGGTACTGCTTCTGCTATATATATATATACCGCATGCACTTGTATACGCGGTCCAATTTAAAACGTGAAGCCATATATATATATATATATATATATATATATATATATATATATATATATATATATATATATATATATATATATATATATATATGTTGTCCCCGGGTGTTCACTCGTTCATTCATTCATTCATTCGTTTATTCATTCATTCATTCATTCATTCATTCATTCATTCATTGGGTTACACATTTGTATACGTTAGTTTGTTTTTATTTGTGTCCGTTACAATAAGGGCGCGCAACGACATCCTTAACAGGAAGTAAACCTTTATTGTTCCCCGCGGGTGAAGTCAAAATAAAAAGGAAACTACGATTTATTTTCTACCTATATACCTATACCTATACATACATATACATGTACTTATATACTGTATGCAATGCATATGTATATGTATACACGGCATTGCCCTTCGCTAATAATTGCCAGTGCAAATATTGGTATATATATGTATATACATATACATACATATACATAGATATATGTATATAGATCGATTTCTTTTATAATTACAAAATTATAACCACCTTATAAAAATTTAAGATAGACGTATATAGGCATGTATGTATATTAGATTGTAGCAAATAAAAATCGACTTTTTTTTTTTTCAAAAAGTAACTCAAAAATATTGTTCCAAATGACGAGAAAAAAAATTCTGTCAAAGTTTGAGCTCTTAGTATTAATATTAAGAGCTCAAACTTTGAGATCATTTTATTTATTTTTTTTGTTTTTATTCGTCATTTGATTTACAATATTTTTGATTTCCTTTTTGAAAAAACAATCTAGTCGAATCTCAGATATATATTAATAAAATACATATATTTTTATTTCATTTTCTTTTCGATCGTTAGATTTTTGTCGACAATTATAAATAATAATTATTTTCGATTTATTATTATTATTATTATTATTATTATTAATATTATAAAATACAGTACCCAATACTTGAAAAGAAAATAAGACATCGGCTTACCTGATTCACTTTGCATTTCACCCCGCATCCAACCTCAGAATTAGAATCGTCAGTTCGGTTCTAAAAAAAAAGAACAAAAGCAACAATAAAATAATAAATAATAAAATTGAATTTCAAATTGTTCAAAAAATTGATAAAAAATTATTTTTCAATTCATTAAAGATATTTTTTTTTTATAGATTATTCATTATATATATATTACAAGTTCCCATGATTATAGGTACATATACATATATATATCTTGATATCAAAAATTTGGTATTCAAATTTGACCCGTTAAAAATACACACATATACATATGTATGTATAATTAAAATATCTGCACTTGTTAAAACTACGCTCCGCTTACCACCCTATTTACAAAATATTCATACATAGGCAGGTATAATACATTCAACACACATATATAATTTATGTATAATATATATAAATACTTCCAGGTCTCGAAAATTGACTCTGAAATTTCAATTTTGTGACCGTTTATATGTATATACCTACCTATATGGTATATCGTATATATATACATGTATACATATGTACACACACAATATACAATAATATATCTATATATATACCTATACGTATAGAAATTTTTTTTTCTCCCTAAATTAAAGTCACGGTAGTACCTAATAATAACATAAAGGGAGAAGAGGTATTTCCACCGTTCAAACGGAAGTGTAATACACCTGTGCCCGGAAGTTTGTGCAAGGTAGTTAGACAGATATGTATACAGAGTTACAGGTGCACAGGTTAAACGACGAAACGGCTATAATTACAAACCTGCACGGTAAAAAAAAATCCTGCAAGTATATTAAGTGTATGAATTTTTTTTTTGATTATTTTTCGAAATTGATTTATTTAGTATGTAGCTTTTGTATATAGTTTTATATAGGCATGTATATATGTATTTTTTTTTTTTTTGTTCATTCGATGATTTATCACGGACGCGATTCATGCTGCATGGTTATACATACATACATAGGTATATGTATATATATACCGGGGTAGTAGGGAGGGGTTAGAATTGAACCGGATACAACAGTTTACCGTCTTTTAACCACCGCCAAGCGATTCAATTTAGGTTTTTAATCCCCCGCCTCGGTACAGAATTTCTCTCCCTTTCATTAGTTAGCTGCTGTAGTCTAACAACTATATAATAAATATATACACATATGCACATCATATACCACACGTGCAGATATTATCGCGTATGTGTACTGGATACATACCTTTATATATCTATAATGTATGTATGTATGTACATATATATATATATATATATATATATATATATATATATATATATATATATATATATATATATATATATATATATATATATATATATATATATATATATATATATATATATATATATATATATATATATATATATATATATATATATATATATATATATATATTTATTTATTTATAATAAACATTTATATTCGATCTGTAATATTTGTAGAATAATTTATAATCATCTATATTTATCCATCATTCAACTAAATTTTAGTGTTATATATATGTTATGTTATGTTTATGGTATATGTATATATATATATATATATATATATATATATATATATATATATATATATATATATATATATATATATATATATATATATATATATATATATATATATATATATATATATATATATATATATATATATATATATATATATATATATATATATATATATATATATATATATATATATATATATATATATATATATATATATATATATATATATATATATATATATATATATATATATATATATATATATATACTTATATTTATATTTATATACATACGATCAATTACATGACTTGTTATATCTAATTGACAATGAGATTGAGATCCCAGTATATTAGATTTGTGCATTCAATATATAGATATATTATATATATACCGACTAATGTGTTGTAATTACATAATTCGATTAATTGTATGCATACTTTATCTTCCTTCACGACTATAATACATATATAATAGCATTTAAATATATTCAACCTTCAGCATATATATGTCCTATATACCTATGCATATATATGTATTATATATATACTTCGATGCGATTTGTTATATATTATTACAATTTTCAAATTTTTCAAATTTTCTTTTTAGATGAAATATGTAAAATATTCAACATATATCAATATTTATTGTGTAACAAATTATAATATAACAATAGAAATCGATATATATATATATATATATATATATATATATATATATATATATATATATATATATATATATATATACTAGGTACTATATTGTATATATATACCTTTTTTTTTTTTTTTTTTATTACTCTACACGATTTATTAACCGTGCAGTTTCCTTCCTGCTGCTGTAATAGAAGACTTGGATTAATGAGTTTGAAGCCTATATAGTCGACGACGGACACAGGCAATTGACTATTTACTAGATATTTTAAAACCCTATAACTAAAATCCATTTTATATATTCTTCCGAATAAATTTTTGTAATTATTATAGGTACGTTATTTCTATAATGCGATGTTATATGGGAGCGTGGTTGTTGAAGTTCCGAATATTAAAAGCTTCGAACAGTCAAGATTCTGAATATTTTAATATTATACTGAATCACAATTTTTTAGAAAAGGTACACTTCTCCCGGAAAAAAACTTCGAATTGAAAAAGACCGAAAATTTAAAAATCCGAAAGCCGAATATCCGAAGGGCCAAAACTTCGAAACTTGAAAATCGTGAAAGAATTAAGCGTCGTGCCCATGAATTAAATTTGCGGAGTTTTCAACTGTCTGCATTCCGATCTTTTCCAATTTCAAAATCCCAAATTTGAATGTTTCTGATTAATTCGAAATCATTTAACAATCAAATGAATTGATTATATTGTAACCGTTGCAGGGATCAATTACTGTTCAAATTTTGGAGAGGAAACAAAAAATAACAAAAATATATGAATTTCAAAATATTTTAATGAGTGAAATTTTTTTTCAATTCTTATTATAATTCCAATCTCAGTTTTTATAAACTGTTACCTTCGGTCTCTGCAGGTTATTTGTAATATTGAACTTCCGGTATGAAAAGAAAAACTGTTCGATAATAAGAAAAATACAAAAAAAAAATCGAAAAAATAAAAATAACGACGATAATAATAAGAAGGAAATACTAAAGCAAGAAATGGAGGGTAAAAAAAAAATTAACGATCATATCCTGTAGCTATGAAATAAGTCCCAGGTGAGGGACTTGTATCTACTACTATCATACCATACTATACATATACATACATACGTTTAGGGTATACGTATATACGCCTAATAGGTTGACTCTTGTAATCCCTTAATCGCGCCTACCTGATCACCTACCCGTCCAACGTACGTCTTTGCCTTTGCCTTTGCCTTTGCCTTTGCCTTTGCCTTTGCCTTCGCTACGCTCGGTCGCATCGACCAACTGTTGCACCTTTCCGGCACTTTGGATATACACTGCAGTCTACTATACCTTACCCACCTAACTTGAAATTCTTCCGGAGTTCCGGCGCACCGAACAATTCTTTAAGATTGAAGCCAATTTCACGTTAGTCGTTGTTATAAGGGTGCAACACACGGCAATATACAGACAATCTGCTGTTCTGATTTTTAACGGCTTTTCTGTCTACCTTAATACGAAATAAGTTATAAAGTTTTGAAAATTTTCATTATTCTCATTTACAATTATATTTATTTTTTTATTTTTATCTTCTTTTTTGTTTTTTTTTCTTCTTTACTCACAATCAAATTATAAATTTTCTATTTCAATTTCCAAAATTATTTATACATACGAATAAAGACATTATATTTTTTAAAATTTTTTACAATAATTCTGTTACACATATTCTTTTTACTGTTTGAAAAGTAATGAGACGAATAAGAAAAATGTAAAAAGTAAAAAAGATACAAAGACTAAAAAATGAACGAAAAAAGGTCAGAGTTCCAAGCGAACGGGTTCGCAAGAGAGTAAGCGATGTAGGTATATTCTACAACCACCCAGAAGCAATCAACCACCGTGCGACTCTCGAGCTGTAGTTAGTTAGTTTATAGGTATAAGGTACATTATAGCTGGTAGTGGCTATAGGTGCACAACAGGAGACAAGAAACGCGTTATAAAACCTGACACCGTTCACCTCAAACTTGAAACGTTGCCGTGTATGTAGATACGTAGTTGGGTAGGTAAAAGTAGGAACGTAAAATCGACATACACTCCCGCGCTCGTTACTCGTTACGCTACTCCACTCCACTCCACTTCACGCCACGCCAGGCCGCAGCTCATATCACGTCAGGACACACGTTGAGTTTGGCCGACCAGTTCGTGGCTCGAACTACTCAACTGCATACGATGAGGTTCAAGTTTCCAAAGAATTCCCAGTATAAAATATGGGAGTGGAAGGGACGGGGGGGATGGGATAGGATCGAACGTAATGAATCTGGGAACGAATAAAACCGATCGATTCGTAAAATTACACCGCTAACATATATCTGCTGCTGTTACTGCAAGGATAATATGTATAACTTGTATGTATTATACGCTTCTATAATGTATGTTATTATATAGGTAGTATATATATAGAATTCAATATCACGTTTGAAAATCGTCAAAACTTTATTTCAAGCTCGAAATTTTTTGTAATAATTTAATAGGAATACAAAATTCAAGATTTAAAAAGCAATTCAAAGAAGAAGAAAAAAACTTGAAATAACACGAATATTATTAGCGAAAGTTTAAAATTTAATTTTTTTTTTTTGATCCTTTTGTATTCTCAATTAACGAAATATTATATATTTTGATTTTTGATTTTTTTTGTTCTTTATATATATATATATATATATATATATATATATATATATATATATATATATATATATATATATATATATATATATATATATATATATATATATATATATATATATATATATATATATATATATATATATATATATATATATATATATATATATATATATATATATATATATATATATGTATATATGTATATATGTATAATAAATTATTTCTCTATATAGTATAAATTTAAAAAACGATAAAAAAAAAAACTTATAATATTCGATATAATATCCGTGATTAAAAAAAGTAAAAAAAAAAAATTCTAAATTCAATTTATAAAAAATTAATCTTATATAATTAGTTGATTTATTAATTATATTATATATATATATATATATATATATATATATATATATATATATATATATATATATATATATATATATATATGTATATATATATATATATATATATATATATCTGTATTTAGTTTTACTTCGAACCGTTCCTCACATCTCCGAATCTCCTGATACATTCGTATACATACGTTATATGATATACATAATGTATAGCGAGTATAATATCCAGTACATATAGGTATATATATGTATATAATGTATGTTATACAGGATAAATTTTTAATTGAGATTATGTCATGCGACAGCCACCGAGCTCTGGTTCCCAGGATTTGTTTACTAAGTACATACATATATATATATATATATATATATGTGTATATACATACGAATATGTATATACGTATATTCGTATACTATAAATTGGAGAAGGCGAACCCGATGTTCAGTTTGTTTGGCTTCAAGTGGTATTCTTCCCTAAAACGGCAGCTTTAGTTTATACATATAATATACATATGTATACGCATTGTACATAGGTATAATATAACAATATTACACATATAGTTATATTAAAAACTGGGTCAATTTGATCCGCGTTAAAAAGAAAAAAAAGAAAAATAAATAAATTATCGATACTAATTATCGTGATTTGTGATGTTGGGGAAAAGAGGAAGAAGACGAAGAAGAAGAAAAAAAAAACAACGATCTCCCAATGTATATGTATAATTGGTACAATAATAATATTATATGTATGTATGTACATACATCATATGTTATGTATATTCGCAACTAATTATAAATAGCGAATGTCGAATTGAAATGTCTTGAAAAGAGGGAAACAAAAAAAAAATAAATAAAAAAATTTTTACACAAATTGAAACAATATTTTAATAAGCTTTTTATTCGAGTAATTATTACTTGACCTCGAAAGGGAAGGAGGGAGGGAGAGAGAGAGAGAGACGTCGCGACAATTTTGATAATCGTATCTATATTAAACTTTTATAGCCTAATAAATCTTTCAATATATATATTTTTATATAGATATATAATATGTATGTACATATATATATATATATATATATATATATATATATATATATATATATATATATATATATATATATATATATATATATATATATATATATATATATATATATATACTATATATACTTTAATTATTTAAAATTATTTATTTATATATTTATTTATTTTTTTTTTTCACCTGTGCGCATTTCAAGGGTCGCCTTGCTGCCTGCACCCGTTCAGGTAATTTAAAACAGTATTTGAAGGTAACAGGATGTGGCTAACCGGAAGTCCATTGTGCCTTCTATATAGATATATAGGTATACCCTGAGTAACATAGTGAGATTTTCTATATGCGCATTAAATAGCTTTAGATTTATTAGAAATTTATTTATTTATAAAATAACAAAAAAAAAAAATCAGTATAATTTTTTTTTTTAATGCAAAATCATTGAAAAATTATCAAATTTTTATTGGTTTTTTTTTTTTTTTTTTTCTATTATTCACAAATTACGAATATGGAATAGCATAGATCGACGTATGTATATACGTAGTGTTATGCAACTAGTAAAGCGGGTCATCCCATGCGGCCTAACCTCGAGATAAGAATTATTATACTCGTGTTTACGGACAGATCTTTCACCCCCGATAATCACGTGTTATATAAAAAGAGTATATCTGTAAATATATATAAATATATATATATATATATATATATTCTAAATTTCAAAAAAAAAAAAATGGACACGAGTAGTCAGTGTTATAGTCAATAATCTGCAGCAGAGTATCGTTAATATATAGGCTGTAAATATTAGAATTATAGTACACAAACACATACATATTATACTATGCGATGAATATATAAATGAAATAATTTCAGACTTTGGTCCATACGTATAGTAAACGTTTATAATTTTTTTTTAGCCCATAAATTAAGACGTATAAGAGATTTCGTTTTTTTTTTTTTTTTTTTTTTGTCTTTTCTTTTTCTTTTCTTCTTATTCTTACTACGAGATGAAAAATTCTAGTTCAACGTTATATTTACACGTATTTATGGAATTCTTATCTTCTTGAAGTATAGATTAATCTTTATACCACATTCTATCATCGTCTATCTATCGGACCCTTTTTCATTACCAATTCTATAGTTTATGTGTATAATATACATGGATGTGTATAGAAAATTATTTTTCTATGTAAAATAGATAACTTCGGTTACTTTAGAGATATTGAGTATACCTATAACAGACATATATATATAACTGCAGCAGACTACACTTGACTTTTAACCCCTTTTTAAACATTTCGATATATATGTATATAGTAGACCGTTTCAAAAAAATCGACTATTTTTCATTTTCCAAGAGTAAGTCAAAAATATTGTTCAAAATGACAAAAAAAAAAAATGCTGTCAAAGTGTGAACTCTTAATATTAATATTAAGAGGTGCCTCATCGCGATTTTCTATTTCCAATCTAAATAACATGGGGAAATTTTTTTTTAAACTTTGGAATTCTATAACTCGTCAACGCATTAGTGTACCGATAAGACCAGAACATATTTTTGTAGTGAATTGAACGCTCTAAAAAAAAGGTCTCTTGTTCTTTTTCGATAAATCTAGCTATTTCCAAGTTGGTGTATTGGTTATTAATGGTAATTAATCATGACGAACTTGGAAACAGTTGGATTCATCGAAAAAGACCAAGAGACCTTTTTTGTAGAGCGTTCAATTTTGAACAACAGCATTCATGCAGAATCTTTCTAAGTAGATTAATTTTCAAGATATAAAAATCGAAAAGTTCCACAAGACCACTTCCCATCTTATTTCAATGGGAAATAGAAAATCGCGATGAGGCACCTCTTAATATTATCATTAAGAGCTCAAACTTTGACAACATTTTTTTCATCATTTGGAACAATATTTTTGACTAACTCTTTGAAAATGAAAAATAATCGATTTTTTTGAAACGGTCTAGTATATAGTATATATAAAGTAAATCGTATATAGATTGTAATAGATTATTACGTTCGTTTTATTCTAAACAGTTTCATAAGCTAACAATATATTATGTATATGTACACAACTTTTGAATATATGACAAAAAAAAAAGGTTTTCGATTATTATCATCGACAACGTTTTATTATTATACGAATTGTATATGTATGCGAAGATTCGATTCGATATATAGATTTAAAAAAAAAAAAAATGCAGAAAAACAAAAAAATTAAGAAGAAAAAGAAAAAAAACGAAAAATTATTTTTTACTAAGCTGTAAATCTAAAATTATTATAGATAAAATTATATAAAAATTCTGGGTGATAGCTATTATATCATATGAATGAAGTCTACAATTTCAAATTTTTCAACTAATACTTTGAATCAAAATAAATATAAAAAAAATTGATTTTTCGAACGGAACAATTTTTTTGGGGTACAAACGTTTCCCAATCATGACGGTATAAACTATCGTAAAATACTTTTCGTATGTGATAATTGGGTTTTATTATACACGAATCTCTTTCAAAAACTAGTAAAAAAAAATTCATTTAAACCAAACGATGTCGTATTTAAAAATTGAAAAATAATGCGAAATTTTGAATTTTCGTGAGATACACGTTTATACTCCGGGTTCTTATAGGGTTAATATTATCAACTTACAGTTCTTCGGAAGAATATTTCCCCGAGAGTCTATACTGTCGATTCAAAAAATTTCAAATCGAAAAACCACCAAAGGTTCAAAATTCCGAAAGCTAAAAATCTGAATATGGACTAAAACTTCATAACTTGAAATTCGCGGACGGAGGGTCGTATCCTTCCATTAAATTTTCGGATTCTTGGACTCAGTTCCGAGTTTTATACTTTTCGAATCATTACCTGCGGAATTTTAATATTCCGATATTTATAACCTTTCTGATAAATTCGAAATCGTCTGAAATGAATTCATAATTTTGACCGTTCGAAACTTAAAAAATTCTTAACTTAAACCCAGTCCCATATAGGCATTTATAAATACATACAACATGCTTCATAATATATATATATACCTACACTTAATTAAAGTGGTACAAAATCTTTGAGCTTATATTGTCCTTTTTTTATTATTTTTTTTTTTGTTCTCAATTTTTTTCATACCTAAACGATTTAGTCATTTATACGTCGTCTCACTACATAAGTACATTATACATACGTATATATACCTAAAGCTAAAGGCGTTTAATCCAAGTCTCGTCAATCGGCACTATAATTACAGTTTTAAAAGAGATGATGATAATTTGTCCGTTTAACTGATCACAAAAAACTTTTCTCCCCCTTCTCTCCTCTCGTAAATTTCTATTTCTATTTCACACGCGTTTATATTACATAGATCGGTATATACTTATATATACATCTATCGTTATTTCTATACATATTCTTCAAAAAGAATACAGAAAACCGTTAAAAATAATAAAAAAATTAAATTAAAAAAAAAATAAAAAAGTGACTATGCTGATGATGATGAATTGAATATAAAATTATACATATAGGTATATATATATATATATATATATATATATATATATATATATATATATATATATATATATATATATATATATATATATATATATATATAAAGAAATTGTTGCAGCTGCAACGCGCGGGGTAAATATCTACTTATTTACACGAATTTATTTACAAGAATATGTGTAATTTGTGTATATACTATATATGTATATAATTATTACATAGAAACTGCATCTTTCTGTTTGTCATTAGAATATATATATATATATATACATATATACAGTTTAAACGCATATATTAACATGTATATAAACGTGGCTGCATGGTGCAAGCAGCGATAGTTTAAGGCCACGGTTCAGCTGGTCTATAGTTTAACTTAATTAATGAATATACTACTACTGTATGTACATATACCCACCGCGTGTATGCAGTGGGGGTGGAGAGTAAAGAGCAACTAAATTGATACGTCCTTCAGAGGCGGCCATTTTTTTTTCTTTTTATTTTATTTTTTTTCCTTTTTCTTTTTTTTCTTTTTTAATATACTAGTCTTATATATATCTGAGAGCCGTACGATGGCCGTTTATTAAGCTTCTCGACTACTGTATAGAAACTTACTAGCTATTATATGTATGTATATACATGCATGTAGGTATGTTATAATATTCTACGTATATCGGTATGCTCGATTCGTTCTATAATATAAAATAATAAAAACACTGACTAAACGATGATATTACGATGAATGTATATTTCTAAGAATGTTAAAAAAAAAAAAAGAGATAATAAATTAATTAATCGTAGAAATCTTTTTTTTTTTTTTTTTATCTCATCTCATCTCAGAAACAGCGAAATTGGAAGATGATTTTTTCTGTTTTTTTTTTTTTTTTTTTGTAAAGCGCGCGAGTTTTCAATTATAGTTTTTTTTTTTTTTTACAAAAGCCTTATAGCTGATAATAAAATTTCGTCGGTCGAAAAAACAATATAGTACGCGAACCACTTAAATAAAAATATACGTTAATTGTGTTCGTTATAATTGATATTAATTAACTGAAAATATAATATCTATGTATTTTTCTTATATAACAGTCGGGGAACACGTGTTATATATTATATAAATAATATGTTGTTTTGTTCTTTTTTAATTATAATTTATATAGGTAATTTATAATGTATAATTAAACTTAATAATTATTATTATAATGTGATGTAATTACCTGATTGAAATCTATAAGTTCTGGGCACCGTGTCGCGCACTCTTCTTCCAAAGTTTTAGGTGTAGTACCAAAATCTTGATCATCCGGAAGTAGCCCAGCAGCTACTCCTACAGTTATAAGTATTAGCAGCGCCGACGACAGCCTCAAAAAAACGCATATCCTATTCCCTATCATAATATCATCCCCTTCCAATCATCCCCTGCATAATAATAATCGCACATCTATGTATATGTTATACATATACATATAACGACTCGGTTTTACACCCTTTCTATTCCTATTTATCTTCTTCCTTTTCCTCCTCTTCGTCGTTTCTCGTAAGAAATGTCTTCTATATTTTAAAATTCCACATTTCTTTGTCTTAACGATTTAATTATTTATTTATTTGAATTTTTGAATAATAGTAAGTAGAAAAAAAAAAAGTCACTCGATGATATTATAATTTTATCCATAAAAACACATTATTGTAAGTAAATTTCTTCTCTCACTAATTCACACAAAATATTTTCCTCACCAACTTTTCATCAATTAATTTCGATTATTAAAATTTTTTTTTTTTTTTTTCTTAAATGTTCTTCTTTAATTAACACTTTGAAATTTGTCCACAAATAATAATAATAATAATAATAATATGAAAATATTAAAACAAAAAAAAAAATATTTATATATATCAACGCGTGTATAATATTATCATATTTTGTTTTTTTTTTTTAATGTAAATTATTATAACTATATACAGTGTTATATTGTCATCGCGATACTATTTCTCGTAATAAATAACTAACGATGAAAAAAAAAAACTAAAACAAACATTTAAAAAAAAATAAATAAAAAAAAAAAAAAACAGCAAAACCGTCAACGACCATCAATATTAACGTCGTTAAAGTTTCAAGTTGCGGGTGCGCGCACAAGAGAGCAACTGAAACTGATGTCCGAGTCAGGTCTGTCAGAGTATAACGAAAGTCAGAAGAGTCGAGTACCACCCCACTACCTCTATATCTACTATACTCACATACTACTCGCCACTCGTAGTAGCTGTCTGCTACAGACCCAATGCACCACCGAAACGCCAAGCCGAGTTGAACCGTGATGCTTATGAGGCCCTTATTTATTATTTACTTCACTCCCCTCGTGAATGCGCTGCTCCTGCTGCTGGCTACTGCTTCATCATTTCTTTAGTCGTAAAATTCAACCACTCGGAACTAAAGAGAGAGAAAGAGAGAAAGAGAGATAGAAATAAAAAACAAAAGGGAAAATAAAGAACCGCGTCATTGTACCAATTTACTTCCCTTAAAAGAAAAAGAAAAAAAAATATTTTTAATTTCCGCGAACTAGACACAAGCGATCTCACTTATTAAATACATAAATTTGAATTTTGTTTTTTTCAATAATTATAAATTTCCTTTTTTTTTTTTATATTAATTTCTATAATTATTTAACGATTTTGCAATTTCAATACCAAATAATTCTTTTTTTTTTCTCATTTATTGTCGGTCTTACATATGTCCAGGTAGATAAATCGAACGTTGCAAAAAGACACGGTTATTAATTGATGTATTTTTCGCTGAGGTAATATAAGCGAGAAAATTACCAGCCATATGGAGTGGTCTGCAGATAAATGGCAACTTGAGGGAATGAACAATGCTATTATATGCTACTATACGCATATACAATAGTTGATATATATTATAGGTAATTGTTATAGTCGATTGTGTTTAGTAAATTGTCAAATGGACAATGGTCAATTGGCAGGTTGACCCGCTGTTCTCGTAATGCTCTTACAATGTCCATTCATAAATTTGTACTCTTTATTATTATAGTTGTAGGTATAATAAAATTGAATCCGAGACGACCTAGGTGTCCTTTCAATTCACCTATTTAACATCTTGCGCGTATATGTATATATGTATATACTACAATATGCATATATGTATAGTCACGTTTTATTATGTTTTGAAGATAATCCGTAAAAAAAAAATTCGTAAAATTTTTTCGATCGATTAGGAAATTATAAATAACTTACCGATGGTTTTTTTTTTTTTTTCTTCTTTTTTCGTGACAAAAAATTAATTGAAGATAAAATTTACCGCAAATGTATTTTTTTTTTTTTTTTTTTCACAATTTAAAAAATTCTTAAAAACTGACCTTAATTATAATTAAATAAAGGCAAGTTCGATGATCGTCACTGTTTAAAGTTCTCTTCGTGTTTATAGTAATGGATTTCACATTGCCCGATAGATCGGTCAACTATTTACTTACAGATCAGTTACAAAGCGTTTAGAAACTTCTGTCTCTTATATATACTCACGTATATCTATTTATGTATAACATTCTTAGTACATAACGCATTGTATTTACTAATAGATATATATCTGGCTATAGCTAGATATCGGTGTTCCGCGTTAATATTATGCGGGTCCAGACACAGCATCTCTTAGCTTCGTCGGTATAATGTCGAGAGAAAGAGAACTAGCTGGAGGGACCCTCCTGACCTTTGCCGTCTCTCCATTGTGTTCATCACACTTTTAAGAGGGACAAAACAAACCGAGAAAAGATCGTCAAACAAACCTTTTTTTTTATTTTTTTTTTGTTTCTCATTTTTTCTTCTTCTTTGCTTCACTTCATTCTCGCACTTTTTTTTTATCCTCGTAAATATATCCCTACGTTCGTATATTTACTCCAAAAATTCTTTTTCTCTCTCTCTCTCTCTCTCTCTCTCTCTCTCTCTCTCTCTCTCTCTCATTCTCTTATACCTACTTATTTACAATGGATTGTCCGACGAACATATATATTATATAGAAAACTCGAAACAAGACACACATTATACCATATACCTATAGTAAATAATTATTTACCGATGACCGTTCCCGACCATTCCCCATCTTTGTGCACGTCTGCACTTGAGTGTAAATTGAAATCTGTTTCTTTTTTTTTTTTCTTTTTTTTTTTTCTGAAGAGCAGGAAATCCAAAATTTCTAAATTCAGCTGTTTCCTTTTAATTTTTGGTTTGTTTTTTTTTTTTTGGTTTTTTGATGGAATAACGTAAAAACTTGTGTTGTTTTTTTAATCTACAATAAAACATATTCTCACACTTAGTTTGAAAAGTTGAAAAAATTGACAAATCAAATTTTCAGGATTAATATGTATATATAGATTGGAATCAAAAAACAATGGGATATGAAATAGATAATGTATAGCTGTTCAGTTAGAAGCAAAAAGTCGAGCGTATTAAAGATCGTTTAAATATAATTATATGTAGGTATAATTGCATTTTTTTTTTTCTTCTTCTTCCTTTATTCATTTATTTTTATTTTTTTTTCTATTTTTATTAAGGTACCCCATTTTTTTCCCGGTCTCGCATCTAATATACCAATATCAAGTGAATCTACATACATACACATACATATATTTATATGTATATATAAAGAATCGAGAGATCGATGTGTTACGAAACTGGCTCAATTCCAATCTCAACTAGCGTTATACTATACAGGTTGGTATAGGTATTGACTTCCTGCGGAAATGACCAATGTACGCGTTATATCCACCGGCCTCCATAGCCCTGGTACTGTATGTACATACATACATACATACATACATAGAAGAACAACTAACGTACGTATGTACGTATGTATATGTATTATGTTACGTACGTTAGTACGTATACCCGAGAGCCTCTCCACTCCTGTTTGTTATATGCAACGTATACGTATGTACCCTATAGAGTACACCGTACGTACGGGACTGTCAGACCCTGCAGACTCATCAATCTCATGATATATCGTTCCCATTTGCCCTCCTTGCAATATACATATAACATAAATGTGTATATCTATATGCATACATGCGTATATATGTATATATCCACCACCCTTGATCCTTAATATTTAATTTAAGCTCTTAATTAATCCCATTGATTAAATAGATGACGTTAAAATTCGTTATATTGATTATATGTGTATATATCGGTATAAATCTATAAAGATCGGTTAAAGAAGAGAGATGAAATGATGCAGACTGTATTCAAAGAGCTAAGAGGTATATTAGTGCGATTAGGGATGTGGGAGATAATCCCTTTTCGAGCTACAAATAAGGCGAGTCAATCCCATCCGTCTAGCGTCTACTCGATGTTCATAATATGCGGGGTGCGGGTGACCCCAGACTCCACGGACTGCTCTCTTCAGTTTTATTTCTATGTATACATATGTGTGTATGTGTAGGTATGTATACTAACTGACCGAGGGGTCGGACTTGGGTTAGGTTAGACTATAAAACGGTTATTTTTTAGAATCGTTAAAATCTTCTTCGTATACCGTTTTTCAAATTTATTATAACATTTAAAACGTTTTTAGTTAACCTTTGGCTCAAGTTATTATACCTTAGTTTGTCATTTTAAAAGAACTCGTCGCATAGATCTGCGTGACTGTCTAATAGAGAAAAAGAGAGACACTATAGAGAGAGTGCAAAAGAGACGTTGGATGTAATTTTGAATTTGATTTGAATTAGGACCTATTTTTTTTTTTTTTTTTAGTTAATTTACAGAAAAGATGGATAATTATTATTGTAATATAATCTCGTGGAATAAAATTATGAGAATTGATATAGATGTGTCGTAAATTTGTTTACTGATTCGAAACGTCTTCGACTTTATTTACGTATACGTACGTTTATATATTTTTAAATACGCAATGGAGTCTTTCCTCCGATAAAATTATAAAGCGTGGTGTAAATATATTTATTAAGAGGAGGAAAATATTATAATAATTATTTGTACAGAACGGAGAGAGTAATATCATATCTGCGAACAGATATACTCTTATTATAAATTATAAATTAAATATTTTGTTTATTATTATTATTTTTCTATGATAATTTTGTCAAATAAAAATTTCAAAATGGTTATGCATTCAATTGTTTCACATATAATTGATAAAAGTGATGAAAATTAATTATACAATAGACGTGAAGAGAAAGATAGATAAAAATTTTTCTAATGTCATATACATATGTTTGTACTTATGCAGAGTCATTGATCGTTATTATCTTCAAAGAGAAAATTATTCGTATAAGATGATTATAATGGTATCATCATATATTGTATATATCATGTACCTATACCTATATAGAGGTATAAATTTCAAGAGTTGTATTGTGAGGATAATGACGTCAATGATCGTTTATTCTGTGAGAGTTGTATAGTATAAATTAGATTTAAAGTACGTTTCAGTTAAACGAATCAATTAACAGACTATAGCTAGCAGGTCTTATAAATATGTGTACAAAAACGAGTGTTATATTCAATTAATATCGCATTATTATATTACGTAAATGCGGAAAAATATAGAAAATTCAATAATATTTTATATCGTTATAGTTTTTTTTTAATTTAAATACAACAAACATTATGTATAATTTTTATATAAAATAACTAAATATTAAAACATTATTATAGTTTTTTCGCGGATCTGGATATTGAACGATAACTTTAAAGAATTGATTTTCCTCGAAATTTAGAAACATTCGCAACCATATCTTTAATCTATTCATTTTAATCAGCATCTATTATAAATAACATAAATATGTGCATATTCTTATGTAAGGAGAAATATTTAAATTTGTTTGAATTGTTAAACGTTGATAAATATGTTTACAGTAAAAACAAGTAATCGGTTAATCTCTTCTCTTGCCTTTTTCGCATCGGTCGGTAAAGAAATCTACACTTGAAGTTAGACAATGGTTTATCACATGTAGTTAGGTCGGTAAAGAAATCTACACTTGAAGTTAGACAATGGTTTATCACATGTAGTTAGACTTGCGATAAATAACGGTTTTGAATTGGATAAAATTTTGATAAATTGTTTATAATATAAAAAGAAAATCATGACGAACGATCTCATCACATTTATTTACATAAGAATCGATATTTATTTTTTATACTTTACTACGTAATAGTTAGACGTTACAATAACGGTTATGTTTTTCCTCATCTATGTTGTATCTGTATATTCCTTTCTTTAAAATATTACCGGAGAAACACACGCGAGGACGAAGAACCAACTTCATCTGAATTCCGAATATAATATAAAGAAATAGAAGAAAAAGGAAAAGTAAAGAAAAACGATAAACGATGGAAGAAGGCGACAAAAATCTCGAGTCTAAACTCACTAATGAGAAAAAATCTTACGCCGGAATACCTGAGGCAGATTTTGTGGTAATAATAACCCTCGAATAATACAAGTGAAATTTATAAATCGAGAAAATAATCTAGACCCTCTCTTGTCCGTATCACATCGTAGCCTGACTTAATCAAATCTCTGAGTCAGTAGTCTTGGACGTTTTTTTATATATTCAGAATAAAACATCGATTTTATTAGCAATGTTAATAAAAGTAAAAAGTTAATGCTCCCGAATTTTAAGTTTACGCGAAATGTACGTCACCGATTTTCAGTCCATTCAATTCGAGATTCGTTGCCTTATATGGACTGAATCGTGACAAAAGGTTATTAAAACAATTTGAAAAAAATTCAATTTTTCTCGATTTATTAAATCAGTATAAAAGCCAAAAAAATACATTCATGAATATAATCGCATTTTTCTATTTTCATTTGTTACTTTACTTTGTCATTTTTTTTTTTTTTTATTCTTCGGAGCGCAGGAAGATGTCGATTCCTACATGGCAAAGCCAGACAACGACGGTTCTGTTGATAAGGTGTTAAAAAAGCTTGATGAACAGCACAGTAAATACAAATTCATGGAATGTAATTTATCTAACAAACGAAGAAGGTTGAGAACGCAGATACCGGAGTTAGAACGCTCTTTAGAAATGATCGAGAAGTTACAATCCGAGAAAAGTAACAGCCAGGATTTGGAAACTCAATTTTTACTATCGGAGCAAGTATTTGCAAGGGCCGTTGTCCCTCCAACAAATAAAGTCTGTCTGTGGCTGGGGGCTAATGTAATGTTAGAATACACTCTGGACGATGCCCAAGAATTGTTAGTTAAGAATATCGAAGCAGCTAAAAGAAATCTGAGCTATCTTGAACATGATCTTGACTTTTTACGCGATCAGTTTACTACTACAGAAGTTAATATGGCCAGAGTATATAACTGGGATGTTAAACGTAGACAAGCAATGAAATCAACGTGAAACTAGTTTGTCAGTTTCTTAATAATATCGTTTATTTTCGGGACTGATTTTCATTAAATTTCGCGTAATTCAATCGTTGTAACAACCCAAATGCAGAATTATAACAATTAATGAAATATAAGAATAATTAAAAAATATAAAATAAAAATAAAAAACAAGCTTATCTTTAATTTGTTAATATTCTGTATATTTAACGGAATTTATATCATATTTGGCGACAAATATCATTCTAACAAAATTAATTAAGTTGCTTTAGCTTCGATAATTAATTTAAAAAAGAAAATTGCTATTTTGTTGTTTGGATTTATTTCAGTTTGGAGCTCATTTGCTTCTTTCTCTCTCACTCACTCTTCTATCGCGACAAACTGATCTTCTTGGTTTATATTTTAGGTAAAAAAATAAGAACAAAATAAAATGAAATAAAATAATAAAAAAGAACAAATACCGAAATATTGTACTATATTTAAATAAACAGACACTTATTGTATAAAATAATTAATCGAATTTATATCTTCTTTTTCCTTTATTCATATTTATTATATTATCTCTGACGTTATCATCAACAACAGTAACTGTCTTTTTCTCATAACAATTATGTACTAATATCTATATTGTATTATTATAAACATACATACAAACATATAAGTATATGCATTATGTATATCCAGACTTTCAAAAAGTCTTTTTCTTATTGCATAACATATTAGGAACCAGAAGACAAAGAAAAAAAAAACAGAAAAACTTAAGAAAAGTTAAATTTATTAATAAATTTTATTCACGAATTATGTATTTAAAGTAATAAATCAGGCCTATTACCCTAACATGGAATAGTTCTTAGTTTTGAATCTGATATAACACTAAATATATATAGATATATATATTTATATATAATTCCCATATAGTTTGACACTTTAAACTTAAATTTAATTCTTTTATCTTTTATTTTAAGGCACTTTTTTTAATCAGATAGAAAATTATCTTCTCTATCCATTATAGTTCTTTGAACATCCTAAAGTTAATAGTACGACAAGATAATAGACTAGCATTGAAACATTGATATTATTCATGGCTTATTATTACTAGTTTGAAGCTTCTTCAGGTTCGTATTTAACCAATTTTTCTTTCAAACTAGCAATAGTTAGTCTCGCTTCGTCCAGATCTTTCTTTAAGCTTTCTATCTCGGAACCTGAATCTGTTATTCCTCCAAGATTCTTTCGGACGTATCTTTATAAAGATTTAATGTTAAGGGGATATATCACTTTACAAACTTCATATTTTTCATATAATTCAATCCTTTTTTGCTTGATTATTCAAAATCAAAAAATAATTCAATAAATAAAGGATACTCTAACGCATCGTCAGGCTTCTCAGTCTCTTCGTACAACGATACTAGCACCTTAGTCAAAGCATCCATTACTCCGGCTCGCTCCAAATATTTTCTAAACTCTTCGCGTTTAGAATCGATAGGCTAAATAGAAGAAATAAAAAATATTATCGCAAATTTGTGTGTTTTTTTTTTTTATACAATTTAGAGACGAAGATAAAATTCTTTTTCAACTAAAAATTTTTATACAGAATTTGAAATCGATGAATTTTTTTTTATTCTTTAAAATTTGTATGCGGTTCTCTATAGCGACTTTTGTTTACGAAAACATTATATTTAGGTTAGGGATTAATCGATATGAGAATATGAATAAACTAGCTCTTCGTATATTCTCGATTACATTACCTTGTAGTTAGACATCTTGAACGTTACTATGATGTGGTATTATGATATCTACTATTTCTATCAACGATAAAAACTTCGATTTATAATAATAATCTTATTCTAAAGGTATTAGTATGTATTATAGAGAGTTGAAGCACAGAAAAGAGAGGTAATACCATATGTTATAGAAGTCTACGCCTATGGCGGGACTAGGAAAAGAAACTCGAAATTCTAAAACAGTTTACATCGTGTAATACTAACGAATTGATTTTTGTAGAAGAATATAAGAAAATTCTACAGTTTTTATGCTCCTTATCAATCAATCAGCGTTATTTATATTTAAAATGATAAATTTAAAGAAAAAATTTCTATTGGCTACGTCGACTGATTGTAGTTCGTTCTATAGGCGAATTAGAAATCGGATACAGTGGAAATGTGGTTAAGCTGAATGAAACATGCCGTATGATTGAACATTGGAATTAAAAATATTATAAAGATGATTAATAT
Organism: Macrophya annulata; assembly: GCA_963924015.1. Classification (NCBI taxonomy): domain Eukaryota; kingdom Metazoa; phylum Arthropoda; class Insecta; order Hymenoptera; family Tenthredinidae; genus Macrophya; species Macrophya annulata. The sequence continues at coordinate 4,564,295 of OZ001258.1, forward strand.
CCTGCAGTTTATTAATTCAGGATGTTTTTACCCCGTGGAGATGGGCTTTCGTGTTCATTGTTAACGATTATTATCGGATTAACATCTTACGTAGGAGATTGGCTACTTTATAATGTAAATAGTTCAACGATTTGCGCGATATCGGATAACCTAACACACGCTTTAGTCGGTGGTATGAGCTGGTCTTTGGTTATAAAATTGTCAAAAAAATCAATATCACGAAATGTTTTTGGTATTACTATTTGCTTTTTTATATCGTCATTCATCGATTTGGATCATTTTTTACTCGCTAAAAGTTGGAAACTTAAAGTAAGTATAAGGTTTTACATTCATTTCTAAAATCTCATTCTTCCAACGTCAAAGACTGTTGTTCTTATTATTGCAAGACGTACTTACTACATAAATATGTATACTCACTCGAGCCATGCTGTGACGTAACACGTGTCAAGGCAGAAGAACTGTTTATAAACACGAATGAATAAAGAATGAAAGAAATTAAGAATAAATTGCCTCTAAAGTATGTGCAGGACATTCAAATTTCGAGGATAAATAAATTTATGACAGCGATTTTATTCGAGAACAAAAACGTGCAATCGATTCGGAATTAAGATTTTCGTCTGTTTTGTTTAATTTTTTTTTTAAGGGAAAAATGTTCTTTTCCTCGCAATCTTTCTCGTGATGATAAAAAATTTTAAGAAATATAGAGAAAAAAAAAACTGTAAATAAAATAAAATGGGTAAACTTATATTCTAAATAATTATATTTGCAGGATGCTACACACCTAGGATCTCGAAGGCCGATTTTTCACAGTTCTCTAATACCTGTATTGGTATGGTTGATTTTCGAGATAGCCTATAAGATATTTCACCTAAATTCAACCGTAGGTTATTATCTATGGGTTATTATAACAGGTTTCATAAGCCACCACGTACGTGATGCTAATAGAAGAGGGTTGTGGTTTGGGTCTCTTGGCTCAACTCCTCCAATACCGTATTATTTCTATATTTTTATAGCTATGGTATTGCCTTATTTTATTTACTGGCTCATGCCTGTAGATGATGTAATTAAAGATTGTAGTCAGTCTTTGCCTATCGGTCGAACTATTGAAAACAATAATTGTCTGTCCGTATATGATGTGTAAAAAAAATTAATATTATACTTTCACGATATCGTTTTTTATTTATTTTTATTTGGAATAGTATTGTTTTATTGTACGTCATTACATGTTTTACAGTATATCTTAGGTCAGATAGGTATTATCCTTTTTCTTTATAACATTTTTTATCTTTTATCTTTTATACAAGTACAGTAATAATTGCATATGGGAACGACTATAGATAGCTATACTCTCATAGGTGCGATAACTCATTGTTACCTTATGGGGTTTGAAAATTTCACCTTAATTTAGCAATTAGCCATCTTTGGATTGGGGTCAGGATTGTTTCATTTTTAAATGTCATCAAATAATAAAATGTATGCATCAAATCCCACTAATGAGATTGTTAGTTTCACTTTATATTACGTTATAAATAGAAAATCAAGACTACAAGCGATAGTGTTTCTATAATGTTTGGCAAAAATTTTGCGATTGTACAAAAATGAAACTCTTTATTAATAAATTGTTATTATGTATTTTAACGAGAGACGTAAAGAATATATATTATCTATTTCCTTGTAAATCGATTCTGATATACTATTTAAGATGTATGCATATAAGTGTAATTTGTGATTAAACATACGTGTTATCTATCCTTATCTCACAAGACTTGAATTCGAGATGGTAAATTATGAGCAGTGCGTCAAAATTGTGTCAACATTTTATCTTAATGTGCATTTTCAACAATATTGAACATTTTGAACAATATTGGAAATTTTAGTATCGATAATAAAGATCTTCTGCACTGATTCTTGTTTAGAGCATTACTTGCTTATTGTTAGTTCCTCGTCAAATGGTTTTGAAAATTTGAAGTGATTTTCTTTCTTGGCAAAAGAGCATGTTTTCATATCGAATTCGGATGTGGCCGGGGGAGATAGGGATAGTTTTACTTTTTATTTTTTACATTAAAGACCATAATTATAATGATTGATTAAATTTAAACAATTAAAAAGAATTGTACGCGTTATCAATATAGGACACGTAGTTTGTAGGATAATTAACGGATTAGAATAGTAATAAGAAAAATAAAAAAATGATTGGAAAAGGGGCGAAAAGCTATCGTAGTTCAGGAGATACGGCAATTCGATTTCTCTCATTCATTTTCGTTAGCCTTAGTAGGCATGGATTAGTTGTACAACGTCAAAACTTTTAGTGCTCGTTATATCGTATACTAAGACAAATCCATCTACGTCCACATATTCCTGACTCAAAAACATATGGTATTTATCTTGACCTGTTGTATCTAATAATTTCACTTCGTAATCCTGATTCTTGTTGCATGTACTTTTGGTAAATGTGTGTTCCATTGTTGGGTTGTATGAGTCAACGAATTTTCCCTCAGCAAATTGTATTCTGAGTGACGATTTACCCACAGATCTGTAACCCAGGATGGCTATTTTCCTCTCAATTGTTGACATTTTTTATGTATTTTTTAACGACAAAGTTAAATATGAAACGTTAAAATCTTATAAATTTCCACAATTCTCGTAGTTACGATGTTAAAAATTTAAACGAACGTCTGGGTCTAGAGCAGTCTGGCGAACTATTCCGAACAATCTATTTATTTTTATTTTTTACATCCATTTATTGATCTCAATTTAATATTATATGTAAATATTGTTTTACTTCTATAGGATAGTAGGTACATAACAATTATAATTTATTTTTATATACGTATGTATGTACGTGTGTACACATGCTGAAAAAAAAAATTATATACTGAGAAAATCTGTATTTATTTTTCTGTAATAAATGAAACGATGTTTAATTAAAAGAAGAACAAAAATTAATATTAAACCAACTGTTGGCAGGATGATATAATTATATATAAAAATTTAACTGATGTACAGTGTTTACACTTAAATTGACGTTTCGAATAGTATGATATTTATACAGGAGTTAGAACACCTGTTTATAGTTTACAAAACCCCCTCCTTCCAATAGGAATTCTATAATACTGCACTTTAATATACATATGCATGTGTGCAGTTGTTTCTTACGAAAAATTTTAAAAAATGTATAAAACTAAAATTTATTTCAATCTTTCCTTTCGAAGATAGATTTATTTATTTTATCAAAAATTTCCTCTACCTCGGTGTTACAGGAAATGAGAAAAAGAGACAATACAATGAAGAAAAATACACATACCTGTAAGTATTTATTTTTAAAAATCTTCATCTTAATTACTAAAAATTCGTAATATTAATTAGGATATTGAGTCTGTACAGGATCTAATTGTCGGTTTATATGTATAAATTCTCTACCTATACTTACCCCTTTCCACGTATAAGTACATATAAGCTGAAAATAAATTCTAATCGCGTTTCTTGAGCAGCTAACATAATATATAAGAACTTTGTTTGTTCTACCTGGTGGGGATTATCAGAACATATTATCCAGTACTAGTACTCTTGCTTTATACACACCTTACCTACCTATACTTCTTTGTATATTTGCTTAGCTGGCAACTCTTCGAATGTCAGACAGACTAACTTATACTAGTAGTCTACTTAAACTGCGGTCTAAATTCACTCATATATTTTTTTCCTATTCCTACGTTTTCATACTATATATAATTTACTTCCGTAAACATTACTTCTAAATATCCATACGGTATAATAAACATAAATATAATAATAATAATAATAATAATAAAATATCGTAATTATTATACTAAAAAAAAATTGAATTAATATTCTCTAATTTT